>AWNI01000016.1:187117-203307 GCA_000517465.1 Moesziomyces aphidis | reverse complement strand
AAAAAAAAAAAAAGATCGCTCGAAGCTGATTGAAGAATGGCCACTGCGGTTGGGCGACGCACCTTTTCTTCTCGGCACCATTGCCTCTGGACAGCTCTGTGACCATGTCGTATGTGGTGCAAGCCGGACTCTTTGCGAGCGGTCTAGCGGTTGGAGTTGGTGGAGCGGTCCTGCTCGCGTCCAACCGCAAGCCCACCGCGGTGGCTGTCTCGCACGACCAACCCGCTGCACCCGGTCAACCTGCGGTCACTCGCAGCACCCCCTCCTCCTCATCTGTCGCTGTCGTCGACTCGGGCTATGCGTCTTCCGACGCCCTCGGACCGGCAGGCTATCCCGGCCCTGTTTCCGACTTTCTCCGCCACGCGGCGTACGTCTCGTCCTACGACCGTCGACTGCGGCACCCCGCCTGGACCGCCGAGCACCTGACGGCTGCAGCGCTGCAGCGTCCGCCAGGGCCCAAACCGGACCGCTCGAACTCTGTCTTCCGCGAAGACACTCGGATCCCTGAGCTCTTCCGCGCCAAGATGGCCGACTACTTTCGCTCGGGCTACGATCGCGGCCACATGGTGCCCGCTGCCGACGCCAAGGTCTCACAGCTGGCGATGGACGAGACGTTCCTGCTCACCAACATTGCGCCTCAGGTGGGTGCGGGTATGAACCGCGACTACTGGGCACACACAGAGGACTTTGTCCGCCGCCTCACCTCGAGATTCGCCGACCTGTACGTGTTCACCATCCCGCTCTACCTGCCCCGCCAGTATCCCGATGGAAAGTTCCGCGTCTCGTACGAGGTCATCGGCAACCCTCCCAACATCGCCGTACCCACCCACTTCGCCAAAGTCATCCTCGGCGTCGGCACGGCAAGCGAAGCAAATGGCGCCCCCGGGCCAAAGCCAGAATGGAAGGCGATTGGAGCCAAGGTGGGCTTGGCCAACGTGATGGCCCTGGGCGCGTTCGTCATGCCAAACAGCGTGATTCCCAACGAGGCACCGCTGGAGAGCTTTGCCGTGCCCGTCGAGACGGTCGAGAGAGCGGCAGGATTGACGCTCTTCCCTCCGGCCGTCAAGGGCGCAGCTAAGAGGCTGTGCGATACCGTCCAGTGCTCGATCGTGGTGAGGGACTTTGGCGATAAGAGCAAGACGCTGTCCGCTGCAGCTCCCAAACCGCTCCCCGCACCCAGTGCCAGACTCTAGCCGCCCAATGCATTCTTTCTGACTGCAGCAACAGAGTGTGCGTGTGAAGTTGTGGCCGAAGCGGGGTGTGCACAGGGTTCGGGTGGGAAAAATGCGTCGAGCGAAGGGTACAAAGTGGAGCCGTGCGCGTGTGTGTTGGTTTTGCGCTCAACCACCATCCTTGTCATCTTTTCCCCCCACATCCCCATCTTGCCTCGCTGCACTTGCGTCACGATGAGTGTGTCTACGCTGGCGTCTTTGGGCATGGCGATTGGTGCGCCGCTGGTATACGCCGACCAGGCCTACTCGATCTATCGCAAGCAGGACGCGCGCGGCTTCTCGCACGACGTGTGTGCGGTGCTGCTGCTGGCCAACATCACGCGCTGCTTCTTCTGGCTCGGCGAGCGGTTCGAATTCGCCCTGCTGCTTCAGAGCATCCTCATGATCGCCGCACAGCTCGGTCTGCTCTACCTCTGCATCCGCTTCAAGCCCGTCACGCGCTTTAGCAAGAGCATCTCCTCCGACGGCGCACGCGTCGTTTTCAACGCCGATGAAGACCAACAACCCTCGCAACCCTCGCAACCCTCGCAACCCTCGCAATCGTCGCGATCAACTACCCAGGACCTCATGGATGTGCACGCCGCAGAGCAGGAGCAAGACCAACTGTATGCGGATAAGCAACCGCTGCTTGTCACGCTCGGGTCCTTGTTTAGGGGCAACTCGTATGGTAGACTTTCGTCCACCGACCCGGCGTCTTCGGCAAGCGCCTTGCCACCACCCAACACCACCTCTCGAACGCGCTCGCTCATGGCAACTCTCAAACCTCCCGGTTCCCGCCCACTCAATTTCTGGCAGTGGGCCGACTACAACTCGTACCTCGTCTTCCTCGCGCTCTTCTCGCTCCTCCTCCTCGTACTCTACGTCGTCTTGAGCAGCTCAACCACCTTCATCGCTGTGTTGGGATACGTGGCGTTGGGACTCGAGTCGACACTGCCGATTCCGCAGCTTATCGCCAACCACCGGCGTAAGAGTCTGGCTGGATTCCGCGCGAGTGTGTTGCTCGGCTGGCTCGGGGGTGACAGCTTCAAGCTGCTCTACTTTGTGCTGCGCAGCAGCCCCGTGCAGTTCACGTCGTGTGCGGCGTTTCAGCTCTCGATCGACCTGGCTATCCTCGCGCAGAGCAGCATGTATAGGCAGAATACAGAGCGCGACGAAGAAGCCATGCGAACCAACGCCGAGCCAAACGCGCAGAGGCAGCGAGCGCAGGACGAAATCGAAGAGGATCAAGCGGTCCCATCCACGCCAAAGACCAAGAGCAAGCAAAAACAACAGCCAAAGCCAAAGGTGGCGAGTGAGGAGGACGAATTGTTGGATCCTCACCACGTCATCGCCATCGAGGCAGACGATGAAGGCGATATCTCCAACAGCCGCACCTAAACAGCTTTCTGGATGCAATAGACAATCGGATTCGCATTTTAGGCCATGCAGTGCGAGTGGGATCCTAGCCAACAAGCTTTTGAATCCAGCTTTGCCTCTTTCCCGCATCGGGGGCCGGAGTACCGCCCGAGTCCAAATCGAGCAGTGGTCTATTCTTCTCGACGCTCTCTTCGAGCCGCAGAGCCTGTTCGGTGCGCTCGAGTGCGAGCTTGAGCGTCTTGGGCTGCATGCTAAACGTGAACCTGAACCATCCCTTGTTCGGATGGTGGTACTGCGTGCCGGGAGCCACAAAGACGCCGCAATCCAGCAGCCGATCCACGAAATCCTCCTCCCGCTTCGCAGCCTCGCTCTCGCCCGTCTCTTTGGTGATGCCGATCTTTGTGCTAAAGTCGAGCATGACAAAGAAGCCGGCGTTGGAGGGCAAGTAGGGGATACCAGCCAGGCGTGCCCATTGGACCGTGTGCTCGTACGCGCGTGCCAGGCGGCGACGGTTTTCAGCCAGATACCATCGCAAAAAGGCTTCATCAGAGAGCCATGTGTGCCAGAGCGATGCTGCGGGCGAGGCGCTCTGCGACAACAGCCCCACGGACGCCATGGCTCGAAGCAGCGCCGCATTGTGCTGCGACACGAGCACGCCCAGTCGGAACCCGTTGACTGCAAAGTCCTTGGACGCCGACGTGACCACATGCACGTACGCTGAATCCAACCCACACTCCTCCACCACATCAATCGACAGAATACTGTGGAACACCGCTGGCTCGCGCACGTCGGCAGTGGCAAAGCACGAGCGCGCATAGATCTCGTCCGACACAAAGTGCAGCTTGTACTTGGCCGCGAGTGTGGCGAGCGCAATCACGGTGTCGCGCGGATAGATCGTGCCCGTCGGATTGTGCGGATTGCACAGCAGCAGCGCACGCACCTTGACACCCTGCTTGGTGGCGCGCTCGTACGCCGCCTCGTACGCCGCCACCGTCTCGCTTGCAAACGCCGTCTTATCCAGACTCTCCCGTGCTGCGCCGGGCAACGGCAGATGCACCGGAACCACCTGTGCCTTGGCGCGGCTGGTCAGGTCGTTGTCAAACGCATTGTAGTACGGCGTGCTCAGCAGCACGCCATCGCCCTCGTCGCACAGATTCCAAAACAGCTCGTCCAGGATCCCCGTCGCTCCCGACGCAATCGCAATGTGGTCCGGCACCACCTTGGTCCTAGGCTTGGGCGAGCGCGTCGTGTCGGGCCAGTCCGGGGTGTACTCGTTGAACAGCTTGGCGATGGCCTCGAGCAGACGCGTCGAGGTGGTAAACCGATCAGCGTACGTCAGGTCGGCGGGGGAGAGCTGCAGCCTGTGCGGCGCAAGCAGGTAGCGCAGCAGCTCGTCGCGGCACAGCGAGTTGTCTGCAATACCGGCGTTGATGATGCCCTGCGGGTTGGTGTCCGGGTCGTACATGTTGGCCAGCAGCCGCTTGAGGCCCTCGGGCAGCTGAAACGTGTTGGCGCCGTACTCGCCGCGGCGCGAGAGGGTAGCGCTGCCATCGTCGGAGAGCGTGGCGGACGACACGGCGACCGTGAGCGTGGACAAGTCGGGCGCAGAAGAGGCCGGCGCCGCCGCCGCAGCAGCAGAAGAGTCGGCCATGGTCGCAAGGCGCAGATGTGCGTGGGTGATGGGGGTGGAGGAGCAAGGTGCGAGCAGTTGGATTTCCACGGCGTCTTGGTCGGAGCGCTCAGTCGGCCGGCAGCGAGGCGTAAATGCGAGGCGCAGTTAAAGCGGTGGTCCGGGCGCAGCGCATCGGGAGCGGCGTTAAAACAGTGAGTCGCTGCTGCTGCTGCTGGAGCGGCTGCTAAAATTGGAGGTGGAGGCCCCATATTGACCCTGTTGCTCTCCATCCATCCCCGTCCTGCTCCTCCATCGACACATCTTGGCAGCCATGGCGATGCGATGTACAGGCAAGACCGCGCTCGCAGGGATGCCCCGGCAGCTATCACGCCCTGCACTGCCTACTTTCGCCCTCGCACTCCGGACACCCACCACAAGGCCGCTCTCCACCACACCGCTTCGCTGGCAGAACGCCAGCCACGCCGACGCATCCAACGCCAATGGGCGGCGACCAGCTTCGGCTCCGCGTGGCGCAAAGGCTACTTCAGCGAGCGGAGACGATGTGCCGGCGGACGTGCTGTCGCGCTCGCGTCGGTCGATGCTGTACGTGCCCGGGTCGTCGGAAAAGATGATCAAAAAATCGCAATCCTCGTCTGCGGACACGATCATCTTCGACCTGGAAGACTCGGTAGCTGCGCACAAGAAGGGTTCTGCGCGCGAGACGGTGTTTCTGGCGCTCGAGGCGGCTGCACGTCCAGGACCGGAGCTTGCAGTACGCATCAACCCGCCGTCTTCCGAGCGCGCTCTGGCCGAGGACGATCTGGACATGATCCTGCCGAGCCAGCAGCTGCAGGCGATCGTGATCCCCAAGGTGGAGCACGAAGACGATGTGCGTGTGATCATCGAGAAAGCCCGCGCGCTGCGTCGAGTCAACGAGCCCGTCCCGCCGCCGTTGGCGCTGGTGCTGTCGGTCGAGTCGGCAGCGAGCCTTCTGCGCATGCCCGCGATCATCGAGGCGGTGCGCGAGCAGCTCGGCCAACATCCGCAGACGGGTGTGGCTACGGGTGAGGCGCAGGGGGTGGCGCAGATCGTGGCGCTGCTGTTTGCGTCCGAGGACTACTGTGCCAGCACGGGGATCCTGCGCACGCGCGATCGCAAGTCGCTCCTCTTCCCGCGCGCGCACATGGCGACGATCGCCAAAGCATACGGCCTCGCCGCCATCGACATGGTGTGCATCGACTACAAGGACGAGCCCTACCTCGTGGACGAAGCCACCGAAGCCAAGCAGCTAGGGTACGACGGCAAGCAGGCGATCCATCCGGTTCAGGTGGACCCCATCCAGCACACGTTCAACCCGACTGAAGAGTCGGTGCTGCGAGCAGCGCGGATCCTGCATCTGTACGAGCACGCGAGTCAGGCCGAAAACAGGGGCGCCTACGGGCTCAAGGAACAGGGCGGGGGCATGACGATGATCGACCGGCCGATGCTGCTGCAGGCGAGCGCGGTGGTGGACAAGGCGCGCAAGGCGGGCATGCACATTCCCAGCGCGGCCGAGCTTGACCAACGCGATTGATGCTCAACTGTACTTGTTGTGGATCCAATGAGAAGACGTGCCACTCGTACGCTATGGAGTGTGTCGAGGGCTGATGTGAAAGTGCCCAGGTGGCCGGGCGGAAATTTGTGGTGGGCACTCGTTTGGCGCGGTGGTAAGAATTGACAGCGGTTCGGCAGCCGTTGATTTGCCGGACTGCCGGCCAAACTGGGTGTTGCGGGTGCGGGGTAAAAAGCGCATAAAGGGCGCACTGACACCGAATCTCTCCACCACCACCCCCTCATCGAATTGCCAAACATGTCGGGCGTCAACAAGGTGCTATTCTACTATGACGTTGTATCGCCCTGGTCTTATGTCGGCTATGTGATGCTGCGTCGATACGAGAAGCTGTGGAATCTCGACATTGTAAGCCTCCTTTTCCCCTGCACGCTGTCCCAGATTCATCTCGACTGACACGATTTGTTTCATAGACGTACAAACCCGTCAATCTCGGATACATTATGAAGGTAAGCCCTTTCCCTGCTCTATTCTCTGCTTGAGTAGTGTAGCTGATGCGGGGTGTTGATAGTTTTCGGGCAACAAACCGCCTATTACAGTGGCGAACAAGGGCGTTTGGATGTGGGCGGAGCGCGAGCGGGCGATCAAGTTCTACGGCGTCACGCTCAACCAGCCCAAGGCATTCCCGATCAACACGATGCATCTGCAGACGTTCCTCGACACGCTCACCGCCTCGGCGAGCAAGAGTGTCGTGGAGCAGGCCATCGAGACGTGTTTCGCGGCCATTTGGCACGACGACAAACCGTGCGCCACACGTGAAGACGTCGAAGCGATCGTGGCGAAACTCGATATGGACAAGTCGAAGCTCAAGGAGATCCTGGATAAGAGCATGGACAAACCTGCACGCGCCAAGATGCAGGAGGAGGCCAAGGTGTTGGTGGAGCAAAACGGCCTGTTTGGCATGCCCAGCTTCGAGATCACGCGTGCAAGCGATGGAGAGCAGGCAATGTGGTTCGGAAGCGATCGCTTCGAACACATGGCTGCCTGGCTAGGCCAATCCTACAAGGGCCCCTTTGCAAACGATTCGTGCCCCAAGCTCTAGATGCGCAAAACAGAATACAGTGGTTTCCCAATTCCATGAGCGTGAAGTTCAGGGGGGTGTGGAGAGATGGTGGACTATATCGAATATCGCTTCGAACTGCTCGAGCGTTTGAACCATGCGTGCTCGGTATCTGCGCAGATGCTCCACGATGCGCACGGGCAGGTCCCAGACCTGCGAGTCGGCCTCTGCTCGCATGAAGAGTGGCAATGCGTCCCGATCTTCGTGGTTCGAGTGTTTGGAAACGTTGATGACGGCCTGGGCGATGAGCGCAGCCGCCAGTGTACCTGAGCGACCCACACCCGCCGAGCAGTGGATCCACGTTGGCGGCGGCGGGTAGATCTTGGGCATGGGCACCAGCTGGATCTCGCGCATGAGCTGCATCATCATCGCTGTTGGAAACACGCCATGATCCGGCCACGAGGTTAGGTGGAACTGCGTGACCCCCCAACCGTGTGCATTCAACCCCTCGGCCGCCTCCTCGCCGGGCTTGATGAGGATCGTCCGCCGCTCGAGTGTCGCCTCGCCATTCTCGAGCTGTATCCTCGTTGCCGGTTTGCACGTCAGCTTCCATCCGTTCTCGAGCACCATATCTGCATCCTCGGCCGGCCAGTACTGATGCGCCTTTGTACGGCCCTTTTCGACGAGCGGCGTAAGATTCACGAGGACGCGCACGCCATGCTCGACAATGTGGGTATAGAACGCCGTGTACGTGGACGGTAGCGGTGCCTGCGACGCGATGAAGCTCAAGCTGGTGGGGTGGAAGGGTGGGACGAACGCCGCGTTGAGGTAGGGGCCGGGGAGCAGCGCATGGTCGTACGCTAATATGTCGCGATACCGGTTGGCATCGAGGTTGTCCGGGGTGAGTGAGGCGGTGGTGGTGTAGCCGAGCGAGGACTCGGTGAGACGTAGGTGGTCGGTGTAGTCGAGCGCAGAGTAGAGCGAAGAGAGAACGCTCCGTGGCGGGCGAGCGCCGAGAGACATGGCGAGCAAAGAGCCGAGGAGGTAGCTTGGGAGGAAGCCGAAATCGAGCCCCAACCGGGACTGCATAGGGTTGGGGTTGGGAGTTGGGAGTTGTGGAGGCCGCGGCCCAAAACACCGCCCAAAGAGGCTCACGCTCTGCAGCTGCGCATTGGGTGCAGCGTCGATCTGCGCCAAATTGAAATCAAGCGCGCCCGAATGCATTTGAAGCGCACTCGCCGCGGAGAGACAGAGACAAGGCGGCGCACGGCCGGTTGGGCATCGGCAACGCGCCGACGCTGCTCCCGCCCTGATCTTCTGCCGCCACCACCACCACCATCGAGGCCTAGCTTGCTTTGTTCCCACGCCCATCGCAATCGATACGGCCGCTATCGATGCTCGCGCGCTGATCGGTGCTGTCCCGAGCGACCATGAAGCGCCGACCATTCGCGCTGTTGGCGGTGCTGCTGCTTCTGCTGCTGGCACACGCCCCCCTCGGCCTGGCTGCAAGCAATCGAGCGCATCGCCAGATCGCCTTTTCCGACCCTGCTCTCGCTGCATCCCCAACATCAGAGCCGCCCACCGATGAGAGGCAGTGGCATGCGCATGCCAACGCTGCGCTCGTCGACGACGACGATCCGGCGCCCGTGGCTGCGCTCCGACTCTCGCACGCGGGTCTCTACATCAACCAGGCACACGCGCCATCGCTGATCCACCGGCCCGATCACGACAATGTATCGCACGCCTTCCAGCCCCACCCGCTCGTCGTCCACATGGATCCGGCGCTCTACAGCACTGGCTCCGCCTCCGCTTCGATCGGGCCCGTGCGGTTGAGAACGCGCGACCAGGTCATGCTCCACTGCGGCAACGACGTCGGCGGCATCGAGAGCTGCAAATACGACGATCTCCACCCCTCGTCGCGTCCAATTGAAAGCCACATCGAATTCGAGCAAGCGGACGCACTGGACTGCCGCGCAACGCCGCTCTCGGTGGCAGCCGACGGCGCATTCTTCCTCGACCAGCGCTCCTGCCCGGGTTGGAGCAAGTACTGGGGCGCCGTCGAGCTCGCACGCTCCACGTCGCCGCACGAGCTGCTCCAGAGCTTCGTCGTGACGATCAACGTGGCCAAGCTGCCGCCTGCCTCGGCGACCTCGCAGTACGAGACGCACCGCTTCTGGATCGGGCAGCTGCATCTTGAGCAGTCGCGCGCATCATGGCCGCTCGCCGGCAATGCGAGGGACCGTAGACCCGGTCAGGACGACCGCACCTGGCATCCGCGCGACGTCAATCGCATCGCCGGCGCCATGGAAAATCCCATGATCCCCAAGTCGTCGCGCTTCACCAACGACCGCAACTACGGCGTGTACGTCGACCAGTCCTCTTGGACGCTCGGCGTGCAGATCAAGATCCCACTCTCCATCACCAATCCCCGCGACGATGACGACGACGAGGATGACGACGACGACGAGGGCAGCGTGCATGCCAACATGATGCTGCCGCCGGAGGAGGTGTTTGCGCCCGTGAGCGGGCAGGTGGTGTGGGCGCGCGACTACACCTTCCGCAGGCCGCCGCTGTTCGGGCCGGCTGCGGGTGCCAACGACGAGGCGAGCTTCTGCGTGATGGTGCGCGACGAGTGGTCGATCGTGTATCAGATCTTTGGGCTCGATGCGGGCACGGTGGGTGTGCGCGAGGGCGACACGGTGCTGCGCGGCGACGTGCTGGGCCATGCACTGCGCGAAGGCGTGTCGGTGGAGCCGCCGTCGACCGAGCCTCCGGCGGACCATGCGCCGTCGAAGCCCGACGATGAGGTGTCGTTCTATCCGCACCGCTACCGCACGCTCGAGGTGCGTGTGGCGCGTCCGGACCCCAAGTGGAGCGAGTGGAAGCATCCGGACGAGAGCGGATGGCAGTACTTTCACCCGCTGCACGTGTTTACCGAGGGCAACTCGTACCGCTCCAGCATCACGCCGTACGGCTCGCCCACCATCATCTACTTTTCCAAGCCCTCGGTGGATCCGCTCAACACGCCGCCCAACGCGTATGCGACGAGCACCGACTTTTGGACGCCCACGCTCCAGGGTCCCACCGAGATCATCGTTGGCTTCGAGTACTTCCAGCAGACTCCCGGCGATCCTGCGGACGGCATGGAGAATCTGGCGATCTACGCGCTCGACGTTGGCATCCGCAAGAAGCGCGCCGGCGAACGTGAAGCTGCGCGTGGCATGGAGTGCGATCTGGGCGGCGATACGGATCCGAGCGGTACAGACGACAAGGATCGGGCCTACTGGCGCACGGTGTTTGAGCATGCCAAGCTGCCCAACAACTGGACACCGAGCGTGGAGGGCGGCAGCGAGTACGGATGGAGGAGCAAGCTGTTTTCGCACTACATGCCCGCCTTTTCGCACGGCCGCTTCTTTCCCGAAAAGATCACGAGCCAGTTCGACGACAAGGAGCGCAGGCTCTACTACTCGGCCAGCCGCACAGTGCGCGGCGAACCCAAGCTGGGCGGCGCGCTCAATGTGCAGTCGATCATCGAGCGCGATGGCGACGAGGGAGGTAGGGGAAAGTACCGCCTCGTGGTGCGCGCCCGCGACTATTGGGGCAATGTTGGATGCCTCGCCTCGGACGTCTTGCTTGCCTGATACATACACAGTCACCAATTGGATCGGATCACAACAAGGACTCTTCTCTTTTGCTTTTCTCGGAGCGATCTTGGCTGGCGCATGGTGAGATGGTGTTAGGTTCGTGCCGCTGGTCTAAAAAAGGGGGGCTCGTGAGCCAAAGGGCGCTTGCGTGCGTCGGCGAACAAACAAACCCGCTCATGCATTCGCCCCGCTTTACCGAGGTTCGGATTCGCACCCAGCTCCGTTCCGCATCGTTGTCCTCGCTAGGCGCACACAGCATCCCTCTATGGGAGTATGGCGACCAGCTCTGGTTGATACGCGAGCTGAACAGGTCGACACGCGGCAAGCACGGCGAGGTTTGAGTTGGGCTTCACCTTGTTGGACCGGCTGAGGCCCCGCACATGCCCAGCCAAGAGTCCGTTCCAGACCCGCCCGCCGCCCCTGACAGCGCCCGAGAGAATCGCCCGAGACACGTTTCTCGACTCTTTTGATTCAGCCCCTGCGCCTCGCCGCGCCTCAGCCAGCTACTCGAACGCCCAATGCAAGCTGCGGAGCACGCTGCGAAGCACGCTGCATACGGTCGATCCTGGCTGTCCATGAGGCCCCTCCATCCACACCCATCCACTACAGCGCTCAGCACTCACCGAACTCAGAGCTTGACCCGTGTGTCGAGATGGAGGCAGTGGAAATTGGACGAGAAATTGAGAGCGGTGGGCCAAGGCGGTGTAACTTTGCGAGGCATGGCGTGGCGGTGATGATGAAAGGAAGGCAGTTCTAAAGTCACACACGCGCTCCCACGCGCATTTCCGCCCAGAACGTCACATTTCCGCCCGCCTTCATCTCCTCATCTCCTCATCTCCTCATCCCCTCATCTCCTCTTCAACCACACATCCCACTCGACGCCACGCCCTCCAAAGGTGCATGCGCCATCCTCTCTCGGACCCCTTCAACCCATCAACCTCCCCTTCCCCACTTGCAACAACGTCGTACCAACACGCATGCTCCGTCTCTCTCGTCTTGGATCAACAACGCCCACCGTATCAGCTCCGCTCGTTCCTGCACTGCAACTCCGGACCTGCATGCACGCCTTGCTCTGAACCCTTCATCGTCGTTCACTTGTACACGCGGCGTCATCCCACCCACCCCTAATCCACCCGCAAAACCTTGTGCTCCAGTCTGCATCGGCCGCCGTCCATGTCTTTCTCGTCCTCTGCATCGCTTCTCTCCAGCTCGTAGCTCGCTTCTACAAGCTCAGACCTCGTCGCTTGTCTCTCAGCCCCCGGATCTCTCGCTTGGCCCCGCAAACTCGCTCGGATCTCGCACTGGCTTCAAAGCTAGCCGTACGCTCGGACCCCCACCCGGCTCGGGCCGCTTTCTTCCCACATGCCTTTCACTCGCGCCTACTCGTCGCAGCACAACGCAACCATGGATCCGAGCACCAGCACCCACGCCTCCTCCTCCTCCCACACTCCTTCCTCCCCGCGTCAAGCCGACTCTTCCCACATTGCCTACTCGAGTCCAGATGCGCCACCCGAACACGACTCGTCGCGTTCCCGCCTCTTCTCGTCCGGTCGCAAGTCGCCAGACCCGTTCCGCCGATTTCGCCGCAACTCGAACAACTCCCTGCACATCCTGACCGCTCCCCCCACCCTCGACGCCGCTCAATCTTTCGACGCGCAGCAGTACCATCTCGAACGTCAGGACCGCTCCGTCCCCGACTATCCCGCCGCTCTCAACACGCCCCGCTCCGCGCCGCCACCGCTCCCGTCGCCCTCCACAAAACCAGACTTCCAGCGTCCTAAGCGCACAAAGTCGTCCAGCATCTCCATCCTCTCCTCCGGCTTGGCCAGGCGCCCAAAGGATTCGCTACCGCCCTCCTCCTCCTCTCCGGACGTCCGAAGGAGGCATCGCAAGAGCGCCTCCCTCTCGGGCTCCGACGTCGACTTTTCCTCTTCCAACAGCATCCTCGACTCGAACCACTCACGTCCCACTACGCCAATGATGCGCCCCGCCTCGCCTTCGCCCTCCCTCTCCGACAGCCTCGCTTTCCCGCCTTCTTCGGCTGCCTACCGCTCCAAACAGCACAAGCAGGCTTGGTATCAGGCGCAACAAAAGACCATCGAGCTCGAAGGAACATTCAACCGCGGCATACACTCCCCGGAATCCAGCACTGCGCATCTCTTCCCGCTCAACGTCACCACCACCCAGTCCAACAGCGGGCCCGCCACCGATCGCGCGCGCAGATCACCCACACACTCGCGCTCTGAGCGTCCCGTCGTAGAGACCTTTCTGTCCGAGGAGGAGATGCTCGCCGCCGGCATCCACATCATCCGCAGACGCGACCAAGACGCTGCTCCAACCCCTCCCGCCAGCCACAAGCACCTCCCCTCCCTTTCCACCGCCACCTTGGCGCCTACAAAGCCGCCACGCCTAGACGGGGCCGATCAGCCCGACTTTCTCGAGCTCATCGACTCGCCCATCCCCAGCAAACACGCAAGCCCGCTCCTCGGCCAGCTCGTCGATCCGCCCGCCTCGGCAGCCCCACTGCAACGCGCCATCTCGCACACACACGCAAAGTCCAGCAGCGGCAGCATCTCCATGTCCTCGGCAGACTCCAACGACTACCTCCCGCTCTCCTCCTCCCGGAACCAGATGCACCGCGACGACTCCTCTTCGCTCAACAACGGCAGCGCAAGCAGCCTCGGCAGCACTGGCAAACACTCCTTCTCCTTTGCCAAGCTCCGGCGCAATGGCGCAAAGAACAAGGACGCCGCTTCCTCATCCCGGCCCTCCACCGCCAACTCGTCCAACGAGGAGGTCAACAGCGTCAAGTCGTTCCTCTACCCCACGCGCGCAGCACAACCTCAGCCTCACCAGACGCACCAGTCTCGCCAGCAGACGCCCGTGCCTACCGCGCCGCAGTCTGATGCACCTGCGCAGGCGGCAGCTTCGCCACCAGGCTACCTTTCGCCAGGTCCCAGCTCCTCGGCGTCGCCGTTCCTCAACAAGCACTCTGCTACAGTTGGACGTGCCTCGGGCAGCTCCCTCGCTGGACACACCGCTCAGGACGGCCTCACCCAGGTCTTTGGCGGTGGCTCGGGCGCTGCTTCCCTCGATCCATCGTCCTCGGCAGCCAGTGCTCGTGTTCTCTCATCCACCAATGGCATTCCACCTCCCAAGCCGCCAAAGCCCAAGCCGAGCTTGCTCGCTGCCTTTCCGCGCTCGGACAACGCCACGCCGGGTGTTTCGATTTCCGCGCCTACATCGGCCAACCTCGACTCGCGCCATCCTATTGACGGCGCCTCGCGCAATCTGCTCAGTCTGCCCGGTCAGGCAGGCGCCGCACAAGAATCGGCGGCTATTAGCATCTACCGCAACATCTCGCACTCGCGCTCTCAGGAGGCCGTCGCCGAGGCCAGGCTCGACGCGGAGGCGTTGCGCGCGTCTGCAGGCACTCCTATGCCTCCGCCGCGCAGACTCAACCAGCAACGAGTTGGCCTCGCCGGTGCCGGTGCAGCCGGCTCGCCCGCATACTCGGCATACTCTAGCTCCGCCATGGGCAGGAGCACATCAGGCGGCGCTGGCGGCGTGGTAGGCGCGCTGGGCCATGTCGGCCAGTTTGGTGCTGCAATGGGCCGTAAGGGCTGGGATTTTATGAAGACGCTCCAGACTTCCAATACAGCTGCCACGTCGGGTCGTAATGGCACTTATGCGTCCGCTTACCGCGCCGGGGGCGCTGGTGCATCGTCAGCTTCGAGCTTGGCTGCCGCGGCCGAAAACGAGCCGACGCGCCAGTGGCTGCTGCTGCTCGAGGCGCCCGAGTCGTCGCGCGCCGCCTCGCTCCGGGGACCAGGCGAGGTGTTTGGCGCGTCACTCCAAGATGCCGTCTTGCGCTCGCGTCTCTCGAGCATCTCGACCGACAATGTGCGCGCCGAAGACCACCTTGGAGTGCCAGATCTGGGTCAAAAGTTCAGTGCCAACTTTCTCGACTCGCCCGGCGCCACGCCGCGTGCCTCGGTCGCCAGCGCGGGCGCTGGTGAGCCCGTGGATCGCGACGAGGCGCGCCACCTGTATCTGCCGCGGCTCGTGGTGCGCTGCATCCAGAGCCTGGAGCGCTGGGGTCCGTCGGAAGAAGGCATCTACCGCATCAGCGGCCGTAGCAGCCACACGGCCAAACTGCGCGCCCACTTTGCCGATCCACGTAATGATCTGCGCCTCGACGAGATCAGCCCGGCGGACCTGGACATCAACTCGGTGTGCAGCCTGCTCAAGAGCTATCTGCGCGAGCTGCCCGAAACGCTCATCCCGCCCGCGCACACCGCACAGATGGACGCGGCGGTGGCGCGCCTGTTTGCGGGCATCGACTCGTCGGCGCCTGCAGCCGAAGTGCAGAGCGCAGCGGCAGGCAAGGCGAGCGAGGCACGTGCGGCGCAGATCCCTGTCGAGCACGTCGCCAAGGAGCTGACGCCGCTGGTGCAGAAGCTACCCGTGCACAACTGGTACCTGCTGCGCGAGCTCACGCACCATCTCGGGCTGCTGGCGCAGACGGACGTGGTGGCGCACACCAAGATGCCGCTGAGCAATCTCACGCTCGTGCTCGCGCCGACGCTTTCGATCTCGCTCGCGCTGCTGCAGGTGCTCGTGCGCCACCGCGATGGCGTGTTTGGCGCTGCGCCGCACGTGGATGTCGCCTCGGCGGCGGCGCAGGCGGCGAGCGCGCTGGCAGGCGCGTCGTCCAAGGACAGCGCACCTGCGTCGCCCGCCAAGGGCGTGCGGCCGCCGCGGCCGGTCAAGCCGGAGCGGCTGAGTGGCGCGAGCAAGCTGCCGGTGATGGTGCGCAAGCGCGCGTCGTCGATGGGGCTGGGTGCGCTGCTGTCGTCGCCGACGTCCAAGACGGCGGATGCGCGCGACCGGGTGCGCGAGCAGCACCGGCGCACGTCTTCCACGACGCCGTCGCTCGAGCTGCCTGCCGACATCACGGCGTCGGCGGCGTCGGGCGCGCGCACGCCGCCGCCGCCGTCGCCGCGCGCCGACGAGCCGTACGAGCGTCCATCGACGTCGCTGGGCCACTTTGACGCTGCGCCGGCGCGCGCGCGGCCGGGGCACGCACGATATGGCTCGCGGGATGCCGCGCTGCGCTTCGACGCACTGGCTCTCGACGATCGCGGCGACGAGCGAGGCGGGCAGGACACGCCGATTGCGCGGTACTATGCGCGCATCCGCGAACAAGCCGAGCTTGCGAGCACGGGGGGCGACGACGACGCGCCTCGCGACGGCGGCGCGACGCCCGTGGCGCCGATCGTGCCGGCGGCGGGCGAGATGCACCGGTACTGGGCGGAAAAGACGTCGACGGCGGGCCGCAGCGGCAGCACGAGCGCGCTCGACCGCCCGCGGCCGCCGACGTCGGGTTCGGCGAGCTTTTTCGCCGGCCGCAGCCGGCGGCAGGACTCGGTGAACGGGCTGGCGGCGTTCAAGCCGGGCGCGCACGAGAGCGCGATTCCGACGCTGGTGCGCAACGGCGACGAGGGCGCGACGCGGCCGCTGCACATTGTCAAGCGCACGCGCGCGCGCGGCGCGTCGGATGCGTAGCGCACACCACCGGAATGCCATTGCATTGTTGGGCCCAGTATAAAGCGCGACCGAGGTGCGCTGGTGTGAGTGGCAACTGGCTGAAGCGCGGCAAGAAATGGGATTCGTCGTGGTGCCAGTATGACTTGTGAGATGGTGTTCGGTTGGTGGGGGGGGGGGGGAGTAGTTT
>AWNI01000016.1:157777-187017 GCA_000517465.1 Moesziomyces aphidis | reverse complement strand
GGGGGGGGGGGGGGGGTCTCGACCAGGTCTCGTCGGGGTGTGGTGATGGCAAAGACGCTTGCGTGCTTGGCACACGACAGCTTGGCGCGTAGGGTGAAGCTTACGGGTCTTATCGGATTGGCCACTGGCAGTATGCGGTGTGCGTGGTGTGTCGGCTGCTTGCAAGAGCCAGTGCAATCGGTGCAGCTCTCGAGGCTGTCAGTGTCGCCATGCATCTTGACATTGCCGCATGTGTAGAGGCTGTTGTTACGCCTCTGTCCAAGCGGATTGCAGTGCCATTGCTGCGAGTTGCGCCTCACCCTTTACCATGCCACATAAGCTTCACCCCAGTGCAAGCCACCTCGCTGCATGCCTCACTTCACCCCCTTGGCACCCGCACACAAGACAGGACAGATGGTGTACAGACTTTATTCAAAACTTGCGCGCAACAGGCGTGATCAGCTTACCCGGCTTGGCGGTGACCCTGGGCAGAGTCAACCTCTGTTTCTCGGTCAGCGTGTTCCACTCCTTACCCAGTGGCTGGTTCATTGCCGCCTTGTACTGAGCCACGCTCGTGTACGGATAGGGCAGATCCTTGCGCGTAAACCTGTCCTGCTTCTTGTCGCGCTTCTCGGCAATAATCACATGCGCCATCTTGGCGTCCTTCCTCTGATCCCTATCCACACCCTGCACCTTCTTGACAAAGCGCGCATTGCTGCTCGCTCCACGTGTCCCTCGTCCCGTCCACGCTCCCCATCCAGGCAACCGCGTATCAACCACCTTGCTCTCATCCGCCTCCATCGCAGCTTCCTTCTCGGCCGCAAATTCCGACACCACATCGTCCGTCGCAAATGCAGACGCAACAAGCTCCCGCTGTTGTAGCACCACCTTGCTCCGGTTGCGCGGGATCGGCATCGGCTGTTCCTCGTCCGAGTCCGAATTGTGCAGCAGCGTCGAGGTGTTGATGTCAATCGCATCGTCCGACCGCTTTGCAGCGACGGAGGATTCGGAGCGCGACGCTGCTTTGGATGCTCGCAAAGCCGACTTGGTCGCCGCGAGCGACGAGGCCGACTGCGCAGCGAGGGCCGAGTCGTTCTTCTTGCGCGAGAGCTTGCTCGCCTGACCGCGCGAATCGATCATCAGCCACGGATTCGACTCCTCCTCATCAGCAGCGGCGGCAGCCGACTTGGGTTTCTTGCGCGACCTTGCCGAGCCTCCCACTTCCACTCCCGCCGCCTCGATCGCCGGATTTGCAGCATCCTCCACCGCAACCGGGGCTGCTGGCGCACTGGGAGGCTCGACGGCACGGGGCGTAGGATTCGCAGACGCAGCACCGTACATGGCCCGGCCCTTGTTGCCCTGCACATACGTCGCGCGCGACTCCGCCTTGGCCGGCGCGGCAACCTCGTCGTCGCTGCCCGCCTGCTCGGCGCCGAGCTGGTGCATCTCGCTGACAAAGTCGTCCACGTCGCCGCGGATCCCGGCGTACTGGCGCTCGCGCGCGTCCTTCATGAACTTCATGCCGTACACGCCCTTCTTGCCGCCAACACGCTCGAGCTCCTCCTCGTCGCGCTTGCGCCTCGCCTCCTCCTTGACCTCCAACGCCTTGAGCTCGTCGAACGCGTCGCGGGCCACCTCGGCGTCATCCACATCGCCCTCGTCGCTGTAGTCGTCCGAGTCGTCGCTGTCGCCGATCTCGCGCGCCTCGATCTTGGCACGCAGTTCGGTGCCGCGGTTGAGCTGTGCCTCGAGCTCGTTGCGCGCCTCCTGGTTGTGCTCGCCGTGTCGGGCGTGGAGGATGTTCTTGGCCCACTTGGAGGTGTTCTTGTGCTTGAGCGTCGCCCTCTCCCTCGCGCGGTCCCTCTCGGCCTTGAGCCTCTCGTCGATGCCCGCCTGCTCGTCCTCCTCGTCCTCGTCCTCGCTCTCGAGCTCGGCCATCTGCGCCTTGAGACGCTCCTTGTCCTTGCGGTGGATCTTGCGGTAGGCCTTGGACTTGATCTTGGCCACGCGCTTGGCCTTCTGCTCGGCACGGAAGAGGAGCATGCGCATGCGGCGCAGCTCGTCGCGGCGCGCGCGCGCCTCGTTGGGATCGAGCTTGTTCATCGCCAGATCCTCCTGCTGCGCGAGCTGCTTCTCGGTGAGTCCGCCGCTGTCGAGCATGGCCGCCACGGACGCCTCCATGTCGGTATCGGGCGTGAAGGTGGCGACGAGCCCCGAGGTGGAGGCCTTGGTCTTGGCGGGCTTCTGCAGCGGGAACGAGAGGTGCTCGGCATCGCGCAGCCGGTTGATCGTCGGCTGCCAGCCCTGCACCTCGTCGCGCGTGATGGCGTAGGCGCCCTGACGGTCCAGCCTGTCCTGCACCACCGAGGGCAGGGGTGCAGCGAGAGCGCCGCCGCCCTTTTTGGAGGCGACGGGAGCGGAGGAGGGGTGCTTGGCGTTGGCGAGCAGCTTGGTCGACTTGCGCACGTCGGCAAAGTCGACATTGGCGGACAGCGGCGACATGAAATCCTCGAGACGCAGCGTGGAGCCGGAGTGGGTGGCGGCGAACTCGGTTTCGGGGATGGCCTCGGTGCGTTCCGAGAGCACGACACGGCGCGAGCGCTTGGCGGACGGTTCGGCGTCGGAGCCGGCTTGGTCGTCCGAGCCCGAGTCGGGGCCGGCTTGACGCTTGGAGCCGGCGGCAAAGGACTGGATGTGCTTGGCGAGCTTGGAGCTGGTCTCGTCGTCGTCTTCGCTGTTGTTGTCGTCGCTGTCTTGGTCGGACTCGCCATCGGACTCGCCGGATGCCGAGTCGAGCATGCGCGACAGATCCATCATCCCGCCATCGTCCTCGCCGTCTTGAGCGTCGTGGTCGTCATCATCGTCGTTGCGGCTGGACTTGTTGTTGGTGCGTCTGCCGAATGTCCAGCCGTCAAACTTTTCGTCGTCGCTCTCGCCGAATGCCTCGTCCGAGTCGAGCTCCTCGTCGGTGCCCTCGATGCCGTCGTGCACTTCGTCGCCCGAATCAAAGACCTTGGGACCCACGGGCGTATCGTCGTCATCGGATTCGTCGTCGTCGTCGTCGTCGTCCTCATCGTCCTCATCATCAACGCGGCGGCGTCGGGGCTGCTTGCCCTTGGCCTGGGACGGGAGGTCGGCGTAGTCTTCGGAGTGCATGCCTGCGGTGGCGCGACGAGCCCCACGTGGCTGCTTGGTCGCAGCCGAGGTGGATGCCTGCGCAAAGTCGTAGACGTCGTGAAGGCCGCGTGGGCCGTCTGCGCTGGGACGTGGGCGGCGCGGCTTGTTGGTGGTCTGGTTCGAGTATGCGGAGGAGGAGAAGGGAGCGGCAGGGTCGGAGGTGGATGTGGCTGCGCGTCGGGATGCGCCACTGGCGCCGGTGCGTCCACTGCGCTGTGTCCTCGCCATTGCTGAGCAGAGTAGGCGAGATGGAATGGTTTGATGGTCGAGAAGCAACAAGCAAAGCTGAGGATCGGCTGCCTAGGCGGCGCAGAGTGGCAACAAAATTTGACCGCAGCGTGCAGCGTTGCAGCGTTGCAGCGTTGCTCTCTCTTCTCGTGGCGCTCTGGGTTTTTTTTGAAAAATTCTCATTGAAAAAGAAGGGTCTGCGTTGAAATGCCCGACTTTTTTCTTCTTCTTCTTCTCGCCGCTGTCTGCCACTGCATGTGGAGAGAGAGAGAAAAAGAGAAGCTCAAGTCGGCGTTTCTTCCCGTCGCCCTCCTCATCTTGCCATCATCTGCACCTCTCTACACCTCTCTACACCTGGACGCACGTCGATCATCCGGCTCACAGAGTAGTCAGCCACCATGCGTCCTCTCACAGAAGAAGAGACCAAGACGCTCTTCGAGAAGCTCGCCAACTACGTGGGCAAGAACCTCGTGCACCTCATCGACCGACCCGAGGATCCGCACGTCTTCCGCCTCCACCGCGACCGCGTCTACTACGTCTCGGAAGCGTCGATGCGTCTGGCCGTCTCGATCGCACGCCCGAACCTCATGTCGCTCGGCACGTGCTTTGGCAAGTTCTCCAAGACGGGCAAGTTCCGTCTGCACGTCACCTCGCTCGACTACCTCGCGCAGCACGCAAAGTACAAGGTGTGGATCAAGCCCAACGGCGAGCTGCCCTTCCTCTACGGCAACCACGTCGTCAAGGCGCATCTCGGAAGGATCACCGACGACACTCCGGAACATGCGGGCGTCGTGGTGCTCAGCATGAGCAACACCCCGCTCGGCTTTGGCGTCACCGCCAGGAGCACCGTCGATACAAGAAAGCAGGATCCCACCAGCATCATTGTCTTTCACCAGGCCGACGTGGGAGAGTATCTCAGAGACGAAGATACGCTCTTCTAGCCCCACAATCGCACCATTTGACGAGCACCATCGATATTTGTACTTTTAGCTTGCATCCGGACCCATCAGCATCCGCCAATTGCACTTGTGTCACAGACCCATCGCACCATCGCAGCACCTCCGGATGAAGCAGCTTCACAGAGCAGGTCGTCGGTGGCATGTGTCAAGGCGATCCACTGCGATCCGCCCACTGCTGCTAGGGTGTAGCAAATTGCGCGCATCAGAGTGGCCTCTTGCCTTTGCCACTCCACATGGATGAGGCGAGAATTGATGGGGAATCAATCGCACGCCATAAGCGGTCCGCCTTGCACGCCATCCACCCTTGTGTCATGCCCACCATCTCTTGCCTCCAGCATGTTGGATCAGTTCTCTTTGGCGGTGGTTGCCTTGTCGCGCCTGCTCGGGTGGGCGTACACACTCGCATGGTCGCTCTCCTTCTATCCGCAAGTGATCCACAACCACACTGCGCGCTCCACCCGCGGTCTCTCTTCGGACTTTGTCGCACTCAACGCAGTCGGGCATGCATCCTACCTGGCCTACAACACTTTACTGCTCTACTATGCTCCTGTCCGCAAAGCCTACCGCCGTACCCACGATGGACGCGACAACGTGGTGCAGTTCAACGACTTTGCATTCTCACTCCACGCCACCCTCCTTGCCCTCATCACCCTCGCCCAATACCTCCGCTACCGAAAAGCCAACCAGCAGATTTCAAGAGCCGTCAAACTTGCCCTCGCAGCTGCCCTTACAGCTGCCGTCTTTCTCGCCGGCGCAAAGAGGCTCAAACTCGTCAATTGGCTGCACATCGTCAACGCCTTTTCAACGCTCAAACTCGCAGTGACACTGACAAAGTACATCCCCCAACTAAAGCTCAATCGCGATAGAAAAAGTACGCAGGGCTTTGCCATCCAAAACGTCCTCCTCGATCTGGCAGGTGGATCCCTCAGCCTGGCTCAACTCGTCCTAGATGCGGTAGTGCTCCAGGGAAGCTGGTCAGGCGTCGCTGGCGATTGGGGTAAACTTGGCCTCGGTCTACTCAGCTGCGCTTTCGATGCTGCGCTCATGTACCAGCATTACTGCCTCTATCCCCAACACCAGTCCGATCCGCAGCAACCGTCGGAATCAGATCCCCTCCTCCCATCTTCCTCGCGCTAGACACACGAAAATGTAGACGAGACCTGGCAATTGCGGCATTAGATGGTCTTTAGTGCGAGTCGTCCGCTCTGCGCTTCACGCCAAATGCCAGACGGAACGGTGCATTGCCCGTACTTGGTGCCGAGTCGGTCGAAGACGCAATGGGTCGGAACCCTCCTCCCCCCACCGCAGCCGTTGCTGTCGATGCAGAGCTGGATGCAGCCGGTGTAGCGCTTCCGATCCTCGCCCATCCTCCGCCCGTGCTCGTCGTCACCGTCCCCTCCCCAGCCGCTTCGGATGCTGCAGCGCTCGACCCCAACTCCGACACCGACACCGACGACATGATCTGCTCGCCCTTTTTTGACTTCGGAGCAGCGCGCTTGGGCTTTTGCAGCTGCAAGCCGTCCCGTGGTTTGCCGTCGAGCAGATCGTTTTCCTGCGGTGCCGAATCGCGGCTGCCCACACTGAGCACCATGTGCGCCTTGCCCGTGCGCTCGCTCCTGCTCTGGAACGCCGCCATCATGCCCGTGGGCGTGTCGCCCGCCGCCATGCGCTCGCGCTTCTGCTCCTCCTCGATCCGCTTCAGCCGCTTCTCGGTCTTCTTCGTCCCCGGTTTCTTGCCGTGGAAGACGTGCGAGAGATGCTTCCACGCCTCCTTCTGGTTCAAATCGCGCCCAAACTCGTCGTGATACTTGATCGACACATCCGGCTTGTAGTCCCGGAAGCGCTCCTGAGCTAGACGCGCGTCTTCCACTTCGCGAGACCGGTTCTGCGCCTCGCGCGTCGCTTGGTCCACCGACGAGCCGGACGCTTTCGACTGCACACGCTCCGTCTCGCGCAGTTGCTCCTCGCGCCGACGTGAGGCGAGCCACGCATCGTATTGGCGCTGCTGCTGCTCGCGTGTGGCGAGCTCTGCGTCGACGTGCGGAACCATACACTGTTGCCGAAGGAATGAGAGTGTGCTTGCCATCCCACGGCCGATCAGTGGCTCGCTCGCGTCGCCATCAAGGTCCGAGGGTTCCGGTTTGACAGCAGCGACAGCCTCGCCTTCTTCAGGCTCTTCCTTGACCTCGACGGTATCAGGCGCAACATCGGCTTCGTCCGGTGCCTTGGCGTCGGAAGCGTCGAGTTCGCGCATAGGCACATCACCCGCGTCGACCGATTCCTCTCGCTTGACCTGCACCTCGCCCAACGATGCGACTGGCGATTCTTGCTTCATCGTTCGAGCGCTCGATCGCGTCTCGCTCTCCATGGGTCGCTCGCGGATCGCACGCACAAACTCGCTCGTCTCGTCAAACGTGAGCCCTCCTTCGCCGCCCTCCTGCTTGACGGCGCCATTGGCTACCCTCGGTGACGCCACACCGTTGGAGGTTCCCGCCGCAGCCTGCTCGGCCTCCTCGGCTGCACGCTGTTCAGCGAGGCTCTTGGCGATCATCTCGGGCGTCATCTTTTTGAACGTCTTCTTGGCCTTGAGTCGGCGCGACTTGGCGAGCGAAGCCTGCAGCTCGTCGTCGTCCACAAAGTTGTCCGTCTGCTCGCGCCTCGCCGCGCGCGCTACTGGCTTGGAGTCTTGCATCTCGACATCGGGCGCCGCACCAGCCTCAGCCGCAGCAGAGATCGACGCAGCGCCACGTGGGGTATCATCATCGTCATCGTCAAAGCTGATCTTGACTTTGGCCGCCTTCTTGCGCTTCTTGGCCTTGGGCTTCTTGAATCCCACATCGCCTTCTTGGAGGTAGTCCGAGACCTCCTGATTCTTGGCGTAGTCGAGCGTCAGCAACTGCTTGTTGTCGCGTCGCGCCGCCTCTTCGGCCTCCTGACGCAGTCGAGCCTGGCGGTCGGCGGCGGAAACGCTCGCACCGAGGCGGAAGCCCGAGTCGTTGGCAGTGTCGAGTTCGGACTCGGGCAGATCGGCGTCGTACTTGGACAGCACGCCCTTCTTGCGACCGAGCAGCGTCTCGTCGTCGTCCAAGCCAGAGTACTCCTTGACACCCTTTTTGCGCTCCATGTTCTTCTGGTCGCGCTCGGCCTGGTCGAGCGCAGCGTCCATGAGCTCGTCGTCGCCGTCGTCGAGCACGTCGGTATCGCGCAGCGTGAGGATGCGCTCCTCGCCTTCGCCAAACTCGTCCGCATCGTGGCGGACGCGCAGACCGACGAGATCAGCGTCGCGGTACTCTGCCTCTGCACGCGCCTCTTGCTCTTGGAGCTCCTTGGCTCTGCGAGCCGCATGCTCCTTGGCGCGCTTCTTGGACTCTTTGATCCACCGCAGCGTCTCCCTGGATGAAGATGCAGAGGCATCGCCAAGCGTCGGTTCGGGATCGCCAAGTGTGGGGCCATTGAGACGACGAGCAGCGTCGCGCTTTGCCTGTGCACGCGCTAGCCGTTCGCGCAGCTCGGCATCTTCGCGCTGGCGCCGATCGCGCTGCTGCTTCTCCTGAAAGTTCCTCGCGGCGACCGCATCTGGGTCTAGCTTGGGAGCAGCGTCCTTCTGCGCGGACTCGGAAGAAGAGGAAGGCGCATCGTCGGCAACAAGGGGCTTGAGGCCGAGCGAGATGCGGAGCTTGTTGGTCTCCTCGAGCGAAAGCTCCTCCTTCTGAAACTCGGACATGGCGTTGTGAGCTTGAACGCGGCTTCTTTGCTGTACCCAGAGTCTCTGTGTCTGTGCTCACCCTTGTCGAGACCAAGCCTACCGTCAAGCAGTCGCTGGGGAGAGGGGGGGATGGCGAGAAGGAGGAGGATGGATGCTCAGCCTCAAAATCGCGACTTCCGAGCAGGGTTCAAATCGGCCGATGGAGACTCACCCAGAGACTGACCCGATCGATGTGGGAACCGGCGAGGCTAGGGGAGGGTGCGCGGGTTGATGTGGCTTTTTGGCCGATTCGGGATGGATTGCCAAAAATGGCTCGCGATGCGGTGCCGAATGACGCACTTCTGCTGCGCAGCTCCAGTCACCCGTGCATGCGCATCACAGCCTGGCCTGGCTTTGAGGAACGAAAATGGAAATGCACGCCCCCGCCCGTCTGGCAAAGTGGAGGAGGAGACGGCCTCTCCAGCCAAAGGCGGCTGCTGGTGCGGGCCAGTCTGGGGTCTCAATTCGGCTCGGGGCCGTGAGACAGCTTCGACACTGCGAGCTAGCCAAGCCAAAGCGGCATTCCTTCGCCTGGACAAAGAGCGAGCTGAGAGCGCTGGAGCCGGTTGCGTCGCTCAAGATTGCGCCGCCCGCCTTTATCTATGAAGGCTTGATTGGCTTGTCTTCGTTCTTGGCGCCCCTCCACCATCCACTTCTTCCCATCCGCATCCACTATCACCTAGACACCACTTGTAATCCAAATCGTCATGTCTTCCTACGCCGATATCGCCGCCGAGAACGCGCCGCCCAAGTCGCAGCAGCCGCAGCCGGACCAGGGCTACCTCGAGGGCCACAACGAGTCGTCGTCGGGTCCCAACCCCAACGCACCGGACGTCAACAGCGGCAAGGTCAACGTAGTCCCCTCGGACTCGGACCTTGAGCACCTCAAGACGCAGTCGCAGGAGGCGTACGACGAGGCCGTCGCCAAGGCGCGCGAGCAGCGCAAGCAGCTCGAGCAGGACGCACAGAAGGCGAGCAACGCCGCCAAGAAGACGGCCAACGACGCGCACAAGGCTGGCAAGGACGCCGCCGAAGACGCCAAGAAGGCAGGCAAGGACGCCGCTGACGACGCCAAAAAGGCAGGCAAGGAGCTGGCTGACGACGCCAAGAAGACGGGCAAGCAGGTCGCCGACGACGCCGAGAAGCTGGGCAAGGAGGCGCGCGCCGAGGCGGACAAGTTTGGCAAGAACGCACGTGCCGAAGCTGAAAAGGCGGGCAAGAAGGCCGGCGAGCTGTACGAAAAGGGCAAGAAGGAGCTCTCCAAGGACACCGAGGCGCTCAGGAAGCGCGGCGAGGAGGGCGCCAAGAAGCTCAAGAAGAAAGCGGGCGAGGCCGAAAAGGAGCTCGAGAGCTGGTGGAACCAGTTCTCGCGCGATCCCAAGCAGTGGGTCCCCGCCCTCGCCGCCGCCAACGTCGCCCTGCTCGGCGGTCTGGGCATCTACGCCTACTCGAACCGCGACAACGTCCAGCGCACCGACCGCCGCCTCATCAGCGCCGCCACCGTCGGCATCCTCGGCCTCCTCGGCGCCCAGGGATACTGGGCCAACGAGACGGCAAAGAAGCAGAACGGCTCGCTCTAAGCTCATTCCTCGCCAAACCCTCTTTGATTCGCTTTGTAAAGTAGCTTCGCTGCCTCCATCGCCTTTGGTATCGGCCTTGTCAGAATAAAATCCAGCTCACCACTCGATCTGTGCCCACGCCACTCGGTCTGTGAGATGTGCCGTGCGTGTTTGCGAGGAAAAGATGCATTTTGTACATTCAACAAGAGGGCGACTAGAGGAAAAGCGTACAAGTGGCACCTGGCTGAGCTGAGGTTCGGGGCTAGTCCTCCATGGGAGTCTCGCCTGCAGCTGGGGCTGGTGCGGCGTCGGCGGATTCTGTGGAGGCAGCGGTGGCCCTGACGCCCGGGATGGACTTTGGCTCGAGCCTGTCCATGTACGGCCTCAGCTCGTCGCCCTCTACGATCCTGAACTTTTCGCCGCTCCTTGCGTTTGGCGAGTCGACGTCTGCATCCGCGCCGGGCCCAACAACCGCCACGCTGACCTGGTCGAGTTCGAGGTCCTTGTTCTGGGGCAGCGTATCGCGCAGCGCATACAGCCCATGCAGCACGAGTTGGTCCAAGCTGGCGTCGGAAAACTCTTCGTACTTCCTCTCGAGGTACGTCTTTGCGGACTGGGAGCGGGCGCCGATCGACATGGCGTAGTACTCGAAGCAGTTGGCGGTGGGCGTGAACTCGTACAGATGCGGGCCTGTCGAGTCGACGCCGATGATGAGGAAGCCCACGCCGTAGGGACGCTTGCCGTAGTCCATGGTGTTGTACTGCGCACGGTCTGCGAGCGAGTCCACCACGCGCGAGATCGGCAGCGCGCGAGAGTACACCAGACGCGACGACAATGCCAACTGACGCATGTAGGTCGACAGCACACGTGCGTCCGAGGTAAGCCCTGCAAAGCCAATACCCATGTGGTTGTCGATGCGCAGCATCTTCTTCTGATAGCTCGCCAGCTCCGACGGCGCACGTTTCAGCGCGACCAGGATCGCATGTGTGTTGCTGCGCAGCCCCACCACCGCAGAACCTTGCTTGACCGCCTCCAGCGCATACTCCACCTGGTGCAGTCGCCCTTGTGGCGAGAACACGGTGTTGTCGCTGTCGTACGTGTTTCGGAACATGGTTTTGGTGATCCGATTGATCTAGACACCGGCTCTAGTCGTTATGCGGTGCTCGAGTCGAGGCTGTCGTTAGCGCTACCCTGGGCAGTGCAGCGTGAGATGTGGAGCGGGAGCAGGGAAAGCTGGTTGACGAGGTGCACCTGATTGTTGGAACAGGAGACGGCAGTCGGTAGTGCGTGCAATGGCGAGGGACGACGTGTCGAATGCAGCGAGTGAGGAGAAGAAGAAGCGTCGTCAGACTCACGGTGATGCTTTGGTCCAAGTCAGAGGTGGAGCAAGCCCGTGCTCGAGCCCTAAAGTAACAACGCGTCCTCTCGCCCGCCCAACTTGGGCATTCGCAAGCGCCGCCGTGCGGTGATCGACTTGGCTCTGCGCCCGCCTCCGCTTTGCAAATTCCAGCCATCCTCGCCGCCAAGTCGTAGCTGCTGACATGTGCTGACCAATCACACGCGGGCGACCCGACTCCCGAAATACGCAATCCAGCTTCAACGGCAAAGTCCTCCTCCCCCACACTCACTCTCCTCTCGCCAATCACCTACACCATCTTCTCGCGCACAACATGACATTCGCCACTCCAGCCGTGCGCTGGCAAGATACGGTGGCGTCGCATCTCCCGCAACCACTCAAGGATTCAGGAGTGCCGCCGGAGTACTTTGTGCTTGTGCCCGCCACGCTGCTGGCGGTGCTGCTCACGTACACGCTCACACGACCCTCGTCCAAATCGGCAGCACACCTGGTCAGTGCTGGTGCCTCTACGGACGAAGAGTACACGACGAAGCGGTCGCACAACCGCGCGTCGACCGTGGTGCTGGTGGGGCTGAGCGAGACGGGCAAGACGTCGCTCTTCTCGTCGCTGGTGTACCAGACCACGCCCGCGACGCTACCATCACAAAAGCTCTCGCAGGGCATCGTTGCGCCATCCTCGCTCGACACAGGACTGAAGCCGGTGACGCTTGTGGATGTGCCGGGTCACGCGCGTCTGCGGCCTTTGGTGGACGAGCATCTGTCGCAAGCAGACGGGCTGGTGATCTGCGTGGATGCAGTCATGGCGTCCAAGACCAGCCTCTCCTCGCGCCCGGGCGACGCCGAGTCGATCACAGACGTCGCGGATCTGATTCACGCCACACTCACCGCGCTCGCCAAGCAGCGTGCGCGGTCGTCGTCGCGCACAGCCCCACCGTCGGTGCTGGTGCTCTTCACACGCGCCGATCTATCGCCCCTCCTCGGCGGCGCCGGCGCAGGCACGGACGCGGCCAAGGATGATAAGCGCCGTGCACAGCTGCTCGCACGCTGCCGCACCGCACTCGAGTCGGAGCTCGGCCAGCGACGCGCCAACATGGGGCTCGGCACCCGGCGTGCGGGCAACGTCAAGATCGCCGGGCTCGGCAAGGTGGCCGAAGCCGACGATGTGGTCGCCAGCGGCGGCGTCTTCGGCTGGATCAGGCGCAAGCTCGGTCTCGGTGCCTCGGGCAGCAATGTTTCAGCAGACGCTCAGGAGGAGGACGACGAGCACGACGACGAGGTGGTCGACTACATCGACTGGGCCGCCGCGCAGCGCGCGCAGGCTTCGGACGGCACCGGTATCGGCGCGGCCGGATTCAGCCTCGACAGGCTCGACGAGCAGGTCGTGTTTGGCGGCAAACTCGATGTGGCGCTCGCGAGCGTCGGCAAGGTGCGATCGTGGGCCCAAGATGCCACGCCCGACACCGACTCGCTCGCCGACTTCAAGACGTGGATCGCCGACCTGCAAAGCTAGCACTGCAATCAATCTCATCATCCAGCAAACGGGGTTTCAGACAGTGGTGCAAGAGTGGGATGCTAGTTCAACGCAGTGTAAAGTGAAGATTCAGAGATGCCAGGGGGTTCCCTTGGGGACGTTCCACTTTTGCCAAGTTCCTTCGATGCCCATATCGAGTTTGAGGTCTCGTTCGATGCCGAGGTTGCGGGGCTTTTCGGTCTCTGTGGCGGGGTTGCCGAACTTGATGCTTTCGTACAGGCCCAAGCTCAAATGGATGCCCGAAGGACCGGGGGTGAAGGTTTGCAGTTGGGTGTTGCCCTGAATGAGCGCGAGGATGTTGCTCTTGATCACGTCGATCTGGCCGCTTGCGGCACGTACGGTCTTGCTGGCGCCCGAATTGGCCACATCTCCGAGAGCGAACATCCTGCGCGCAAGCGGCGCTGTAGTGGAGACCTGCATGGTGGGCTGGACGTTGATGAATCCATCGCTGGTGATTGCGTCGGGGGCGTACGATGCAAGCAGCTCCGAGCGGGGGGTTTGACCCGTGCACATGAGCACCAAATCCGCCTTCACCTTGTCACCATTCTGCAGCTCCACATCGAACGTCTGGCCTTGGCTGAAGCTGGGGAATCCAGAGGACGGGACGACGACGCGGCTGCCGAGGTGGGTGTGGACGCCGCGCTGGGCGAATCGGTCGGCTACAACAGCGTGCAGATCGGGGTGGAACTTGTTCATAAGCTGCGTGCGACTATGCAGCACCGTAACGTTCTTGGTGCCAGGGTAGAGCTCTGCGATGTCGCAAGCAACCTGCACACCGACCGCGCCGCCTCCAACGATGACGATGTTCTGCGCTGCCTTGACGGCGTCTTGATATTCGCGCAGGGTCTGTACTGCTTCCGCCTTGGCCTTTGCGGGCTCTGTGTGTTGCGATGGCAGCGACCACGGTCTCCTGAGCTGCGTACCCGTTGCAATGGCCAGGTAATCGAACTCGATCGTATCCGCGCCCTCGTGGTTGCGGTCGAGCTTCAACAACCCCCGCTGGGGGTTGGTAGGATCGGCATGCACGGAAAGCGCCTTGGCATGAACGATGGCCGCATTCTGGGCTCCGTCAAGCGCATGCGTGTAGGGCACCAGTGCCTTCTCCTCCCCACCGCGATGCAGCACTGCAAAGCGCGGGAAAGTGAAGAGGTGGTGGAAGTGCGAGTTGGCCTCCACCACGACGATGCGATGCGAGGGTGGTAGCACGGGCAACAGCGCCTGTGCAAGTCGCATCCCCACGTACGACCCACCCACGACCGCAATCGTGCTCTGCTTGGCTGCGGCTCCGATGCTCATTGTGTCTTGTCGTCCCAAAAGGTGCCAGATGATGGGGGAAAGCACGACGCCAATCCAGCCCCACCGGCTTATATGCATGTTGGGCAGTGCACTCTCGCCCTCCCGCCGGCCAGGTGCGAGTATTTAGCGCTCAGGGCTCAACAGCATCCCGCGGAGAAGCCAACCGGAGCTGGACGGCTCAAGTGGGGGTTGGCTATGCCGAACCAATCAGCGCTGCTCGCCTGCCGAAGGTTCGAAATGCGCAGTTGAGTTTTATCAGATAAACCCGCGCGCTCGGCTCCACCACTTCTCCTCGGTCAACCTCGCTCGACGCTTCAACCACGCGGTCAGCGCATGCCGGAACTTCCTCAGACACGGCAACATGCACGATGCACAGCTACACATCGAGTCACGAGACTGAGCATGCGCGCCATGTCCGCGGATCTGATAACCCACTGCGCCTCACCGCCAGCTATGCACCGCTTCCTCGTCTGCCGCAGCGGGAACATCGTTCTTCCGGACCGAACCGAGCTTCGCGTCGCGCCTCGACTCGGCCGACTCAAGCCACGTTCCCGGCCGATCCTACGTCTCTACCTGACCCTCTCACCCTTCCCCTTCGCCGCGCTACGACGTGAATTGCTAAAACGACTGTGTTGCTTGCATGTGCAAATGAAGTATCGAACGGTGTGCTAGTCTGTGCGTCTACAGGAGTCTCCTATGATCGCGCTTTGGCCTCGGTGGGGAGCTGGGCGGCGAAACAGGCGGGGACAGCGGTGCACTGTCCATGTCATCGACCCACCCTGCAGCATCACCCCGGGCCGGCGGCTCAGGCAGCGGTGTAGCGAGGTACTGGGACTGCGCCCACTCCCTTGCGATCCTCGACGCGGGTGTCTCGCTGCCCACGCTGTCGGGCAGCCTCGCGTGCCGCTTGAGCACGGGCGATCCGCCACGCGACACGGGTTTCCTGTAGCTCGTGTCGCGCGGACTGATCGGTGCCGCATCGAGCGCGGTTTCCTGGTCGACGCTGCGCATCAGCTGTGGGTCGAACGAGGGATACTCGCGCAAGGTTGAGTCCGCCACGGTCTCGTGTCCCTCGACGGCGTCTACCGGCGCCGCCTCGCCCGGGCGTGTGAGCATGGGCAGCGAGTAGAGGCCAAACGACTCGGTGACGTCCTGCGGGATCGACATGGTCGCCTCCCTCTCCCTGCCCAGCCATGCCCTCGCCGGCGGCCCCAGCGGTCTCAGCGCCGCCCCTTGCTGCCCCTGCGCCCTACCGCCGCTGGGCGCCACCTCGATCTCGGGCGTATTGCCCACGGACATGGCCGACGCCAGCTGATCATCCGGCCGCATCACAAATCCACCGTGTCCCTCACCCATGGCGAACTTCATCGACATGTCGTGCGCCATGTGGGGTCGGGACCTCGACACCATGGATGCCTCGATGTCGACGCTCTCGGGCACGGCAGGCAGCGTCCTGGTCTTGTCGTGCGCGCCCCTGCCCACGCCCCCCTGCGCCTCGCCCGACTCGAGCGTGCGCGACGCATTGCGGTGGAAGCGCTTGCGCAGCGCACCGTCGCCACCACTGCCCTGACTCGCCTCGGGCTGCGGATTGTCAAAGTTGCGGAAGATGATCGAGCCGATGGTGAGCACGCCAAACACCGCCGACACCCACGCTGCCGTGGCGCCCGCAATGGCAATCGACTCGGCCACCGCCTCCGGGCCCTGCAGCGCATGCTCGTACTCCACCGCCGCCAGATAGATCGTCACGGCGCCAAAGAAGCACGCGGCCGAGATGATGCCGAGGTAAAGAATGAGCAGGTTGACCAAGCACCGCCGCAGGTACTTGTACCGCGACATGGGTCCGCCCGTGATCGACACGCGGCGCGCGCGCTTGTGCGTGCTGGTGCCCAGCTTGTGCGTGCTCGACGTGGCCGAGATGAGGCGGCGCAGCATAGACGGCGAGCGCGGCGACACGGGCGGCGTCATCTCAGCCGCCGTGAGGTTGCTCTCGCCATGCGCCTCGTCGGCCAAACTCGCCACCTGCCCGAGGCGCGAGTTGAGCCCGGGCGTGAGTGCGCCATGCACCCGCGGTGGCTCCTGGCGCAGCATCGAGTCGATCCCCACCATCTCGTGGCTGCCCTTGAACGATGCCGTGACGCCGCTATGGCCTGTGGCCTCGCTTCCGCCCGACGCGCCACGGTCCTCGTAGATGTCCTCGAGCGCTGCACCGCGCCCACGCGAGTTGGCGCCGGACGCATTCCACCCTGCGCTCCTGGGTGCGCTCGGTGCAGTGAGCGCATCGCCCGTCAAGACAGTCGCGTTCTTCTCCTCGTGTGCGAGCTGCACCTCGATCTTGCGCTGGTAGCTGACGAGGATGGCCTTTTGCTTGCGCACCTGTCGGAAGAGCAGAAACACGAGCGTGCCGCCTGCAGGCACGTAGAAGAAGAGGAACAACAGCGCCCAGAATGCCCAGAGCACATAGCTGATGTCGACAAAGTAGTACGAGCGCGTCCAAGTGTAAAAGATGTCGTACGCCTGTGCGCTCGTCGCCTGGACAGCGGTCGGTGCAACCAGCGCGCCCGGTGCCGTCGCCGCCACCAGCGCCTGCACGCGCGCATCCCACGCCTTGTACATGTTGAAGGCATCCACCATCTTGACGGACGAGAGACATACGGGGGGCAGCAGCGAGATGATGAGCGCGACGGGCGTGCCCAAGCAGCTGAGGTTGACGATGAGCGGCCAGGGCAGGCGGCCCTTTGCGCTCGTCTTGTTCCTCGCTGCCGACGGCTTGTCGAGCGCACCGGGCGCCGTGTAGAAACTCCCCCACCCGGTGAGGAAGGCGCCAATGTAGAGCGGGATCCAGATCAACGACCTAAAGGCGGGGAAGAACTTGACCCACACGGCCATCTCGTCGTGGAAGAGCTTCCAGACGACAAAGTTGAACGCGACGGTGAGCACGCCGTAGAGACCCTCGAGGAGGAGGAAGCAGTTGATGGCGTTGGGCACGATGTACGAGCCCTGAGCGCGGCGCTCGAGACGGAAGAGGTCGAGGCGCTTGTGATAGAGACGGTGGAGGATGACGGGGATGCCGATGACGATGAGCAGACAGATGATTCCCGCGGTGATGGGGTTGGTGATCAGGAAAAACTTGTTGACGTCGAGGAAGAAGAGCTCGTGCACGAAGCCGCGCAGCTGTTCGATCGCTGCCTGCTGCTCGTTCGCGTTTGTGGACGAGAGACCCGCGACGATGGCAGGCGGAAGGCCATCGGGTCGTGTGGGGCCGCGAAAGAGCTGCCTGGCTGTGGAGGACGTCCAAACCATCGTGGCCAAGGGTATTGTGAGCACGAGTCGCGATCAGCGCGCGACTTGGAGCGGTGAGAGTAAGAGACAGCCTAGAGCTTGGCCTCGTTGGTGGATTAGACGCGCATGTCACGGCGCGGTTCGAGCTGTGGTGTCGTCAAAGAGCCATATGCGAGATGATGGCCTGAGTCGGATGACGGTGGTCGGATCGATGAGGCTGGTGATGACGAAGTGAGACGATGCTGATCGAACAAGAGCGGTGCTCGTTATGAGAAGCCACGAAGAGCGGTCGAGATTGAAGATGGCGGCACAGAAAACGAGCAGGTGGCAACGATGGCGATGGAGTCGACGTTGACGATGCAGACTGTGAAAAGGCTGACAAGGCCGAGACGGAAGCGGCTTGCCGAGCGAGCGGAGTGAGTGGTGTTGATGCGGGGCTGATGGTACAAGCCGTCGGCAGGATCGACGAGCTACAGCTAGCACCGATGGGAAGCGCAGAGGCTTGAGCTGCGCGGATCTCTCTCTCTCTTGAGAAGGGTGTGCCGGATGGTGATGGATGTTTTAGGTTCAGGCACCGAGGATGCACAGCGTGGTACGCCCCGACGATTGGCGCAGGGCGTGTGTGGGGGGCGTGGAGATGCAGAGGCGTGAACAGGGCGGGTATCGGAGTGAAGAGATGGGAAGCAACAAGAGCGCCGCAAGCAAAAGCGGTCAGCCGGGATGCGGACGGAAGCGGCTCCTGTGCGATGGACGCAGCGACAGAGGTGCAGAGGGTCCAGACGGTGGCGAAGAGGACAGGGGCGAGCAGCACCGGTGAGGAGGAGCGAGCGAGCGAGCGAGCGGAGAGGACCGTGAGACGGCGACGGCGGCACGATAGAGCTCACAACGAGCAGAGCACACAAACTCAGACGGCCAGCTGAGACGGCATGGAAGGATGGACAAACTCAGACGCAGGCTGCGCATCTCTGAGCCTCCGCAAGCGGCCAATCTGAGATGCTCAGGCTACTGTCGAAGAGCCGTGGCGGCGAGAGACGATGCCCATGGTGCGGGGAAGAGGAGGCCAAGCCTGCCGATGCTGCCCATGGGGTCTGGAACCGGCTTCGGCGACAGTTCTCGAGAGCCCACGCGTTCAAACAAAATTGAGCGGAAACAAAATCGAGCGGAGTTGGAGCCTTTTGCATCGCCTCGGCCCGGCAACACTCGCCGTCCAAGGGCCCAGTGCGATATTTCGGTCTCCGGGGGGGCAAGGGAAGCCCAGCTGAGCCCAGCTGAGCTCAGGACGCGCGAGGTCCAGGGCGAGAGCGGAGGATCAACGTATCGCATTGGGTGGTTTTCAAAGGTTGAATTCCATCGCGTCTGCGCATCGTGCGTTGCCGACATGCGCTGCGCAGCCTGACATTTTTCGCCCAACATCTAGGGCTTTCCCTGCTCTTTGCTGCCACCTTCGACCAGCTAGGACCTTTCCAGCTACGCTTTCTAGCGGCTTTTCCATCCTCGCTCGGACCGCCGATGCGATCTCTTCGGCCTGACTTCTGCAGCGAGATGAAGTGGTCGGGCGGCCCGGCCGTGTTGAGCAAAGTCGGGACCTCCGCTGCAAGTCTGAGACATCTTTTCCCACCGGCCAAAATCTTAATTTAATACTAAATAAATGGCATGAGGCGTGCAAGATGTGGATGGCGATGCAGCCTGGTTGCAAGCGAGCGCGCTTGCGGCTGTCAAGCCAGCCATCCGAGGCAGACTGGAAGCTCAACCAGTATTCGCAGCTGCGGTTCGGAGCACCGCGCCAAGCTGCATCGAATGCAAAATTGCGGTCGTACATCCCATCTCTCAGGTGGCAGGTCAAACAAGTAGGGCGAGTGGCGATGTGTAGTCGGTTGTGGCTCATGCCGAAGGTTTCAGATGAGTGGGCCAACGATCGATTTTATTTTATTTTTTTGGCCTGCCTGAATCGGCCAAGGATTTCGGGCGCTTGGCGACGCGCGCCGAAGCCCCCAGCCAGTATCGCCAGCCGCTTCCGGAATTGAAGAGGCGAGACCGGCTTGGAGCTTCCCATGGATCTCGATTAGCGAGGCTCGTACATCCAAACTCGCCCACCGGCTGTGCCGTCAAGGTGTCAGATGTGCAAAGCGCAATCCTCACTGGCGAACAATGCTAGCATTGAGCGCTACGGTTCAACCGGCACCGCAGAAGATGCCCACACGCACGCTGCGTCGGAGGCCTTCCGAGACCGGACCTTTTAGCCGCCTGGCGGTCTGTGATGCGCCCTAGTGAGATGCGCAAGGACCACACTTGGACAACTGAGCATTGGCCCCGATGCTTCTTCCGATACACTCAGATCCCATCGTAGACGCGAGTTCGAGTGAGCGCTTTTTCCCGTTCGCCGTAGCCGGCCCTCGTCGGTGCGCTTAGGCTGGTTTGCAAATCTCACTCGGCATCTCGAACCTGTCAAACTGCACACGGCGCAAACAAGTGTCGATCATTGCAGACACCCTCCACAACAGTATGCAGTCCGCAGTGTCTATCCCACAGCGCAAAGAGCTGGATCCTACTCGCCCGCATCTTTTGACTGCAGCGCCGTTCGGGTCATGGCTGTTGGTGAAGAAGATCTGAGCAGGCGCACAAAGTGTGGCGCTCCCATTTCGGGGGTGAGGCCTCGCGTAAAGTGCTGTTTACGAGTACGGACCCACTCCTCAATGCATGTCGTGAAGATGCTGTGCGCATGTAGTGGAGATGCAGTTCGCGTCGTTGACCTTCATGCCACGTTGAAGCAGGACTGACGAGCTCGCTACAGTGCACAACTGACCGAAATGGCCATGCGTTGCAGCACAAGCGAGATTAAGCCAGACCATCCTCGAGCGTCGTTCGGTGCTGGCTATTTCTGTATCATGGCTTATCGTCCAAGTGTTTATAACGCACGTCCAGATGACGAGTTGACTCGAGCATGTCAGACCTGAACAATGGAGCCGGCACTTCGAACGCTCGGCGTGCTGGATCGCAACTCCCACATCAGCCGCTTCAACTCCGAACAGCAGCTACATCCATGTTCGCATCTGCACGATTTGCACTGCGACTGCACGCAATGCGAGCGTGAACAAGGTGCGTCATTCCCCCTTTCCGTCCACATCGATGTGACACTGACATGACTGGGTGATAGTGCTTGCGGCTCGACGTGCACGACGTTCGCATCCCAGGAAGCCAGATGAGGATGAGGCGAGGAATGGTAGGTGGAGGAGAAGGGCGGTGGATGAAAATGCCCGGAGGGGTGAGAGCAAAATCGGTAGAGCCGCTCAAATGCGCCCCGGAAGAATCACACTTCCACCTCCAACAACCACAATGGCCGAGCGAGATCCAGCTTCCCAGTCCGAACAGGCAGACGAGACGGATCCCAATCAGGCAGCACCGGAAAACAACCAAGAACGTGGCGGAGAAGGAAGAGAGACAACGCCAGGGTGGGTGGGAGACTTTTACAGCCGCAATCCTGCTGCTCTCGCAAACGGTTGGCTCGCTTTCCATCATCATCGCTTCATGTCGTCGCCGATGGACAGGGATGAGCCAGCGTCCGTCGAAATCGTCGCAAGCGCCGTCGTTCGAGCATCCCGCACACAGCTGCTGGGTCTCACTCCCCACTTGCACACCCCTCGCACACGACGCTAGTTGTATCCACAACACCACAACACCACAACACGAATGTCTATGGGGTCTATTCAAGTATACAGGTGGTTCAGACGACCTTCTCCTCCTCCTCGGCTTCTCCGGTAGACCAGCCAAGGAAGCGGTACACGCCATCCCAAACTTCGGGCTTGCACCCCATGGCGAGCAGCATGACTGCGGGCAGATGGATCAAGCTCACCCAGAAGCACCAGCGTGCCGCCTTGACCGTGCCGTCCGTGTAGAACTTCCAGGCCGCATGAGCCATGAGCAGATTAAGCGGGGTGCTGAGCACTGCAAATGCCACTGGGGCCACAATGCCACTAAGCGGCACCATGACGGTGCAGATGGGCAGCAGCGCTACGGCGTACCTGAGCGAAACGCGGCGATTGAGCGCTGGATCCGTGACGGCCATCATCCGGTACCCGCCGCGCGCGTATTCGGCACGCAGCGTGTGTGCGAGCGAGTTAAAGTGCGGAAACTGCCATGCGAACAGCAATGCGGCGAGCGACCAGCCGCCCAGATCGGCGGGGTGGTGCAGCGTACCTGTGCACGCCGCCCAGCCCATCAGCGGCGGAAGCGCTCCGACTACCGCTCCTACCCATGTGTTGGCGATAGACATCCGCTTCATCGGTGTGTACGTGAACGAGTACAGCACCACATTCGCTGCGCCCAGCGCGGCTGTAAGTGGGTTCACGGCGAGTGCGAGCAGGCCGACGCCGCTGCTGGCCGAGGCGGCCGCGAAGGAGAAGGCGTGCAGAGGGGTGACGGCGCGCGAGGGGAGCGGGCGTCCGCGCGTGCGGGGCATCTGCGCATCGTAAGGCGCCTCCACCAGCTGGTTCAGCGCGTTTGCCGCCGCAGAACACAACGTCATGCCCGCCGTGAGCGCAAGCAGCGTCGCCACGGGAGATGCAACGGCAACGGTGAGGGAGGCCGGACACAAGGCGTAGCCCGCCATGCCCGTCAGCACGACGAGGAACGTGAGGCGCGACTTGGACAGCTGCTTATACAGCTTCGGCAGCGTGCGCCTCGACACGGGCGGCACGGGTCGGTACGATGCGAAGGACGTCGAGGGCTCGCGCGACCGCAGCCCGCCCAGCGAGCGCAGGTCCACCACCGTAGGATCGTCCGAGAGCGGCGCGAACGAGCTCACGTCCACCTCCTCGGTCGCAGCGTCGGTCGATCCCGTGCCAGCAGCTGCGTGAGCCGCAACGGACGCAGCCGAGCTCGTACTGAACGAGCGCGTGGCACCGAGCCTTGGCTTGGCAGAGGCGGCAGCGGAATGCATCGATCGGCGCGTGCCTGGAACCAGCGGCGCGCGGCCGTGCAGCTTGGTGCGCAGCGTGCGGTAGGTGCTCCAGATGGCGTCGCCGTCGACGTAGCAGCCCTTGAGCCAGCGCTTGACCTCGCCCTGCTTGCTCTCGTCCCACTCGAACCCTTTGCGCGAATGCAGCACGCGCCGGTTGTCAAAGATGACGCACTCGCCCTCCTCCATCTGCTTCTCGTACCGGAACTCCTCGGCGAGCGTCAGGTCCGAGAAGCGCTTGAGCGCGCGGTAGAACGTCTGCCTCTGCTCGGCTGTCCTTAAATGCTCCGTCGGATGCAGCGGCAGCGGCGACTGGAACGGCGGCGAGTAGTTGACAGCGCTCAGCCGTGGCATCGTCGTCCCGCGCAGCGGCGGCCCAGCGTGTCCCTCGGTGTCGTGCGCCAGCTCAAACGTCGGATGCGTGTACCGGTAGTGCCTGCCGTCGTTGACGTAGTGGAATCCGACAGGCACCTTGGTGAGCACCTCCCACAGCTCGCGGTCCTCGGCCCACATGCGCTCGGCCACCTTGAAGCTGTCGACAAAGATGCTCGCGCCGCCGCGAACCTTGTTGCGCAGCATGTGCAGGAACTGGAAGCGCGGCGGGTTCTGGAAGTAGAGCAGGTCCATGTGCAGGCCCAGGTCGAGGTTGGTGTACGCAATGTTGCGCGCATCCGCCTTGGACTGCACGTCCCACAGCAGGCCGTAGAACGTGTTGCGCAGCTCGCCCATGGTGAGCGCCAGGTCGCGCAGACGCGCCGAACTCTCGCCCTCCTCGGTCGCAGTCCTGTCGGTCGAGAGACGCGTGACAAACGCAAAGCCGTCGCGGAGAACCGCCTCGGTGAGCGCGTAGAGTGCCTCGGTGCGCTGGACCGACGTGTCCTCGGGGCGGATTGCATCCCAGGGGATTCGAGCTGGTCGAGCAACGCTGCCCTCCTCCAAAGCCGATGGTGGCAAAGGAGCACCTTCCGCCCAAGGCACAGACTTGAAGTGCGTCAGATCCTTGGCTGCCCACGATTCTGGCACTGACATGATGTCCATGTGCGTGTCGGCGTAGAAGGTGTCGATGGCGTGGCGGAGCAAGAAGGAGATCGGCACTTCGGACACGTGTGGCGCGTAGGCCTTCTTGACCTCGCCAAACGCAGCTGTGAAGGCATTGACGACGGCGTGCTCCTTTGCAAACGTCAGCCGAAGCACGGGCTCGTCCGCTGCAGACGACAATGTCGGCGGATGGCTGGCATCGAGTAGGGGCACGTCGAGGGTGACATCGCTGGTGTGGAAGAGCTTCTGGCGGTTGCTGGGATGAACGGATTGCGGAGCCTGGCACGCATCGCGCAGCCAGACGTGATCGAAGTGGAAAGGCTGCAGGCCCAGCTGCCTCGACTCGATCGAGATGCTGTCCGATTGCAGCTTGATGAGGACGTCCGAGTCCGGAACGCGCAGCTCGATGACCTGTTCTTTGGCAGCGCTCGCTGTAGAGCTAAACAACCGTTGTCCAGTAATGTGGCTGGCGGAAGCAAGCGGCGGCTGCGAGCTCGGCATACGACCATACTTGGTGGCGGTGAAGAGTCCTACCGTGGCGACAGCGGGCATTGCGGTGGTCAAGTGGCGACGCAATTGGAGTATGGCACGACGACCTGCAGCGGCCGATCGGGAGCTAGGCTTGAGGAGCATGACGGGCAGGGCGTAGAGGATGCGACCTTCTGTTGCCCATCCGAGCGAGGCTGGCGCTCCAGCGTTGGCGGATGCGGGGGGATGACCAGCGGTGATAAGCTCCTTGCTCGCTGCCGCCTTGGCAGCTTCGTCGTCCCTTGTGAGGTAGTCGGCGATAGCGAGGTTGGCGGCAACGATGGCCGCGATGCCAAAGACGAGGAAGAGACTGCGTCGCGTGGCATCCCACTTTACGTTCTGCTCGATCTCGGTCTTGAGGTCCGAGAGGCTGATGGTGAAGCGGTTGTTGAGATCCTGGATCTCTTGCTCGAGATTGTTCTGTTCCTCTTTGGATTCGGCTTTGCGGTTGTTCATGTCGACCTGGATGTCGTGCTTGAGACGCTCGACGTCCTCCTTCATCTTCTGCTCGAGCGCATCCACCTCGCGCTGAAGGAGGGTGGTGATGCTTCGCAGACCCGCAGCATCGTTCCTGCCTCTAACCTGGACTTCAGTGCGAATCTCGGAGAGCGCTGCCTTGAATAAGTATGCTTGGTTCTCGACATCGCTCTTGTTGAGGCAGGCGTTGGCGAGCTGGCGGCCGCGTGTGGTGATGAGGTGTCGCACGCCCTGCATGATGGCCTCTGCTGGATCGTGACGGCGAGCAATCTGGAGCTGGAGACCGCCAGCATCTGCATCGGGCTGTGCCTGCTTAGACTTGGCCGACTTTGCGTTGGTCGGGAGGCGTTGCGCTTTGACGGCGGTGGAGAGCCAACCGCCGGCTTCAAGACGCTTGACAAAGCCGTGGGTGTCAAAGGGCATCTGGAGGCTCTGCAGCGACTGCGATGAAGCATGGCGGTGGAAGCGATTGTCGAGCTCGACGTCGCCAGCATGCTCCACGCCCTGCTGTGAGGCTTGAGGTGCGCCGGCCGTGTCGAATGCCGAAGCCGAAGAGCTCGCTGCGCTGGAATCCGAGGAGGCGGAGCCAGAACTCGAGGTGGTGGCGGTGGCGGCGGCAGCGGGTGCACCTTCCTCCATTTGAGGGGTTGTGAAGGAAGGGTAGAGATTGGCGGTGGGGTTAGGAGGAGGGGTGAGACCCGAGTAGACCCTCTTGTTCTGTTCCTGGGCGTGGTAGAAGCGCTGCTTGAGCAGGTCTTCATGAGTGGGCGGACCAGGAGCATTTGCGGTGGTGGACGATGAAGCCTGCGCTTGCAAAGATGATGCTGCCTCTTGCTGCTGCGAGTCTGGAGTGGACTGCTCTGTCGCTGAGCTCGCTTTGGTGGAGCTTGCCATGTTTGGAGCAGATGCATCTGCGGGCTTGGCGGCGGGCTTGACGTCGTCGACCTCGAGTACAGTCTCGGGTTGTGGTGTTCGAGACGAGCTTTCGGCGTTGTCTTGAGTGCTGGGCTGGTTGCTTCTTTTGTCGGTCACTCGCACACCTGAAGTGGGGGCTGCCTCGGCGTCCGCAGCATCGCGGGCGCGAGAAGAAGCTTTGGCCTTGGCGTTGGTGGATGCACCTGTGGAGGTTGAAGCGCAAAAGTTGAAGGCGTGGACAGGACTGAGCTGAGCCGATCTACGCGGATGGTAGAGGAGATGACGAGGCGGCGAAGGGCGTTGGAGTGGATTCGGGACGCGAGCGGAGGCGGGCACCGCATGCTTGGCGAGCGAGGCGGCTGCCTTGGAGCCAGCAGCTGACCAGCTCATGGCGATGGCGCGAGGTCTATGGCGAAACCCTTAGGTGTGATGTTCTGATGGTACCGAGACCAGAGGGGACTGAGCGTGTTGGTGCAGAGGGGCGTGCGTTGAACGAGTCAAGGGTTCATCGTTGCTCGAGGCCGCGGGGCTAAAGCCGGATGTTGAACGCAGTCGCTACACGCGAGGATATGCCTCTGTCACACTTCCCCTCTTGTAGAGGTGCTGGCAGGGCTGCGGTACGGATACGGTGTCGGTGGTGGGTGTGGGAGAGCGAGTACGAGTACGAGTGCGAGTGAAGGGGAGCGTGTGAGAGAGTCGGGCCAAGGCTTGGTCCGGCGCGTTCGTCTTCGCAACCCTGTCCACGATCCGATCCGAGCCCAGCCGCGCCGAGGCAGATTTTTTGAACCAAAAAAGAATGTTTGCTTTGCGGTCTGACAGCTGTAAACGTTGAAAATCGGTCCAGCCTGGTGCTTGGCTGTGCATGTGACGGACATGCGTGACTCTGGTCGAGCCCGCAGGTGTTGGTCTCGGCGGGCAAGTCTTAGTCTGTGCACTCGCTCTAAAATCACGGATCCAAACTGTCTCTTCACAAACTTGTCGGCTGATCCGTGAGCGATGCGCCTTGTAGACAAGCTCAGGCTGTATTGACAGACGTGGATCATAGATTGGGGCCACAACTTTGCAGATCGGGGCAGAGATCGAGGTGTGGGCACAAAGCAGTGAGTGCGGTGCGGTGTGATGCTGTGCTGTGCTGTGAGGCGCACGCATGCATGCATGGAGCGCAAATCCGCGTCGCCGAATTCCCACTCCAGGAGGAGGAGGAGCAGCAGCAGCACCGCGAAGGTGGGTGCGTGGCCCGCGTTTAGCATGCTGGATTGTGAGTGCTCCTTTGACACCTCGAACTTCAAGCTTCGTCAGGCAGCCTTCTGCAGCGTGTTTCCCTTTCACGACCATCCAGCATCTCACTACGCAGCACGAATATCCCCACACATTTCACACCATGTCGCACGCTCAAGACCCCACCATCGCAGACGAAGAGCTCGCCACCACGGGTACGTCCTAGCCCCTCCACTCCACATGCGCGGAGCATTCTTCTGACGTCTAGGCTTTCTGGTCCTGTTCTGCTTTGCACATCGTAGCCACCGCCGGGTACAAGGTGGGAGAGAAGAAGTCGCTCGCCGAGTATTCGCAGCTCGATGCCGAAGACGAGTCGCTGGCCAGGTGGAAGGCGAGCTTGGGTATCGGCGCCTCCACTGGCGCTGTCGACCCAAATGCCCCCAAGGTGAGTTTTGGGCAACCACCTAAGCTCAGGACTCGCACCGAGATTCAAGCTGCTGACTCTCCTCTTCCGAATGGACAGCTCTCGCTGCATGCGCTCTCGCTAGTCTCGTCGAGCGCACCGGGCGGCAGCGTGTCGATCAACCTGCAGCAGTCCAAGGAGCAGCTGGCGCAGTTCAAGCAGAACCCGCTCAACGTCAAAGAGGGCGTCGAATACAGCGTCAAGATCCGCTTCAGCGTAGGCAGCGACATCCTCTCGGGCCTCAAATACGTCCAGGTCGTCAAGCGCGCCGGAATCAAGGGTAGGCATCTTGCGCTCGCACCCGAGTGACTGGTGAACGATCACTAACATTTCCCGTTCTCCCTCACAGTCGACAAGATGGAGGAGATGATTGGCTCGTACGGCCCGCGCGCCGAGCCCTACGAGAAGACGTTTGCATCCAGCGAGGCACCCAGCGGCATGATGGCGCGAGGCAACTACAGCGTGCGCAGCCGCGTGGTCGACGACGACAACAACGTCTTTGCCGACTGGGAGTGGGCATTCAAGGTGAGCAGCAGCCACATATTTGAGTCTCCCGAGTCCACAATCTGACCCCCCTGCTTGCCTTCGTCTCACTTGCCTCTTGCCCACCTCAGATTGCCAAGGACTGGTAAGGCGTGCCTGCCTTTGCTGGGCTCGACCGCCGCTGCTTTTGTATCTTTGCTTCCTCCAACCTCTCCCGTTTACCCCGCCATGGCCGTTGTCTCACATAAGCGAATGCTTGTATCATCGTCCTGTCGACCGTCTGGGCCGTCTGCGTGTGGTTGAAAGCTGCATTGAATCTTGGCATTGATGGTCTAGCCGAGAAAGTTGAACACGAAGAAGTGAAGCACCACCGATCCAAACAAAAAGTCGCCGAAAGCTCTGTAGCAGCGCAAAACAAAGTCAGCAATCAGCTCGAGATGTGCACCGTGCAGAATGCAAAACTGAAGCGTACCTTTCTGGTGTGACCTTGGGGAAGGTCGTTCCGTTTTCTGGATTTGCCTGGATGCGAAGCGATGCTGCGAGTACGAACTGGCCGACAGTGGATGCAAATCTGCAAGAACCACAATGCGAAATGTCAGCACCATCTTTGCTATAAGCCCTGCAAGGGGGACTGCGACTTACCCTGCGATGAACGAGTTGAAGGGAAAGTTGGTGATGAGTGCGCAGTAGGCGAATTGGATGACTCCAGACAACATCAGGAACACCAGGAAGGCGTCGATCAGCTTGAGACGTTTTGGTGTGTTGTCCACGTAGGAGTTGTATAGTGTCGAGAGAGGCGACGAGGTGGACGAGCTCGACGCTGCCGCACCAGATGGGCGTGGTCGAGAGGATGCCTGTGTGGCTCCGGACTTGGAAGATTTCGGCGGCATTGTAGGCAGCAGCGATGGATGCGAGTGGTGTTGGTGAGAGAGCAGAGACGAGATGCAGGCGTGCGCCTAAGGGTCTCTGAAGCCGGAGATGCGTGCAGGCTCAATGTGGCCCAAACGTCGGCGAGCCGCCCAGAGCCTTCTTCCTCCAGCGTGGCCAATCTTCCAAAACTCGCAGCTTTGTTAGACCGAGGTTTTGTCGGCCGTGAGCCTTTTTCGCGCGGCGGCGGTGACAGAGTGCGAAGAAAAAATTTTGGGCGGTTGCGCTGAGAATGCTGCTGGGCTGCCGATGGGTGGAAGGAAGATCTGCTGATGCTTCACGCACGGGCTGCGCCGCCACTCTTTTTGGCAGCGAGGTTGGGATCGCTTGTTGCAGCCGCACATTTGGCACGCGGCTGCGCCAAATTTCCAACAGGCCACCTTCACTCAGCCAATTCGGTGGAGCAGCAGCAGCAGCCGCTCACTCGCGAGGCAGTTCCCTTTTTCATTGCTCGGCATCACCTTGGATCTGCATCGCCGTTGCATCTCCACCACACCACTTGCATACCGACCGACAACCACTTCTTCGCACTCGTGGATCGCGAACCACGACGAACCGGTCGACGTCCTCCTTCCTTTTCAACCGCGGCGCCATCGCGAATCGCAAACGGCCCAATCAATCTCTCGAGTTTCGCAGCCGCCACTTGCGCACCTTTCCTCGCCAGAGTCTCAGGAAGCACTCTCCGAAATGAACCCCAACGCTCCTAGCTTCGGCTTCAACCCCAACGCCTCGGGCTTCGTGCCCGGCCAGCCTCAGCAGGGCGGGCAGCAGCAACAGCAGGGCGGCTACTACCAGCAGGGCTTCAGCCAGCAGGGCCAGCAGCAGGGCCAGCAGCAAGGCTTCACCGGCGGCTACCCCAACCAGCAGTACCAGCAGTACCAGCAATACCAGCAGCAGCCCTACGGCGGCGGATACGCGCAACAGGGCTTCAACCAGCAGGGCTTCAGCAACCAGTACGCCCAGCAGGGTTTCGGCGGCCTCCCCGCCCGTCCTGCCGCTTCCGGCTCCTACCAGCCCCCCGCCGCCCGCTCCACACAGCCCGCTGCCCCCGGCGCTGCTGATGCTGCGCCGCGCAAGCCCGTCAGCATCTCCATCGGTGGTGGCGCCAAGCCCGCGCCTGCTGCCGC
>AWNI01000016.1:139683-157677 GCA_000517465.1 Moesziomyces aphidis | reverse complement strand
GCGCCGCGCAAGCCCGTCAGCATCTCCATCGGTGGTGGCGCCAAGCCCGCGCCTGCTGCCGCTGACAAGTCGGACGCGCCTCGCAAGCCCGTCAGCATCTCCATCGGTGGTGGTGCCAAGCCCGCCGCGCCGGCCGCTGCTGCTGCAGCTGACAAGGCAGAGGCACCTCGCAAGCCTGTCAGCATCTCCATCGGCGGCGCGGCCAAGAAGCCCGAGGCGGAGAGCACGCCTACACCTGCTGCAGACACTGCCAAGCCCGCCGCGCAGCCCGCTGCGCAACCCGCCGCCGTCGCCGCGGTCAAGGCGACCGAAGCGCCTGCGCCCACATCCAACAACGCATCAGCACCTTCGTCGCGCGCCGAGTCGCCCGCTCCGGCCGCCAAGGCCGAGGCCAAGGTGGCGTCGCTCTCGGGCAAGGTGGCCACCGAGCGTGCGGCCAACGACGCCGACCAGATTCTCGCCGAGGCAGCCAAGGTGACCGACGAGGAGACGCTCAAGGACCTCTTTGGCGACAAGAGCGACGAGCTCAAGTCGCATCTCAACATCGTCTTCATCGGTCACGTCGACGCGGGCAAGTCGACAATGGGCGGCAACCTGCTCTACCTCACCGGCATGGTCGACAAGCGCACGCTCGAAAAGTACGAGCGCGAGGCCAAGGAGGCGGGCCGAGAGTCTTGGTACCTCTCCTGGGCGCTCGACTCGACGCAGCAGGAGCGCGAGAAGGGCAAGACCGTCGAGGTCGGCCGCGCCTACTTTGAGACGGGCAAGCGTCGCTACACCATCCTCGATGCGCCCGGACACAAGTCGTTTGTGCCGCACATGATCAGCGGTGCGGCGCAGGCCGACGTCGCCGTGCTCGTCATCTCGGCGCGCAAGGGCGAGTTCGAGACGGGCTTCGAGCGCGGCGGACAGACGCGCGAGCACGCCGTGCTCGTCAAGACCGCCGGCGTACAGCGCCTCATCGTCGTCGTCAACAAGATGGACGAGGCCACGGTGCAGTGGGAGCAGTCGCGCTACGACGAGATCCAGTCCAAGCTCACGCCCTTCCTGCGCTCCGCCGGCTTCAACCCCAAGACCGACATCACCTACATCCCCGTCTCGGCGTTCGCGGGTCACAACCTCAAGGAGCGCGTGCCCAAGGACGTGTGCAGCTGGTACGACGGGCCGTCGCTGCTCGAGTACCTCGACAACCTCGCGCTGGGCGACCGCAAGATCTCGGCGCCGCTCAAGATGCCCATCTCGGAAAAGTACAACGACATGGGCACCGTCGTCGTTGGCAAGCTCGAGGCGGGCAAGATCAAGAAGGGCGACACGCTGCTGCTCATGCCCAACAAGACGTCCGTCGAGGTGGTGGCCATCTTCAACGAGCAGGAGGAGGAGGTGCCTGCGGCGATCTCGGGCGACAATGTGCGCGTCAAGCTCAAGGGTGTCGACCACGAAGACGTAAGCGTGGGGTACGTGCTTTCGCATCCGACGCACCCCGTCCACGTGGCTACGCACTTTGAGGCGCAGCTCGCGATTCTCGAGCACCGCAACATCATCTGCGCCGGCTACAGCGCCGTGGTCCACTGCCACACGGTCTCGCAGGAGGCCAACCTGGCGGCGCTGTTGCACTACTACGACAAGAAGACGGGCAAGAAGAGTCGTCGTGGTCCGCAGTTCGCCAAGAAGGGCATGAAGATCATTGCACTCGTCGAGCTCGCCGCGCCCATCTGCGTCGAGAGATTCAAGGACTATCCGCAGCTCGGACGATTCACGCTGCGAGACGAAGGGCGCACCGTGGCGATTGGCAAGGTGACCAAGCTCATCACCAACCCGGACGAGCTGCCGGATGTGGCCAAGCTCAGCGTCACCGAAGCCGCCTCGGCCGCGGCGACCAACTAAGCGACGGTCCAACGGTCAACTCGCAACAGGTTGGCAGACGCCGATTTAAAGTTTTTCTTGTTTGTAGATAGGTGAAAGAAAATGTAAGCCCATGCGTCCAGGGCTTCCCATAGTCTTGTTTGTGATTAGGATAAGATGGTGCATAGCATGTGTCGGTCAGGTGGGGAGGGGGGGCAGGCTTCCGTCGGCTTGGCGGTGCGGGGATTGGGCAAGAAGAAAAGGGGTGATGTCACACCAGCATGCGGACGGCGTTTGGAGAAGTAGACGAAGCGAATCCTCCACGTGCGTGTACAGCAGAGGCAGAAAGACAGGCCTGAGGTCTACGAGGCTGAGAGGTAGGAGCGAATTTGAGCATGTTCCTGCATCCAAGTGTGGTTTGGTTGGTGCAAAGCCATCGGAGGCCAAAAATAGGACGGCGGACGCGATTCCTTTTTGGCGAAGCCGACAGTGTTGGGCGGAGCTTGGATTTGGCAGGCGGCCGCTAAAACAAATCGGCGCGTTGGTCAGCGCGATCGAAGCCAGCATGCCCTCGACGCCCAAGCCGACAAGCCAGCAAGCCTGCTCGTGTCAATTCGCCTTGCGTGTCTTTCGCCCCGAACCACAGTGCCGTACCAATCCCAGCTCAAATTTGAAAGTCGCTGTGGGTCGGGCAGTCTGGAGAGCGCGAAGAGGAGAGTTGGTGTTCGCCTCGGGAAGAGGATTAGCTTTCGGAAGCCCAGATGTGAAACCTGCAGCGAAGCGGCAATGGTTCAGGACACACTGGTACCCACCATTCGCCGATGTCGAACCCAATGCCTACCAATGGGGGTCCTTTACCCGATGCCCATCCAGACCGCTTTGCAGGCCAAGCCTAGTGTAGAGCGGAAAAGGGGGAGAAAGTGGGGGGAGTCGCATGGCAGGACAATGAACTCGATGGAGCTCAACCGATCCCCACAGACAGCTGTTCGCGTTCCTCGATTGGCCCACATTCATGCATACGCTCGCTTGCTCGGCGTCCGAAAGGCAAGCCCTTGATACCGTCGATGCCCACACACGCACCCCTTTAGACTGGCATCGTTCGGCTCGCCTACTCGTCCCAGCGTACAAGTATAGTACATGCGATCGCTATGGCTGCTGGTGCAAAAACTCCCATCCACGCAACGGCGACTTTAAAATAGCATTGCAACTTACCTTTGCCCAAAACTTCGCCCTCATTCCCAACCACTCTTTGTGCAACCGATCTGGCCGACGAGTTGGATTGTGTGAGCCTGCTTGAGGTCGGGGGTTTGGGAGAAGGGCGGTTGTACCGCCAAGCCGACAGAGGAGGCTCGGTGGAATGGTGTTTAGCACTCCGATACCGTTGGCCGTGCTGACGGTTTTGCACCGGTGAACTAGCTCGTCGAATCTCGTTGCTTCTCCGCACGCTTTCCCGCCAGTCCGTCCCGGTCGTGCTGCCAGATCTCGGCGCGGCCTTGCGCGGATCACACCGCTCTTCGGGTATCCTCCAGAACCGCTTCGGGAGACAACCAGCTAATGCGCAGAGTCATCACGCAGCACGAGCACTTTCTCCGCGTGGCTTGGTGCATCCCTAACCCCCTCGTGTGTGGCCTCGTGCCGTGCCCTCGTGGCCAACGTCCCTCTCCTCCCACAGCGAGACAGTCGCATCGCAGTGAACAGCTACAGTGGCTCTCCTTCGACCAAGAGCTTAGGAGGTATATCTTTAATGTCCTCTCTGAATGCCTCTCTTGACGGGACACCGTTTGATTCTTCACCACCATCCCAAACGTCGTGTGCCGAGCTGCGCATCGTTTCTCATACCCGCAGGACGATCGCGAGCAACGCCAACCTCTCCCACCACCACCAACCCCGCACCAACCACCACCAGGATCCACACAGCAAAGATGAGTGCCGTGACGATGCACAATGTAGCATGGCCGGCCGTTGCGCCAGCGCCGATGCACTATCCACCAACGTACCGCGCTGTACCGGCATACCCTGCCTCCGAGCTGTACGACGTTGCGGCTCAGCGCGCGTACGATGCCTACATGCCTCGCGACGATGTTCGTCCGCACATGGACGAGTCGCTCGTCAAGAAGCGCACTCGCCAGCGCGTGTATCCGAGCGAAGAAGCCAAGCAGGCAGCCAAGATGCTCCAGAAGGCCCGTCGGCGCGAACAGAACCGAAACGCCCAACGAAGACTACGTGACCGCAAGGAAGAACACATCTTCAAGGTAAGCCCGCATGCTCCCCTTGGAAGTCGATGATGGTGTGCTGACTTTGATTTTTTCGTATAGCTGGAAGCGGAAGTGGCTCAGTTGAGGAGGCAGGGCGAGCAGCAACGTGCCGAGATGCAGGGTTTGGAAGAGATGATCCGTCGACTCATGGAGCAGCGTTCTGAACTGCGACACCGACTCGAAGCACTAGGAGGTGCGCCGTTGGGTGACGACTTGACGTTCGGAGGCGAAAAGTCGATGAGACTCGCTCCACTCCTGTCGCTACCACCGTTGGGTGCGGCCGGGCAGGCTTCACCATCGGGCAGAGCGTCGCGCAGGGAGACGCTGGCTGACAACGCGCTCGGGCTTGAATACGAGATGCCAAGTCAGTCGACATCCTGGAGCGCCTCGCCGAATTTAGGCGATCGGGAAAGACCTGCTGTGTCACCGGTCCAGTCAAGCGCGTCGTCGGCTTCCGTATCGACGCCCCGCTCGCCATCCTCGCTGGAACCTCGGTCGCGCACGACGAGCTTCCATGCAACTGGACTGCGCAAGTCGCAACCCAACTTCGACTTGCCGTTGCCGAGACTCAAGATGGATGCGACAAACCCCATTCTCCCACCATCGCTTATGCCGTTGCCGCCAGTCACGGCGCCCTGGCCACACCAGTGAGAGCCACGGCTTTCCAGTTCGGCCTTTATACCCCCCACCCCCTTGGCTGCATCACCAGCCCATCTGTATTACTAGACTGTCTAGCCCGGCTTGAGAAAAACCTCGGCGGCCAACGTCTCCATTCACGCCAAGACGCACCGCTCCTTTCCCGAACTTCCTCGCATGTGTGTCCGTATGTGCCATCAGCTTTTTGCAGGGGTTGCGGGTATAATTGCAGGCTAGAGGAACTTCTTGGCTGCGGCACGCACGCGTGCATCGAAGGTGGGGTTGTCAATCGGCGCATTGGCATCCTGGAATGGGTTCATGGCTACTTTGAGATACGCCTCCCACAGCTCGAGGAAGAAGCTCTTGATGCCGTCTTCGTGCTTGTGCTCGTGCAGCAGCACGAACTTGACGTCTTTCCATGTACAATGACAGCTGGGTCAGCACTTCTCCGGCTTTGAAACGACGCGAATGGGGAAAACTTACTGCCGGGAACGACGAAGCAGCTAGTTGTGTATTCCTGAATCCGATCGATGCTTTTCAAGTATCTGTTTGCGAAGCAAGGTCAGTGCGCATTTCGCCAAATGAGGTGATGAATGATGGCTTACAGGTACGGGCTTGTGATGAGAGCGTCTTCGATGGTATCCAGAGCCGAGTGTGCGATCATCTGCAGCTCGTAGCGCTGCTTCCTTTTTGCCGCTGCTGCACTTTGTGCCTGTGCTGCTGCTGGCGATCCTGATGTCCCCGCCGTAGCGCTACTGCCACCTGTCAACGCCGAACCCGTCGTAGGGATGCGCGAGAGAAGTCCACCAAACATGCCACTACCAGATCCCGACTCGGCCGCACCCCCGCCCGCACCGGCACCGGCATTGCTACTCGTAGAAAAGATGCCGCTGCCCGTGGAGCTTGTCGAGGCGGTCTTGGGCGTGATCTCGGTCTCGTACAGCGGATTATCGCGCGTGCCTATCAACGTCAGGTAGTACGACATGGTCAAGAATCCCGACGCAGCAAAGACGACGAGTCGAGCTGAATAGATGGTGGAGAAAGCGCAAGCCCGCATCTGCCAAAAGCAAAGCTTCCATGTGTCCGTGCGAGCCGCCCCGGCCAAGTGGAAATCTCACATCCCGAAAAATCGCGCCCCGCCGGAGCTCAAGAACCGCACCTTGCTCAACCCGGGCCACCACTAACGATCAAACGATCAATGCCGGGAGATCTGCACTGGATTGCGACGTCCGAGGTGGGCTGACGAGTACATAAACGAGTTGGACCGGGGAACGAGGCAGACACTGCCGTGAATGGAGGAAGAGACGTGAGGCCCGCAATGTGATGAGAGTGGAGCGAACTTTAGATGGGAAAGGCGATTGCTGAGCAAAGGACAAGAGGTTTTCACTGCGTCTCAGGACGCTGACCATGCGAAAAGGATGCGAATAAGAAAGATTGTGCGCGCGATCAGTAGTCATCGTGCTTGAGCGTGACAGACGAGAAGCCGCTGAAGGGGTTGCTGACGACCGCATCGCCCTCTTCGTCGCCGACGTTCTTCTGGCCGGCGACCGCCTTGATGACAGCCGGCTTGGCGGCCTTGGTCTCGTTGCCTTGGTCGTCGAGGTTGAGGCTGCGAGACTCGCGCACATTGCGGAAGTTGACCGCGTCGACGCCGTTGGAATAAGCAGGCACGATGGGCGGCGTCGAGTTGCGCAGCAGGCCCCACGAGATGTTGGAGAACCACTTGTGCTGCTTGACCTCGGAGGCGCCCGACTGGCTGCCCATGCGCTTCAGCTCGTCCTTGATGAGCAGCTTGCGGATGAGCGACTTGCCGAACGACGAGATGGGCGTCGAATCGGGGAACTGCACTTCGTTGCGCAGCACGTTGGAGAAGGTCTCGTTGCGTGTGCTGCCCTTGAAGGGCGTGGTAGCAAAGATCATCTCGTAGATGAGGATGCCCAGCGTCCACCAATCGACGGCCGAGGTGTGGCCGCATCCCTTGATGACCTCGGGAGCGATGTACTCCTCGGTGCCGACAAACGAGTTGGTGCGCAGATCAGCGATGCAGCTCCTGGTGTCCACGAGCGGAGCGCTGCCGGGGGTGGCTTGGCGGATCATGGCAGGAGCGCCGCCGCGCTGCGTGGCTCGCGCGGAAAGGTCAAAGTCGGAAAGCATGACGTGGCCGCTCTGGTGGAGCAGGATGTTTTCGGGCTTGAGATCGCGGTAGATGAAGCCCATGAGATGGAGGTATTCCAACGCGGCGATGACCTCGGCGGCGTAGAATTTGGCGTCCTCCTCCGGCAGGCACTTGCCCGGACGGGTCTGGAGCGCGCGGAAGAACTCGCCGCCCATGCAGTACTCCATGCAGAGGTAGAGGTAGTCCTCGGACTGGAACGAATGGTAGAGGGTGACGATGAAAGGGTGGTTGGAGGCGGCGAGGATCTCTTGCTCTGCCATGACGCGCTTGATCTTGTTGCGCTTGATCATCTCCTTTTTGGAGAGGACCTTCATGGCGAAGAGCTTGTCGGTCTTTTTCTCGCGGACGAGGTAGACCTTGCCGACGTCGCCCTTGCCGAGCATCTTGACCTTGCTGAAACTGTTGGGGCCGACCTCGACCTCTTTGACCTTGATGCTGTTGCTGGAGTAGGTGCGTCGGAAGCTGCCGGGCCCACGGTTGACGCCGGTGCTGCCGGCGAGGGCGGCGAGGTTGGCGGAGCTGCTGGGGGGCGGGAGCTGCGATTTCTTGTCCTTGCCGTTGGAGCTCTTGGAGCGGCCGGAGCCGGGGAAGGCGATGCGGCCGGACTTGGGGGTGGAGGAGCCCTTTGCGCTGACGGACCTGCCCTTCTCAAAGTCCTTGTAGCTAAAGGAGGTGGCGTTGCTGTCCATGCGGACGGGCGAGTTGGTGAAGTAGGTGGGGTTGGATGAGTCCGTGTTGGCTGCGCCGCCTTCGGAGGCAAACTGACCATGCTGGGCGCCCGAGGCGTCTGGGGAGAGGTAGCCGTTCTTGGTGGAAGCGGCTGCATCGCCGCCCTTTGCGGAGGCGTGTTGGCCGTTCTTGAAGAGCTTGTTGGCGTCCGGCGCACTGGAGACGCGCCTCATGAGGCGGGAAGCGAAGCCCTGGTGGTTGGCTTCGTTGTCGCTGATGTCGGCGGGCGGCTGAAGCTTGCCGGAAGCTGAGGCGACCATTGCGTCGCCGATGGAACCGGAGGCGTTGCGATCTTCGGACGAGTAGCTGTCGTTGGAAAAGGAGCTAGGATCGGTGACGACGGTGCTTCCGTTCATGGGCTGGAAAGAGGAGGAGCCGGCGATCTGGTGGTGTTCAAAGTAATCTTGGTTCCTGTTGTTGCCGGACTCGGTGGAGTCGGTGTGCCAGCTGCGGTCGTGTGCGCCGTGGTTGGGCGTGGTGCTGCCGCTGGCCTTTCTGCCGATGGAGCCGAACTTGAACATCTGCTTCCACTTTTTGTCCTTGGTACCGCCATTGGACTGATGCGGGGTGGAAGAGGAGTGGTAGGGACGAGAGGAGTACGGAGCCGGGGATTCGCCGATGCCGGAGCTTTGCATGCGAGCGGCGTGGGAAGGGGTGTTGGAGCCGCTGGCGAAGCTGGAGGTGGACTGGTTGGGAGGGGTGGCGTAGGCGCTGCCCGTGTCGTGCACGGGGGTGGTGGAGATGGAGTTCATGGCTGATGATGCGACGATGGATGGCATCGCGACTGCAGAGGTAGAGTCGGAAGGTGTGGACGTCGCAGATGCGTACGACGAATGAGGCCGAGCGACAGCTGGAGGGGACGACCGAGTGCGTGCGTGCGTAGCGCTTGCTGTCAGCGATGGCGGTAGGATGTGGAACGGCGTGCGAGTCGAAGCAAGGAGCACGGCCTTTTTAAGACCGAGTCTGTCCAATCGAACCGGGACCCGTTTGGCGCTTGGAGGGCGATTGCAGCTCAGTCGGCCAAGATCACGATGAGGTGATGAAAGAGGCGGAGGGTTCGTGCGGCCGTCGGTATTGATCGCGATTGGTGAAGAGGAGGGCACGGGGGAATGATCGAGGTCCGCGAACAAGCGAGCGAGCGAGCTTGGGAAGGAAGAGCGAGGTGCGACGGTGGGGAGCCAAGGAGACACGAGCGCACGGGATGGCGGGGAAGATGGGCGACGAGTTAGAGTAGGTGGGGGGACCAGTCAGTCAGACAGCCGCCAAGTGTACGAGCGGTGATGGGTGCGCGACACTCGGCTCGATTGTCGAAGCACAGGGAGAGAGTGAGTGGCTGGCTGGAGTGCGCTGTGAGCTCTGCGGTGTGCTGTGGGTGAGTGGGATTGCGTCGCTGTGACAAGCGGGGCTGCAGGCAGCTGCGCGTCTGCTCGTGCTGGCGCGGTTCAGGGCTGCAGAGGCAGGGCCAAAGCCAGCCGGCCAGCGCCAGCCAGCGCCAGCCAGCGTCAGCCAGCGTCAGCCAGCGGAGGGCGCCTGAGCGTGCGAAATCGGAAAAAGCGTGCCAAAATCCGTGCGGAAGCAGCGGAGCCACCAAAAACCCCAGGCAGTCTCTTCGCTCTGTCGCTTCAGCTGCAGCTGACGGACGGGCGGCGGCGCGGCTCACCCCAATCGGCCAACCACTGCAACGCATCCTGGGGCGCCTTGGCTCAGCACACACGCGCGCGCGGGGCAAGCCGAAATTTTCTGGCAGCCCAAGTACAGAAATTCTTTTTCTTTTCCAACACAGGGCGGCCTTCTGTCGGTGATTCGCCATTCAAAGCCATTCGCACGGCTGCTTCGCCAGACACCGCAACTCAGTCTTTCAACCTATCTGACCTTGCCTGAACTTGCATGGCCACAGCTTGAACATACCTGAAGAGCTCCCCGGCTTCAATACAGGCCATCTAATGTTGCGCTTGAGGCTTTGTGGTCAGCACGAGCAGCTCACGCCGGCGTCGGTCGCGGTTGTCACCGCTTGGCTTCGAATTCGGGCTGCGCTCGACTCGTTTGCGAAGCGAGTCGGTCCACCGAAATTCGGGGGGCTTCCTCTCTCCTCGCAGAGCTGCATGGGGCCCGACAGCCACGCTGCAGCGCTGCTCGCTCGGCCCACCCTACAGCCTCCGGTCAAATTGGCCAGGGCATCCCAAGACGTGCAACAATCTGCCGCCCTGAGGTTCCTGACTGGCATGGCGATCCGTGCCAGTGTCGTCCGGCAGCCTGATCGCCGTGCCACGCTCTTTGACCCCTTCTTTCGGATTGACTGCCGATCGCTACCGTCAGAGCTCCAGAAGTCGCATCCTAGCGCCAGCTTCCTGCCAAATCGCTGCCATCGGTTATCGGGCTGCCTCACCGGCCATCGCTTCATCCAACCTCGGCCGGCTTCAAGCCGATATGCACACTCTTTTGTCCATGCGCAGCGCACATGCCACTCGCTCGCTTCCTTTGCCCCGTCCACGGCAGCATGCTATCCGCCACGCAAGCCTCAAATGCAAAGCCGATGTCGTGCGAGTGAACCGGAACCCCACCTCCATCGTCCGGTCCAGCTTGCCACTTCTGAGTACGGGTTGCGAGTACATTGCGGCGAGAATCAGATCGGGGGTATAGTACAAAGGAAGCCGGGCGTATCAGCGAGCTTCTGACGCTTGAGAGATCATGAGCCAGCGTTGAGGTCCGAGTCGAGCTGCGCAAGCCGCCTAGCGCACCCGCTCAAACGAGCTTGAGCGACCGAGGATCACCACAGAAAAGTCCATGATCTGCCATCCCGCCATGTTGCAAAGGAAAGTCCGATCGTCAGCGTCAATGCATAGGATTCATCTTCGCTCGCTTCGTGCGGCGGCTGCTTACCCATTCGCCCGCTTCCAGGTAGATGCGCATCAAGTTGCGCAGATCCTTGTTCGGCATCCGCGAAACCGCTGGCGTCAAGCCCGTGCTTCGCTTGATCCCGGACAGCGCCACGCTCACCAGCATGGCATCGAAAAGCAGATGAAAGATGCGTCCAAACATGGTGCCTGATCGTGTCTTGTTTGAGGAGATTCGCAACGAACGGCCGAGGTGGTGACGAGGTGACCAAGGCGACGATGGCTTGCGTGGGTGTGAAACTAATCTCAGATTGCGGAGGCCCAAACGCAGGGTTCAAGTGCCAGCCTCCTCGTCCCGCATCGCCGCCCAAATTTTTCCGCGCGCGCGCGCCCCTACGCACGCGACCCTTCGTGCACCTCATCCCGGCTGCTGCTGCACTTTGATCGCTTCGCCCTGGCTGACCGACCCGCAAGCGGCCCACTTTGCCTAATCTATTGTCCGCAGCACCCCACTTCCAGAGCCACCTCTCTGACGATCGCATCTGCTCCAGAGCAACACCGCTGCGTTGTGCTGACCACTCGCTTCCAAGACCCGCAAGCAGCAAGCTCGCCGAACCAGGATTCGCGCCTCGCCGTCGCCGCAGGGTCGATTTTCGCTGTCCCGCCAGCCAGACACTTTCCGCAAAGCGCTTGCACAACGCCTCGAGACCTCAAAAAACTTCGTTCGAGCCGCTCTGCACTGCTGCTGGTCTCATAAGGAGCACGGTGTGACTCATTCACAGTGACTTGATTTCGCTGGCATATGCTTTGCATCTGGTGTGATGAAATGGGCGGGGACTCCATGCCAACTTCTGTGTGTGATGAATGAGCAGGGAGCATTCTGTTTAGAGAGCATCGTCACGTGATCGATTGGGAGCGCTTTGATTGGCTGGATCTGAAGGAGCAGGCTGAGCCTGGCTGAGTTGTCAGATGAAATGACTGGCTAGAGGGCTTTGTGGTGCAATGAGGAAAATCCCCATTGCAGCTCCCACTCTCAGGGAGTGGGTCTGACCTGCAACTTCAACTCTCAGGCCAAGAAGCAGAAACCTTACTGTAGGGCCAGCTTTCAGAAAGGAACCCTCCAAATTTTTCCCCCTTTCTTTCTTCCTCCTTCCACCTCCCTTCTTCATCTCCTCTCACTTTTCGAATTCCTGAATTTTGCCCCTTTTTTCTGTTACATTTTCTCAAATCAGCTTTGAGACGCGTCTGCGATTTTTGCTCCACTTCTTTACGCGCCTCCTCGCCGTCTTGCAACGCGCGAAAGCCGCATCGCCATCAAACACTTCGACACTTGCGCCTGGTCATCAGCGTCGACTTCATCGTCGAGCGGATATCGCATCCCTCGTCAACAGACATCCTCCCACACGCTGTGCGTCTATCGTCGGGGCATCCAGCCACAATGCCGCCTGTCAAGCCCGAGGAACGTAAGTACACCAAGCAACACTCGAGTGACCCTCTCTTTGCGCGCATCACTGACTCTTGGTCTCACTCTCTCTCTTTCTTGTATCACACTTCTCTCCGGACTGTCACACTCGACCCGCTCCCGCTCCCCCTCAACACGATAACCACTTCCGCGCGTATTGGACACCCTCAAATGCACCCGCTCCCGCACTCACGCCTCACCATGCTACTATCAACTCGTCCGCCGACATCTATGGAACACCCGCTTGCCACTCGCGCATGTCTGCTACTGTCATGCTCTTGCCTGGCTAAACACTATCCTCAACGGCCATCTCCTACCCCCATGCGTATTCGACATGCGGCGCCTTTTGTCATTGCGCAAACCCACAGGCGACGAGTTCGACGAGCTCTTCGACCATGCGGGCGACCTCACCTCGGACTCTGCCCCTAGCGACAACGATGGAGAGTATACCGGCAATGCCTCTACATCGCGCGCAGCCAGGAGGAAGAAGGGTTCCTCGAAGATTCTCGAGCTAGGCCATATCCTCAAAGCCCCGCGCGCGGCTCAGTTCTCCACAAGCACGATCTACAACATGATCAAAGAGGACATCGTCGACCTCGAACCCGAATACCAGCGAGGCGTAGTCTGGCCCGCGGACAAGCAGTCGGCGGTTATCGAGTCCATCATGCGCCACTACTACGTCCCGCCAATCCTCCTCTCCGTGCAGAAGGAGCAGGAAGCCGGGGGCGACCTCACCTACGTCTGCATCGACGGCAAGCAACGTGTGTCTTCGATCTGCAACTTTCGAGACAACAAGATCCCCGTCAGGGAGCCCTCCACCGGCCGCAAGTTCTGGTACAAGGAGGACCTCGAAACAGGCAAGACGCCCGCGCTCACGCCCGCACAGCGTCGCAAGTTCGACAATGAGCAGCTCACCATCGTCGAGTTTGACGACCTTTCGGAAGAGACCGAGCGCGACATGTTCAGCCGTGTCCAGATGGGCGTGACGCTCTCGTCGGCCGAGAAGCTCGGTGCGCACCTGGGCGCCTGGCCCGATTTCATCCGCCAGATGGTCAAGCGGTACATCGACCCTACGCCCTCGCTCGTGCACGACGATGCGGGCAATAACACGCTGCTGGTCAACCGCGGCAAGGACTATCTCTTCATGGCGCAGATTGCTTTGCTCATCATGCACGCCAAGCAGTCGCAGTACGTGCCTTCAGCTCATATCATCGACACCTTCCTCAAGCAGAACGCCGATTCCAAGCCTCCGCCCAGCATCCGTGCCAACATGCAGCGCACGCTCGAGCGGTACGTGGCGCTGGCCAATCACGAGCGCTACGGCGCATGCATCAAGCCCGAGATCAAGCTCAACCGTCTGGGTCGTCCCGTCTCCAAGCCGCTCTCGCCCGCCGAGTTCGTCTACATTGCGTTCCTGATCTACAAGTTTCCCGACGCGACTGTGTCGCAGCTCTTCCGACTGGTGCAGGGACTGAAGCAGGAGGTGCGATCGAAGTTCAAGGATGTGCTGTTCAACTCGAACGTGGCCAGCGTTATGCGCCAGTACATCAACCACGCCACTACCACGCCGGATGCAGAGTCGATTGCGGCTTCGCAAGCGTCCGGATCGAGCCCGCGCAGACGTCCTCGTGACGCGGCGGCTGACGACGACGAAGATGCCGATATGCCACTGGCTTCCCGCCGCCGCCTCAATGGAGGTCTCGACGTCAACCCAGACGCCGGCCTCTTTCGCGGCGTCAGCCAGGACTCGCCCTCCCGCAACCCTCTCAGCAACATGTCGCCCGCTCCCGCCCGAACTTAAGCCGTTTCGTATGATCCGCTTCAAGCGCAACCGGCCATCATCTTGTACCATTGCCCGTATTCCTCGACGCCGTCATACTCGCATCACCCTCTCATCACCGTCAATGCACCATTGTTAGCCACGCAAGCGCAGAAAGATCTCGTGAGAAAAAGGTTGGATCGTCCATGCAAAGAGAAGCAAGTGGTGGGCGTGCATGTGCCAGCAGCGATCCATCGAACCGCATTGCTGGCTACACCAAGCACGCCCCATGAAACAAGTATAATGCTACAGAACCATGGAATCGAACGATGTTAGGGGAAAAACTAGAGAGATAGCAGCGACGAAGATTTTGTAAGACGCCGTCAAGAGCCTCTTCGGTGTCGGAGGCGAGGCATCGGCACGAAGTTTTTGGGACGGGCCCGCTTATCAGCAAGCTTTGCCCGTCATCGACAAGTAGTCCAAGCGGCTTGAACCGATCGTTCAGTTCTCGCCGTTGCGGACGGCGAGGCGGCGACCGTAGTCCTGGTCGTCGCGCAGGCTCACAGCCGAGCCGGCCTCGTGCGCTCTCATGTCGATGCGGCCGTCGGTCTCATTGCTGCTGCTGCTCGGATCGGCGAAGACGTTGCCGCCTCCCTGAGCCGGCGCGGCATGCGCAGCGTACATCTCCGACTCGAGCGGCGGCGAGGCACCGGGTGCCCAGTTGAGCTGGGGCGCACCGGAGTTGCTGTAGCCGTGACCGCCGCTGCCGGCGCCGTACGGGTCGTCGTGTGCGCTCTGGCTGTATCCGTTGTCGTGGCCCATGGAGCCCATGCCGGCGTAAGCGCCCTCGTTGCTCATTCCAGTGGGAACGCTGTCGTAGTAGTGCGATCCATCGGTGCCTGCCGCGTAGTATCCGGCAGCACCACCGGCGGCAGCACCCGCAGCCATGGGGCCGTAAGCGCCCATGCCCGCGTAGCCCGGAGCCGTTCCGCCCGACAGGTGGCTGGGCTCGTAGCCCTCGTTGGAGTGGCCGTAGTTGTTGTAGTACTGCTGCATCATGGCGTTCGAGGCACCGTATGCTCCGGCACCTGCAGCAGCGCCACCAAGGGCGGTGGCACCCGTGCCGTAGCTAGGGTCTTCGATCATTTCCGGGTCGTCGTCGTCGAAGGGCGTCCTGGTAGTAGCCGCAGCGGCCGAGGCGGCGGCGACGACGTCGGCATCCATCTTCTGCGCCTTGCGACGCTTCCACAGCATGTAGAAGATGCCGGCGACGATGGCGGCGCACACCAGGCCCACCACGGCGAAGGTGCCGCCCACTGCGCCCGAGTTGCTGAAGAAGCCGGACGAGCCACCGTTGTTGCTGCTGTTACCGCTCAGCTGACCGTTGGCGGTGGTGACGGCATAGGCGGTCGAAGTCGACGTCTGACCATTAGGCAGGGTGATGGTTGTCAGAGAGGTCTGGGTGGTGATGACCGATGGCGTGAGGGATGTTGAAGTCGAGACGGCAGATGCGCTGCTTGGCGAAGGATCAGGCCGAGAGGACGATGGGGATGGTGGTGGAGAAGACGATGATGTCGACGAGATGGGCGATGAGGTAGAAGAGGTCAGAACGGCTGAGCTGGACGATGATCTGCAAGCAGTGCGAACAAGGCATGTCGAGGAGTACGGCGTGTCGAGGGACAGTCACGAGGCCCGCACCGTCGGCGGTATACAAAGAGTGAGATGATCAACATCGCGCCCCCTCACGACAAGGAGGAAGGCCAAGCAAGCCTGACAAAGGGGAGGGCAGGGAGGTTGCAAGGGCGTGGGAACGACGGGCAAGCGATGCTGATCTGAAAGCTCCCCGTGGTGCGTCGCCGTGCGCGTCGACGCAATTATCACTGCGATCACACCCCGGGACTTGCCGACATGTGTGGAAGTGTGGGGCGATGTGCTTTTATTCAATTGTACTTACGTCGAGGTGGGTGTTGCGCTTGTGGACGAGGTTGTCGGTTCGGTGCTCGTGGACGAGGTTGTGGGTTCGGACGACGAGCTCGTTGTCGTACTTGAGGGCGTGCTTGAAGTGGACGAGCTTGTCGGAGTGGTGGTGCTCGAGCTGCTGCTCGGAGTAGTGGTGGACGACGAGGACTGGAGAGAGGTGACAGAAGGCAGGAGAGGGTCAGCCTGAGTTTGTGGGGATGAATCGAGGCAACGCGGCCAGCGACAGGCAGGACAGCCGGCGAGACAGCTAGACAGGAGCAGGATCCGCATCCATCGAGCTCGACGAGCATCGATCGGCCCAAAGCCGACGAGCTTGTGGCCGTCTGCATCTGACCTTGTTTCCGCCTAAGCTTGCGGGCAGGGGCCGTGCTGATGCGAGGACGAGTCACGGAGCTTACAGTGGGGATGGGCCGAGAGGTGCTCGACGAAGATGTCGGCGCATCGGTTGTGGTCGAACTTACGGTGCTCGAAGTCGAGGTTGAGGACGACGACCTAGAGAGAATTAGGCGCAAGTGGGAATGGAGACAGGACAAGTGTCAGTCACGACGATCCGATGAGTGTCGCAGTGGCGACAGGCGACGAGAACACGCCAAGTGAACTTACGAGGTCGACCTTGTAGTGGAGGAGGAGTCTGTTGTGCGGGTGATGGTGATGGTTTCTGACGACGATGAAGAAGCCGATGTGGATGATGACGGAGCGTTCGTACCAATCGAGTTGGAAGACGAGACAGGGTCGGAAGTAGATGTTGGTGCTGGGTCAGCCATTGTTGCGGTGGAGAGAGAGGAGGAGGAGGTGGCAGAGCGAGTGGATCGTGTTGAGGCCTGTCCCGAAGCCGCCAAAGACGTCGATGAAGACGGTGTGCTGGTCGAGGACAGGCCAGCGCCTGATCGTGTGCTCGAGCTCACGCTTGGGACGACGGGCGGTCAAACGCCAGCCACGAACAACGGTGGCGATGAAGGGGTGGGGGAGGACGACGGAAGGGTGGCGAAGGTGAAGGGAGGGAAAAGGTGGCGGTTTGACCCAAAATCGCCGGAGGGATGATGTGGAAAGCGAATGGGGATGATAGCGAAGGATGGAAGGAGAAGGGGAGACGAAGGAATGGGGAGGGGAGGGAGCGAGGAGTGGCGCGCCGTATGATACTCACGAGTGGAGCCATCCGGGTTGAGGATCGTAGACAGGAGGGAGCCGAGAGGGTCAATAATGCCCGCTGCAGGTTCAGATCACGGTGCAGGGAAGGGCGTTGGGCGGAAATTTTGAGGGGCACATGCCAAAAGACCAAGTTAAAAAAAGGCCAAGGCAGTGCCGACCAATTGGGGCGGCAGCACCCAAAATCGAGCCGCAGGTGCGTCGAAGATTTGGGCAGGGTTGCCAAAGTTCAGGACCGCACCGGAAGGATGCGAATGCAAGCAGGCCAATCGAAGCCAGTTCCGAGCGCGCGCACGAGAGCGGGAGCGCGGAACAGCGACAAAAGGCGGGGGCAGACAAGAGGGACGTCGGAGGAACACGCAAGGAAAAGAAAGGCGAGAAAACCATCGTCTTTGTCAACATTGCTTGTTCGTTGCTAAGGCTCGGTGGAGATCAAGCCTAGGACGGTGTCTTCGAACCCGAAGCGACAGCCAAGCTGCCATCCTCCGACCTCGTGTGCACACCGCCTGCGAACCCTCTTTGTGGCCCATGTGGTCTGTAGCCGGCGACCGTATAATAGCTATCGAGGGATGGTTCCGTCGCCAGATGCGAAGCGTCGAGTCGAGCCCAGTAGGCCCGTGAACAGCTGGCCCACCATGTCTTTCGCGGAACATACGACCGATGACGACGGACAGACTAGCAGGACTGGTGATCATGACGGCTCAGCTTCACTTGCATGAGCAGAGTTGCGACTCTTTGCGATCGCGAGAGCTGGCTTTGATCGGCGTCAGCCTGCCCACGCGTTCATGCGAAGCAGTATGATCGCAGATGGACACTGGCACCTAAGATGCTGTGGGACGCCCGCAGAACAATCTCGACGCTGGATCTCTCGGCGCGGATCAGGCGCCAAGCGGATCATTCACACGGAACGCTGGGCCCAAGCCGGGTCATCTCCTCGGTGCCGACGGTTGACCGATGCCAGTATAAGTTGTGGACGAATCGCCGGCTAGACAAGAGAGGGACAGGGATGCGAGGGCTGTGCTTCCTTGGTGCGGCTGTGCGGCTGCACATGATGCCAAGCAAGCGAGCGCCAGGCTGCAAAGAGGAAGTGTGTGACTTACCCATGTTGACTTAGTCGAGCGCTCCGGTTAGCGCGGCGCGAGGCAAAAGGCGAAAGGCGAAAGGCGAAAGGCGAA
>AWNI01000016.1:63226-75051 GCA_000517465.1 Moesziomyces aphidis | reverse complement strand
CACACACACACACACATCGCAAGCATGTCCAAGAAGGGAGGTCAGGCTGCGGCCGCTGCGGTCTCGACGTTTGTCAAGCTGCTCGTGCCCGCCGGAAAGGCATCTGCACAGCCGCCCGTGGGTCCAGCGCTCGGTGCCAAGGGTGTCAAGGCGATGGACTTTGCCAAAGAGTTCAACGCCAAGACCGCGCATCTCGAGGTGGGCCTCCCCACGCCCGCCATCGTCAAGATCAACCCGGACCGCACATTCTCATTTGAGATCAAGAGTAAGCTGCGACTTCCAACATGTACGATTGTCGACTTGCACAGAAGGACTGACGAAACATTTGACGTTGCTCTGATACAACAGCGCCACCAACCTCGCTACTGCTCAAGCGCGCTGCTGGCATCGAGACGGGTGCGGGCAAGGCAGGGTCGCAGGTGGCAGGCACAATCACCATGAAGCACATCTACGAGATCGCAAAGATCAAGATGCAGGACGTCAAGGGCGTCCAAGAAGAGCAGGTAAGCTCAGCCGCGCTCGTCTCCAACGTTCACCTGCGAACTTCCACTGACTTGACTCCACAACTGTCTTCTGGTTTTGCTACAGATGTGCAAGGTCATCGCCGGCAGCGCAAGGAGTATGGGCCTGCGCATCGTTCGATGAGCCACGTCCTCACCTTGACCTTTCCCAAGATGCATCCCCTCTGCCGCTCCGTGTACTTGTAGCATTCAATTTCAACTCCTCATTCACGCATCTCTGCACCTTCGCACACTGTGTGTAGTTTGACGACAACGTCGCACTGAAGAAACACAAACAAAAAAGAAAGCACGAGAAACCAGATTGAATACGAGGCTGTGGATATAGTACACGAATGCTAGAGCCAGCAAGGCGGGTCATGGAGGCAGAGAGAAAAAGGGTGCGGTACGAAGCATCGAACGCAACGGGACGTTTTTGTGTGTGAGAGAAAAGCAAGCTTCCGGGACGAGAGACTTAGACGGTGCCCGAGCCGATGTGGGCGGTGGCGGTGGTGCTACCGGTGGCGACGTCCTGGGTGACCTCGATGTGGCCCTGCTTCTTGTTTCCCGTGGCCTCGCGCTTGGACCTGTAGTTCTTGATGGCCGACTTGATGGCGTCCTCGGCCAGCATGGAGCAATGCAGCTTGACGGGCGGCAGGCAGAGCTCCTGTGCGATCTCGGTGTTCTTGATCTTGCCGGCCTCCTCGAGCGAGAGACCCTTGACGCGCTCGGTCATGTAAGAGGACGAGGCGATGGCAGAACCGCAGCCGAAGGTCTTGAAGCGCACATCCTCGATGATGCCGTCCTCGTTGACCTTGATGGAGAGCTTCATCACATCTCCACATGCGGGTGCACCGACGAGGCCGATACCGACGTTCTTCTCGGTCTTGAGGAAGGAGCCGACGTTGCGGGGGTTCTCGTAGTGGTCAATGACCTTTTCGTGGTAGCCACGTCGCTGGACGGGCGCACCGAATGCGGATTGGGAGCGTGCGAAGTTGGCGACGGCGGGGCGTGCGACCGAAGAGAAAGCGGCGCTGCGCGAGGTGGAGACGGCGGCCTGCCTGGCGAGGGGAGCGAGAGCGTTGCGGAGCATGGTGATGTATGCGATCAACTGTGGATGCGAATGGGCAAAGTTGAAAGTCGTGTGTGGTCGGGAAAGATTGATGGAGGTGATGATGGAAGGATGGCGAGCGAGGGGCACACGCAGATACGGGGAGCGAATGAAATCGGGATGGAAAGCCGATTAGCGAATGCCGACGCACCAGGCGCAGTGTGACTGGGCGAGAACGGCGGGGCGAGTGGCTGAAGTGTGCTCAGCGGCCAGCGAATGTTGCCACACTTTTCTGGCTGCACGCGACTCCCACGGGCTGCTCAGCGAAGGCCGTATGATGCGATCTGATTAGGCAGGACGAACCAAGTGGAAAAAGCTGAGCCCACGAACGGGCCGCCGCGGCCGCCCACGGAGCGAAAAATGACGAACCCGACCGTGCCGAGGCACTGAGCGCCTTTTCCCGGAATTAGGCACAGCGCTCCACCTCGAGAGACTCGCACGGAAAAGAGAGCTTCCAAAATCGGTCTCAAATTTTCTGATCAGCCCGATTTGGGCCAATCGGGGGCCAATCGGGTGAAGCATGAATTTCGCAGGTCGGGACGGAAGCGACAACGCCGAGGCGCATCATTGTTTTTCGATTTTTGAAGGCCTGCTGAGCGAGACCCGACGATGAGACCGTGGATCAGGCGTCAATTTGAAATTGCGCAGCGATAGACAGAATGGTGAGCAGGGCATCATCGACTCTGAGCAGCGGGTCGTTGAAGGGGAACCGCAAAACGTGCCGGCGGCTTGAGCGACAACGCGACAACGTGACAACGGGCTGGTGCAGTTCGGGCCGAAGTGGGCATGAATGGCATGCAGATGTCAAAGCGCATTTGGCCGCGCGCATTGTTATCGCTGAGCCGAGCCCGAGCGGCAGCCACTTTGACAGGGCAGAGAAAATGCCTGCATCGCCTGCACTGCCTGCATTTCCTCCCCGAGCCGGCACTACTCCGAGCAGGCGCGTGCTCAGAGTGCTCGGACCCAAGCCGAACCAACCCTGATCGGCATCCGGCAGCGGCAGCAGCAGCGGAGAGGCAATCCCAAACCCTGTCGAGAAAGCGAGCCTGAGCATGTCCACCGCGAGGCTAACGCTGCAAACGCTGCAGACTTCGGCCGTGATTGGCGTCGGCGTGCAATTTCAATTTCGCGACTTGCAGGCTGATCTTTTTCTAGATATGCAGCTCGCGCTCACACTCAACCTTGTGACTGCATCCCACTTACAGCGGTAATCGACGGCATGGCCGCTCGGCAGCGCACCCTGCGACCTTTTTCGCGCTCCGATCCTCGGCTGCTCTGCTTCCTGCCCATCTGCCTTAACGGCGCCCCTTCCCTCAACGCCGATGCAAGCCTTGGCAAGAATGCGATTCCGATATCGCGGTGCTGCCGCAATGCTGCTTGGCTCAGCTCACGAGCTCTGCGCCCAGCTCACCGGCCAGCCGCAAGCTCCACATGGTCATGTTGCCCTCGATCCTGCCGATGAGCCTCGAGCCTCAAGCCGCACGATGTCAGCGCCATCAAAACTCTGCTGCCGCTTTTCTTCCAACAGCTCGCGCGGGCACCTCGGCCCTCCATGCCCAAAGCCCTCGCAGAAAGTCGCCGCATGCTCGATCCGCCCATCTCGCCCTTCCAGGATCTCAAAGCTGAGACACAGGGTTCATCATTCTTCCTCGCTCCGCCTTGCCCTCTTCCACCCATCTCGCTTGCAACCACACAACAACGCGCCAGATGTGCCGCCTCCTTCGCTCCGAGGTGTCCACCTCCAAGCCCTGATCGTCTCCGTTCCGGCCTCCTTTGCTTCGGCTGCTGGCGCCCTGGATCAACACAACACGGATACACGGACGCTCGTCCGCTTGCGACCGTCTTCGACCTGCACATACTGGCGTGTCTAAATAGAGCCGGCTCGCTTCCCGCCACCCTCTTCTACGCACCCACTTCGTAGGAGCGTCAACGACGTAGAAGCTCCAGCCGCCAAAATGATCTCGTCGAGATCGAGCTCAACGATGAGCGCGATGAGCATGGTGCTCTTTGTGTTTCTGACGCTCGCTGCGTCGGCGTGTGCGCAGATGGCCCCCGTGCGCTCTCGACCCGTCCGAGCGCGCGATGCCTTCTCCGACCAGGACCCTCTCAACAAAGAAGGCGAGGACCACGGCAAACCCACCGTGCCTAGCGGTGCTTCGCTCGTCTCGCTCCCCATCACCTCGGACGCCTCGGTTGCAACCTACTGGACCGCCAACCCGAACAATGCCACCGCCACCAACGCCTACATCATGATGCACGGTAAGCTGCGCGACGGCGCCAACTACTGGGACGTCCTCGACACCGTGCTCAATCAAGCCGTCAATGCGAACCATGCCGGCGCCGTCAGCACCTCGATCGTCACCGCGCCGCAGTTCTACTCGACCAGGCTCAACTCGGGCCAATACACCAACAGTCAGATCGCCTTTGCCGACACCAACGTATGGCAGGCGGGCGAGGCAGCCAATCGCCCGATGGGAACCAACGTGACCAGCTTCGATGCTCTCGACGCGCTCCTCGCCGAATTCAGCGACACGGCAAAGTACCCCAGCATGAAGCAGATCACCTTTGTCGGCCACGGCGGCGGCGCGCAGCTCATCTCGCGCTACGCAGTGGTGGGTGCGGGTCTGCCGAGCGGGAGCAACATCCAGCTGCGGTATGTCGTGGGCGATCCTTCGTCCAATCCCTACTTTACTCTCGATAGACCCCTGCAAGACACTTCGGTCGCAGACAAGGCCACATGCCCGCTCTACAACCGATGGCGCTACGGCTTTGACCGCTTCAACGGCACGCGGGCGGCGCCGCTGATGACGCCGCAGCAGTACTTTGCTCGCTTCGTCACGCGCGATGTTCGCTGGGTGGTCGGCTACCAGGACACCACCAACGATGGCGACGACACGTGCATGGCCAAGCTCCAGGGCGGCGAAGCACGACGCGATCGAAATCTGGCCTGGTGGAGATACCTCAACACGCTGGCTGGAACCAACCAGGACCTCACTGGCTTCCCTGGATCCTTGCCAGGCATGACGAGTTGGGCCAACGTCACCAACAGTACGCTGGCGCATAGATTGACGGTGGTGTACAACGCCGATCACAACGCTCAGGAGGTGTACACGAGCATAGAGGGTACATCGGCTCTGTTCGACGACTCGAACAACGTGCAGCTTGGGTGGAGACCACAGGGCTGGAGAAACGTCACGACGTCAACACAAACAAAATCGCCAGCAGGAGGCTCCACCGGCGCCGGCGCCAACTCGTCTTCCGCAGCGACGATTAGTAGCTACAGGGCCGCGGCAGCATCCATGGCACTGGCTGCACTCGTCTCGATCGCAGTCTCGCTGCTTTGATTGTCCGCTCAGGCTCTGCCTCTCCTTGTACTTCTATTCTTCATAGCAATGATGCATCACACCAATCACAGTTCTTCATGAATGCGGACCGTGACGCGGTCAAATCGGGCTGTTCTAACGATCGAAAGCAAGTACGCTTGTGAATGGAAACGGGGCTGACACCATCGACCATATCAATCGAAAGAAACTGGAAGAGGTCAAGAAAGCGGCTCAATCTGTGTTGGACGATCCCAAGGCAGAGAAAACTCGGAAGAGGCAGCAGTGGAGGGACAAGGCCAAGACTTTCATGAGTCGCCGGAACAAGGAAGAAACCGCTGTCATTCCGTGCAGGATGAAGGCCACCGACAAGAAGCCCGCTGAGGATGTCGAAGTCCTCCTGGACGACAAAGACCGGGTTGAGTTGCATGCTCGGTCGGCAAATGGAGAAACCGCGGTGTTGATCGGGTCGAACCCCACGAGTTTTGGAAGCTCTACCCGGGTAGGACATAGGCGGCTACACGAGCGGTTGCAGGGCAGGTCAGTGGCTAGCCCCACTTGACCGATGCATACACACTAGCACAGGACGCTCTGTAGCTACACGTATAATGGAAACAGAGTGGCCAGCGTAGGAGCTGGGTCGGCTGCGCTACCGAGTCAGCAGTGGTTGATCATCGAGAGCGTTTGAGTTGGATCGGCAGTGTTGGAGTTGCCTCGATCCTTCCGTCGACCTCTCCAAGCTTGTGACAGCCGCCAAGAGTCTGTCCTAACTTTCTTGTATCAGGACCGAGCAAGATTGAGTCAACGAAGCGGTTCGAAGTGAGCGGGAGCGGGAGCGGGAACAGATTCGTTAGCAGGCGTCGGTTGTACCTGACTAGCACACATCAGTCGGGGACCGAGAGAGGAAGCATGCTTACTTCGTGATGCTCAAAGTCAAGGTTAAGCGATCGCTGAAGCTTAGGTATCACACTTTGCCCTCATCTTGCTTCAAAATGGCCTACTTGCTTCGAGCGTGTGTGGTCTGCTCTTCGGTCGGCTCGGAGCGCATCGAGGTGGCACGGATCGAGGTGGCCAGGATGCGATCCGATGCGATTGGATTGAGATCCACGTCCCGATCAGGCTTTCGAGGACGTCAAATTTTGATCAGAGCATATCTCTCAAGACCCATAGGCTCTAGCGCAAGGTTTACCTCCAAAAAAAGCATACTCTACCCTTGAAGCTCCCGCGCCGAGCTAGATGTATTCGTCTAGATGCACTTGGCGGCTCTGTCGTACTTTGAGCTTGCCAGACACCCGCGGAAGACCTCGTTGATCACTCCGTTCCATCATTGGAGCTGGGCTCGTTGGGGCGGCGCACTACAGTCGAGGTGGCGTACCTATCGCAACCATACTCATCATGAGGGATGCGTGGAAGGCCCTCATCCACACCTCATCATCACCGCTTGCAAATGGCGCCGATGCCGGCTATTTTGAACCGGGCATGAAGCTGATGCGGATCAGTCGGGATACGATCAATTGCGGGGTAGCTGATTGGACTTTGATCTCCGCCTCAATGTCGGGCGAAGCAGGGATGGCAAGCCATCATTATGCATGAATCTCGTCTATCGTGGGGTAACAACACGACGTGCAGCAGGAATGTGGGGCTCCGTGTCGGATACTGTTTGGTATGCGGAGCCGTTGTGTGGGGGTCAAGTTGGACGACATAGCCGGCTGCGCGATCGGTTGGGGGAGAAGAGATGTAGGGCTGTCTGAAGGGCATTCGCACTTGGCCGACGCATACAGCGCTAGCGCAGGACGATCTTGCCTCACGTGGGACATAGAGTGGCCGTAGCTGGCTTCGGCTACCGGCATGTGCGGCCGGCTCACGAAAGAAGCCGGAGGCTCGAGCGGGCCGCACTTGCAATCTCGAGGTCCAAACCCAGCGCCGATCGCCTAGTGCGCGGGACAAGGAGACAAAGAGCTGTTCGAGGCGGAGAGCCCTCCGCATGAAAGATGCCAAGACGTGCACTCCGACCGACCGTAAGCGAGAGGGTTTTCTGAGCGAGAGTGCCCAATCCAAAGGAGCGGCAGTGGAAGAAGCAAAGAAACTCAGCCACCACAGGCTCCGCTCCAAAGCTACAGTAGTCTACTGCAGGTCCAGGCGGAGATCGAATGGGCATCCTAGACCTCGAACAGGAACGAACGCGTGCCTCGTCACACAACGTCCACCCCACTCCGCACCACACCACATACACCGTAGCTTGGCCTGAGAGCAACGGCGGCGACGGACAAACTATGCATCCGCTTCGCGTCAGGTACCTGGCGCGCGTCTTGGCATCGTCTTTGATGGGACCCCTTGCAAGGTTCGCCAGATCCAAGATGAGCTGATCCTGACCAAACCCCAGAATCACCATCTAAGCCATCACGTATGGCCACCACCTTTCTATGGACAATCGGGACATGGACGCAGTCGGACGTCGACCTCGCCTGCAGCTTGAGGTTTGGGCAGGGGGGTGCATGGTGCAGGGTGCAGGGTGCAGGGTGCAGGGTGTGGGGGTGGTTCGGGTAAAGCAACATTCATGGATCAAAGCAGCAGCCTCGGTGACTCGCCAAGCGCTACCCCGCATCGCAAGCGGTCTGGAACGCAGTGGCAGCGTTGGTACGCTCGATGCGCGGGTCTTGCGTTGCTGCGTTGCATCATGACCGTGACCAGAGAGGACGGACGTGCACCGTCACACCAATGTGTCACCGTCCCGGATTGCTGCACGGACGCCTTGATTGGGCTCGGCGTCTGCGCCACACAGACGAGGCCCCAACGCACAGGGTCGATGCAAACGGAAAACGGTCGAGAACGCAGTTGGACAGTCAAGGCAAAGCGCTAGATCTGATGTTTACGCCGCCCCGAGCCCCGCTCTCCTGCGCAAAGACGACGGCCCGAGGGAACTCACCCGGGCCAGTTGGCAGGACAAGGAAGTCCTTGCTCCGAAGCGTTCGGAGAGCAGCGCCGATCCTGGGCGCGGAGCAGAGCAGGTGCAGAGGCCGGACGAAAATGCCAGCCATGCTACGTTGCCCCGTCTCTGTCGACGGCGGTGGCAGAGCGCGCAAGTTTGCGTTGCAGGCAAACCGAGTGAGCTTGGCTCTTGGCATGGCTTTGGGGCGCGCCAGAAACAGGCCGAGCAGGGCGAGCAGGGCGAGCAGGACGAGCAGGACGAGAGCGTGGGCGGAGTCGCTACGATTTGCGTTCGGGCTCGGAAAAATGCCACGAGGCCAGATGGGGCGAGACAAGCGCGTCGACACTGACGATGCGCCTTTTGCGACCATACCCAACGTCGGTTTCTGCAGAGCAGAGACAGTTTCCCCACGCAGCGTCCACAGCCAAAAGTCTTGGCGCCTCCCGCCACGCGCATCGCCCGCACAGAAGCAGTGCTCGTGTGCGGCTGTCAAAAGAGTCGAAATGTGCACTGCCTGCCGCTCACCGCCTCGCCTCTCGCCTCTTGCCTCTCGCCATCCCCCCAAAAATGGCTTCCCGTTGGACATCAAGTTCAAACCTCTCTCGCCCCCACATTCATGCCCCGACGCAACGCTCGTCCAACGCTCGTTTTGGGCAGTATGTCGGACTGGCGGGCGGGCTAGGTTCCAGGCCTCCACCCATCCCGTCGTGCTCCTCCCCACGCAACGCCTTGTCGCTGCGGCTCATCTTGGCACCCCGGCTCTGCAGGTGTATGCAGCAGCGCTATTGTCTCGCACCGCGCCAGGGGCGCACCGTCGCAGATGGCGCTTCAACACCTCTTCACATGACCTGGCCCAAACCACGTCGCGCAGACTGACGAAGCTCAGCCATCGCCCTGGGCTTGGCAGATGGAGGCGAAAACCTTGAGAACCAAACCTTGCCACTTTTGGGTGACTCGCTTAGCGCTGCGTGCGACCGCTGTCCTCCGGTCCCGAGCAACACATGCTTGCTCCCATCCGCGCGTTCCTCAGCAGCAAGCGACGCTTTGGTCCGCCATCCCCGCCGCTGCACTGGCTCCACATCCGCCAGGGCAGATCAGGCGCGCCAGGCACCGTCGTCTTGAAGCCCTTTGGTTGTTCCGTCGTTCCGCGCTCGGAAGAGGCCGCACGCCCTGCATCTGCAGGTATCAGCGCCTACGTACCCCGCATCGCGCTGCTGCATCGTCGCCAGCTGATCCAGCGCTGACGCCGTCGCGCCGACACGCTGCTCTGGGCACATCTGCGCCTCGTCCGCGTCTCGACCGATGCAGCCTGTGTGCGGCGAGCCTCGTCCGTGGCTACACATATAAGACGTCCAAGTTCGCACCAAGCACCTCCCCTTTCCTTCGTCTCACCCCCCATCCACTTTTGTGCCCTCCATCCTCAAGGTCGGTCGTGGTTCATCAACTTGCTACATCTGCTTCGGTCTCCCACCTCTTCGTCCACCTCTCCGACTCCTCACCTCTAGCCATCCTTACTCCCCATCCCATACTTGCTGTCACCGACCCGCTCCAACATGTCGGTACCTGCTCAGGAGCGCGACCGCTCCGGCTCCCTCCACTCGGATGAGAAGGAGGCCATTGGCTACCCCATCCAGGGCAACACCCTCACCAAGGAGACTGGCATTTCGGCCCACGATGCCGAGGCCAACTCGGCCTTTGAGGACATCAACTCGGGCTTTGACGAGGCCGAGGTGAAGCGTGTGCGCCGCAAGGTCGACCGTCGTCTGTTGCCCATCCTCGGTGCGCTCTACTCGATCGCGCTCATCGACCGAACCAACCTTTCGGCCGCCCGTATCGCCGGTGCCGGTGTCGAGCTCAAGCTGACGGCAGGCACCAACTACAGTGTGCCGCTGCTCATGTTCTTCGTCCCCTACATCCTGCTCGAGATGCCGTCCAACCTGCTGCTCCGCAAGATTGGTGCCGCCAAGCAGCTCTCCTTCATCGCCTTCTGCTGGGGTGTGGTCATGATCGGCCAGGGCTTTGTCCACTCGTGGCAGATGCTCACCCTCACGCGTGCGCTCATCGGTGCCTTTGAGGCCGGCTTCTTCCCCGCTTGTGTTTGGCTCATCTCGACTTGGTACGTCCGCCGCGAGTCGCAGGTGCGCATGTCGGCCTTCTACCTCATCTCGGTCGGTATCTCGGGCTTCTCCAACATCATCGCCTACGGCATGTCGCTCATCAAGGTTTCCGACCGCACCTTCCGAGGCTGGCGCTGGATCTTCATCATCGAGGGTCTGCTCACCGTCGTGCTCGCCTTTGTTGCCTACTTCCTCATCCTCGACTTCCCGGACAAGGCTGCCGAGAAGGGCTTCCTCACCATCCAGGAGCGCGACATGATCCTCACGCGCATTGAGCGCGACCGCGGTGACTCGAAGCCCGACGCTCTCACTTGGGCCAAGGCTCGCAAGTACGCTCTGGACATCAAGTGCTGGCTCTACGGCCTCATGTTCATGTGCACCACCATGCCTACCTATGCCTTTGCCTACTTCCTGCCCGTCATTCTCCGCGGTCTCGGATATACCGTCAAGGATGCCTTCCTGCTGGGTGCCGCGCCCTACGTGGTTGCGATGGTGGGTGCCTTCGGCACCGCCGTCATTGCCGACCGCTTCTTCATCCGCATGCCCATCCTCATCTGCCAGTGTCTCCTGACCATTGCTGGTTTGGGCATGCTCTTCGCTACCAAGCAGCGCAACGTGCAGCTCGCCGGCTGCTTCCTCGGCGTCTGGGGTGCCAACTCCAACATCCCCTTCGTGCTCAACTTCTCGCAGAACAACGTTGCAGGCCAGAGCAAGAAGTCGTTTGTGTCGGTCATTGTCATCATGTTCGGTGGTATTGGCGGTATCTTTGCCTCGCTCGCCTACAACGAGAAGGACGCCCCGCTGTACCGCAAGGGTCTCTACGCCACGCTCGCCTGCCAGGCCTTCAACGTGCTCTGCGGTATCGGCTTCACGCTCTACTTCTACAGCGCCAACAAGAAGATCCGTGCTGGCCGCAAGGTGGTCGACGACCGCCCCGGCTTCACCTACACCATCTAAAGCGCAGCCGGTCGGGGCCTCGTCGCCCCGTCGTCGTCTCTGCTCTCGTCTCATCTGTTAACCATGTTGTATACCACGATGTCGTCACCGGTTTCACTATGCTGCAAATCGAATCTGCAAGCTCTTATTCTCCTGGTCTCTGTTGCTTGCTACGTATGAAGATGATCTCATGTTCTCGTTGGTCCTTTGGTCCTGTTCTCATCGTCGGCTCGGCGAGTGGAATGGATACAGTCGGTGCAGATCTCCTTCCCACCACTCAGGGGCTTGGTGTGAAAATCGGCAATTTCACATCGTGGCGGCTGCGTGTTTTTTTTAGTCGTCTAATTTCAAGCCTTCCCGCAGATGAACCGCTGGCTTCCCGTCCCTGAGAAAACACCGGACATGAGGTTCAGCTTCATCTCGGCCACACCCTCCGTTGTCAGACGGAGGAGTGACGAGACGATACAGATGAGCTATTCAACCCACGCATTTGTGAGCAACAGGGGAATCTGCGGAAGCAGAATCTTGAATCTGAGAAGGGGACAGCAGCGTTCGGTCAGGGCCGATTCCTCCACTTGGGTGGCTCAAAGGGCTGGAGGATTTGCTGAACTGGGGCAGCACATCGCAGTCAGGGGCGTGTGACGAGGAAGCGCCGAGGGATTCATCAGCCGGCCCAGCCGACCAACTGTGCTTTTTGGCTGCTTTTTGGCTGCCTCGGGCGGCTGAGTCGGAGAACAGCATAAAAAAGAAACACAGCCGAAATGCACTCCCAAACATGCAGCTGCCCTTGCCTTTTTGCTCAGCAGGGTCTGCCAGTCGCGCTGCCATCCGTGCCCGCTGCCCTGTGTTGGCTTTTTTTTGGCTGCAGCCCATGTGCCAAACACCGGAATGCTGCTGCTGCTGCTGCTGCTGCTG
>AWNI01000016.1:32531-43987 GCA_000517465.1 Moesziomyces aphidis | reverse complement strand
CCCGCTTCTTCGACTCTTGAGATGCGCGCGTTCATTGCCGGCTGGCTGCTCGTGCTCGCCGCCTCGGTGGTCACCTTGGCGAGCCATGCCGAGGCCGTGCCCTTCTCCATGCTGCCCAAACCGCATCCACTCGTCATCTGGCATGGTCTCGGCGACAGCGCGCATTCAGAGGGCATGGAATCGTTCATGTCCCAGCTCAAGGAAGCATTCCCAGGCCTCTACGTCCATTCCGTCACGCAGGACGCTACCAGCGACGCGGAAGACAGGAGGCATGGCTTCTTCGGCCACGTCAACGACCAGGTCCAGCAGGCGTGTGACCAGCTCGCTCAGATCGACGAGCTGCAGGGTGGCTTCGATGCCATCGGATTCTCCCAGGGCGGACAGTTCCTCCGCGCGTACGTACAGCGCTGCAACACGCCCAAGGTTCGCAATCTCATCACGTTTGGCAGCCAGCACATGGGCATCGCCGATCTGCCAGCATGTGGCCCCACCGACCTGCTCTGCCGCGTCGCCGAGGCTGCGCTGCGTGGCGGCATCTACACCGACTATGCGCAGTCGCACCTGGTGAGCGCACAGTACTACCGCAATCCCAAGGACCCCAAGGCGTTTGCAGCGTACCTGGACAAGAACGACTTTATCAAGGACATCAACAACGAGGGCACCACCACCAACGCCACGTACGCCAAGAACCTCGCCTCGCTCGAAAACTTTGTGATGCTCATGTTTGACAAGGACACCACGGTGGAGCCCAAGCAGTCCTCGTGGTTTGCCTCGTACTCGGTGCGCAACCAGAGCGAGGGCGAGGCGGGGCGCGATCCGAACCCCAACGAGCCCACGCCGCTGCGCCAGAGCAGCATCTATCTGGACGACCGCATCGGGCTGCGCAAGCTCGATCGTCGCGGCGCGCTCAAGATGGAGCTCTGCCACGGCATCCACATGCAGATCGATCCGGCGTGCCAGCTCAAGGTGTTTGGCAAGTACGTCGGCACGCCCTCCACGGGTCTGGACAATGCGGTGGCCACGTGGATCGACCATGCGTGGCGCTGGATGCTGTACAACACCACCGGTCTGCACGTCGAGGATACGGCGGGACTGATCCTCACGCAGACCGTGCTCTTCCTCGCCTTGTTCAGCGTGATTCGCGTGTCGTTGGCGCTCATCGTGCACGCCGTCCGCTTTGTGGGACGCAAGCGTGCCGATGACGACGTGCAGTCCGGTCCCGGCCCCATCCATCTTGCTTGAAAGCACTCTTGCTAGATCATTTGTAGCGCTCTTTCGTTCCGAATGCGCAGTATACCCGGTCGACACTCGTGTGTGCTCCGTGCTGGCTTGGACCTTGGTGCGAGCTTGGGCTTTGGACTCGGGGCGGGAAATATTGGCGGCGTCTTTTTAGGCGCGCGCGCGCATGGACGGCATGGACCCTGCGTGCAAACTGCGCCACCGGAGAAAAGGGCCTTCATTTCCCCCACCCACCATGTCTGCTACTGAAAGACTGACTACAGGTGGATGACGAGCAAGGGACCGAGGATGCCAAATCTGGCTCTAGAAGGGCTGATAGAGGGTGCGTGATGACAGCACGCAAGCAACGATCCAGCACGCCGGCCGCCGCACCGCCAAGACGGAGTGGTCGGATCCGCCACAAGACTTCGCCGTACTTTGCGGCCAAAGTAGCACGACGATCGTCGAACACGCAGGGTGCCGTCAAACCAGTGGTCAAAGTCGACAAGGGGAAAGCGGCGGTCAAGGTCGAAAGCGAGGATCCAGGCGAGGTGGTTCGGGTGCACGGACTTGCGCGGCAGCCCAACTTTTACGGCCTCATCCAGGAGCTGGTGTGTCCCAACGTCTTTCGGCTCTTGACTGCGACGTGTCTGCTGAACCAGACGAAAGGACGGGCGGCGATGCCTGTGTTTTGGCAGCTGCTTGAACGGTGGCCCGACGAATCTGCGCTCGCCAACGCCGACTTGGCAGAACTGACGACGCTGTTGCAGCCGCTTGGACTTCACAATATCCGCGCGCGGAGACTCATCGCAATGGCCCAAACCATGGTGCAAATTCCCTACGATGAAGCCAATCTGTTCAAGAGCAGGGATAGAAGCGCACCCGATACGCCGATTGGTGTCTACCCCGGCGTGGGGCGGTACGCGATTGATAGCTGGCGCATCTTTGTGTGTCGAGGCGGAGCAGCTGTCGGTCTGCATGGCGACGTACCCACAAGCCCATTTGACACTTCGGCGCGAGAATGCTACAAGCCGATCAAGAGCGAGGTAGACGAAAAGCCCGAATGGATGTCGGTCATGCCGCTCGACAAGGAGCTTCGAGCCTACCTCGTGTGGCGGTGGGCCAAGGAGGGACACGTTTGGGATCCACACCGCGGCGTCGTCTCAGCACTACCTCCAGAGTAATCACAAGAGCATCCATGACGATTGTCCGAAGCTAGAGCCAGGATGGAGTGCGAGGGTGGCGAGGCTGGTGTTGGTTCGAACTAACATGCGCTGCATGTGCGGAAAATCGGGTTGAGATCTCGGTGTATTCCTTTTCGGGCGTGGGATGGCCCGTGTGTTGGCGGGCGCCCCAAATGCATGGCGGATTTCGGGCGCACGTCAGAGCACAGCAACAGCCAGCGATGCAGCGAGGAATTCGCCGTTGCGGCGCCGCGACTGCATGCCACGCCAGAGATGGCCGTCCCACCGCGAGTCACAACTAAAGGCGTACACTTGTTCCTTCCTCGCCTGCATACACCAACCCTCTTCTCCCTCTACAAATCTAGACGATAGACGCGCGATAGAACTGGAACTGTGACAAGATGGCGCCGCAATCTCGCATCTACCTGACACGCCACTCGCAGGCCGAGCACAACGTGGCGGACGACTACTCGATCCCGGATGCGCCCTTGACGCCGCTGGGCAAGCAGCAGTCGGGGCGGCTACCGTCGCTGACGCAGGAGCTGCAGGCGCGTGCGCAGGTGATCCTCTCCTCGGCGCTNGCGCCCTTGACGCCGCTGGGCAAGCAGCAGTCGGGGCGGCTACCGTCGCTGACGCAGGAGCTGCAGGCGCGTGCGCAGGTGATCCTCTCCTCGGCGCTCAAGCGCACGCTGCAGAGCACCAAGATCGGCTACGCGCCCGCCATCGAGCGTCTGGGTGGTCTGGGCAAGGTGGTGCTGCTGCCGCAGCTGCAGGAGTGCAACGACTTTCCCTGCGATACGGGCTCGGCCAAGGAGGTGCTTGAGCGCGATCCGGAGCTGCAGGGCTTTGACTTTTCGCCGCTCACGCCCGACTGGACGAGCAAGCAGGGCTTCTACGCCGCCGACCAGGCGTCGCTCAACAACCGTGCGCAGTGGGTGCGTCAGTACCTCCGCAGCAGGCCCGAACAGGACATCGTCGTCATGGCACACGGCGACATCCTGCGCAGAATCACCGGCGAGCCCTACGTAAGTGACAGTACACCGACGCTGATACGAGCCCCTCCAGACGAGCTGACGTGAAAGTTGTTCTTGACTGCGAAACAGCCCTGGAAGAACGCCGAGGTGCGACTGTTCCAGTTTGACCCGGCCTCGGTCGACTCGGACGCCTGCCCGCTCGTGCACGTGCAGGACGTTGCCACCGGTGGTGCGGTCGCCGAGCCCACGTCGGGCGACATGGCTGCTGCCGGCAAGAACACCAACTCTGCTCTGTGAGCATCTCCCCCGATTCTTCTCCTCCTGGGCCTCCTATGGCTGTGGCCATACCGATAGATTTTGCTCACGGAGACTGTCTCCGACGCTTGCTGAGCAAAGAATGCCATATTTAATCGCCTTGCCATCGTTGCCATTGTTGTCGCCCTCTGCGGAAAAGACTGAGAAGAAGCTGACCCGTGGAAAGCCTTTGCTTTGTATTCTCGACACGCCAGGCCAGCGATTCCGGTCTCGAATTCGGGTTCGCTGCACGACTTTGTCTCGCCACCAGCAGCAGCTGCAGTGCCCGCCACGGCTGGAGCTACGACCAAGAGCGCCGAGCTGAGCAAGATCGAGGAGCGCGTCCGACAGCGCCAGTCCATGCTGCTCGAACAGACCAACGAGCTGCAGCAGCTCGAAAAGCGCCTCGCCGCCGCAGAGGAGCGCAAAAGGCAGCTCGAATCGCGAGGCGGCTTCATCTGAATTCACAACCTAACTTAATCTCGGAGCCAAGCCATGCAACGCAATCGCATCACTTCCCTGTCCCAGTTTCCCACGGTTGTCTGTGCAGCTTGTGTCTGTGCAGCTTGTGTGTGAAGACACGAAGCAATGTTCGGAACATCCGACTCTGCGCAAGTCGCGATGGGGGCGTGTGCCGGTCGCTGGTCGGTGGAGGTTTTTTTTCGTCCTTTTTTTTTTGTGTGTGGACCCTGAAAGGGCAGCGCAGAAGGAGCGCCTGGAACGGCCGTGCTTGTGATCATTCCTCAACACCTTTGCCTCCATCACCTCGTCGGATCAGCCGCCTGTCTCGCGCATCGAGGCTCGGGCTGCGGAGATGCCGATGCTGCAAGTATAGTCGCGCGCAACATCCCTTCCTCTAGGCGCTATTCACCATGGACTGGCTGGACGCCTTCGATCCAGCCTCGGCTTCGAGCAGAGCGAGGAGCGCATCGACTCAGCAGCCTCCGGGCCCCTCTCGAGCAGGTCAGAGCTCAACCCACGCACCTGCATCCTCACAACAGCCAGTGTCGGCGATTCCCAGGCCACGTCGACCAACGCATGCATCAAGGCCCCCGCAGAGGTTCTCGACGCGGACACCAGCTGCTCCACCGTCAGCCGCGCTGAGGTCAGAAGATGCCCAGCCCAACGAGTACCAGATTCGCTTAAAGCCGTGGGAGATGGCCGCGCCACCTTCTATAGGTGCGTCCAGGTCGAAGTCCAGCCAGCCCGCCGGTGGAAGCGTCACTCGGTCTCAATCACGCCCAGCCATGGGCCGCCCACCAATAGGACGACCACCAACGGCGCAACCAACAGTGTCATATTCAGGTCAGGCCCAATCGAAGAAGAGACCAGCTCCCCATCAGCAGCATAACCGCCCTCCGAGAAGTCAGCGCAAGGCAACGCATCAGCAGTCTGCCATGCAGCACCATCAACAGCCTCCTACTCCGCAACAACCAGCCTCGGGTCAGTCTTCGTCCAGCAAGCCCAAGCCCAAGTCGAAACACGAGGCGATCGTCTCTACACATCTAAAATCTGTCGGCCAAGCGCCATCACAGTCTCAGAATGCCACTCCCAAAAGCATCACCGTACACGACATCAACCCAGAGATCCCGCTCTGGACAGAAGACGCAAAGTACCAAGCCGAGAAAAGCGTCGCCATCGCCAACCTGCGCCGAAATCCTCCAGACGAAATAAGGCGCATACGCGAAGAGCTGGCTCCGCTAGCAGAGGAACAGCGCGGTCGAGCTCGCCGTGGTGTCGCAGACCGCTTTGCCAATCCTCTCTTGCAGTCCGCCGCCACTTGCCTCGCGCTGTGCAACTACGCGCAGCTGGCGCTTCGTCTGCTGCACATCCGCGTCGAGCTCTACCGATGTGCCGCCTTGCTCGTGCCCTCCAACACCGCGCCACGCAAACACGCATTCGCACTCGTTAAGCACGTCCGAAATGCTTTGACTCAAATTCTCGGGCTCGCTGCCACCGACATCGACTTGAGCACTTTCTGCAGCAAAGAGCAGATCCTCCGTCCCGAAGATCCCATCATCGTCGACACGCTCGACCGCATCCGCGATACCGACGACGTTGGGTTATATGCCATTGCCGTGCTCACCAATCTCTTCCACATTTTCGGTGGCCGCATCGTCCACATCGACTGGGAAGACGTCGATCGCTGGAAACAGCAGCACAAGATCAAAAGTCAAGGCGCACCACGTCCAGACGTCACAACCAGCGTCGAGAACAAAGCAGTGCCAGCGCCAGTACACCATGCGAGCGTGCGGCAAGACACGGCTGCTAGCGACGAGGTCCGTACACCTTCAGCTCCTCCCTCCAAGCCCGTTCCGCCAATGCAAGCGGCAGCACACGATGCGAGCGTGGCGCGAGACACAGCTGCTAGCGACGAGATCCAAAAGCCCTCGGCACCTCCGACACCACCGATTCAGCCAACGCAAAAAAAACTGGAAGCGGCATCAGTTGCGGTCACGGTTTCAGTTGCAGACCCCGAGCCGCCCAAAGATCATCCGGCGGAGCCCGCTCAGCCCACATGCGCCGAAGCGGACAATGACGTGCAAGCCCCGAGGAGTCCTCGCGACGATATCCGGACACCCACACCGCCACCGTCCATGCTTGCTCAACACGGCCCTTGTGGCAACAAGCACACGCCCAAAGTGCAACGAGACCCGCGCTCTCGCTCTCGCTCTGCGAGTCCTCGCAAATTCGGCCAGCTCAAAGGCGTCCTCAGCGCTATCGACCTCAGTCCACGTCCCAGCTCACCAAAGCCACCCACACTCAAGACCGAACAGACACAAGATGACATGCTCGAGGAGGCGCGGCAGGCTCAGGAGCTAGCAATTCTGTTGGAAGCGAGACAGCCAGATGCCGATGACAACGACGACGAGAGCGACGACGATAGCGACGATGACCAGCCACTCGCAATGACCTTACATGCGCCTGTCCATGCTCCCGCTGCCACACAGGCCGGCGGCACGGACTCGGACCCGGACGAAGATGTTCCGCTGCAGGATCTGCTGCGGCGCCAGTCGCCCTCGGCTGCAACTGCGCTGGCTGCATCCTCTTCTACTAGCGCCGCCGACTACTCAGCCTCCCACGCGTTCCAGTCCGCCGTGTGGGGGCTCGACCAGGCGCGCGCGTTCTCGAGCACGCGTGGGCTGTCGATCAAGCACTTTGTGCCGCTTGCGAGCGCGGCGCTCGGCGCCCAGACGGGCGTGCGCAACCGTGCCTCTGCGTTCGACTCGGGCCTGGGCGTCACCGACCACGGGCGCATCGCGACGTTCTCCGAGGCGCCGAGCTACGGCGACGACGCACCGAGCCGCGTGATGGAGCTGCAGACGCGCGACGCCGAGGCCAAGCTCAAGGCCGACAAGGCGTGGCCGATCGACCGGGTGGAGGACGTGTGGCGGCTGACGTCCAAGGTGTGCGGGATCGCGTCGTCGACGCGCAAGCTGCTCGGCATGGGCAGGTACGACGAGTACCCGTGCCAGGTGAGTCTGGTGACTATGGACGAGACGGGGCGCGCGCATCGCACCTACCATCTCGACGAGCGGCCGCATGCGCACGGTGCCGCCGCCATGTCGCACTTCCCGCGCACCGATCCGAACGACGCCTCGTCGATCGACTTTGCCACGGGCGGCATCGACGGGATTGTCAACCACTGGCACTGGCGCGCACGCTCCACGTCGGCCGACACGCAGCGGCTGCACACGCTGCACGATGCCAAGCCGGTCGTGGCGCTGGAACATCTTTCGTCGCGCGCACAAACTCTCGCTTCCGCCTCAATGGGCACGGTGATCGGCTTCGACCTGGGCGCGCTCACGCTCGGCTTTTCGTGGAACACGAGCGACTGCATTGTGCATCTGCAGCGCACGCCCGATGCCAAGCTCATGCTGGGCGTGCTGGCGCGGCGCGACTACGACCAGTTCCGCATGTTCGACATCACCGGCGCCAACGGGCCCATCTCACGCCCCGTCATCTCGTTTGGCTGGCTCAACGATGCCGAGGGCAAGCTGCCGCTCGGACGTGGCGCGTTCCATCCGAGCCGCAGGGCTATCTTTGCTCACGGTGCAGAGGACGGTCACGTGCGCGTGTGGGATCTGCGCAATGCCAGAGACCCGCTCGTCGACCTGCGCGTCTCGGACGAGCCCATCGTCCAGGCCTTTTGGGCCAATTCCGGCCAACAGGATGCAGACGTGCTGTATGCCGCCACCCCGCGCGGCGTGCGCACCATCGCCTGGCGAAATGCCCCAGCAACCTAATCCAAGCAGCATCATCTTTTCCCTCGAGATTGAAGCGTTGCGAATGCGCGTGTGCAAGCGAGCTTTGTCTGAAACTCGACTCGAGCTCGTTGGGAAGGGTGGGATTGAGCACCGTCGGCCGGCTGGAAACAAAAGCGGGTTCAGAGTCGGTGTTGATTGCGAGCACGGGAGCGTACATTGCGGAACAATTTAGTGGTGCTGGGCGTCGAGTGCGGCCTTCTTCTCGGCTTCGGTGAACATGGGCGGCGGCAGGTTGCGTTCCCACTTGGTGCCGTCCTCGAACATGGCGGCTGTCACGCAAAGATAGGGTTTGTCAAGTCAGTATTCAATGCCGCATGATCGGACGCAGATCGCTTGCTCTTGCCATCGCAATGGTCTGTTCTTTGGGACCAATGCATATGCTTTGCCATGGCTGTTGGAGATCGACTTGGGCATGGGGAAGCAGACTTACGTCGGTGGGGGTCGGGGTGTTGCCTGGTCTTGAGTTCGCGCTCTGCCTTTTCGAAGAGGTTGGCGAGTTCCCTGGGGTTACGAATGTTGCGGTTCCTCTCGAACGCCACGCGGATCTCGATCGCCCTGTCGCGCCATACGTCCCTGCGAATGCACCAGTCCAGCTCGTTCTTGAGGTAGCGACGGTAGAGCGACTTGACGTACGCCTTGTGCGCGTGCGAGAACGCCGATGCGCCCGTAGACGTGCTCGAATTCCTCAGAATCAGTGACGCAAACATCGTGGAATGAGAGCCAAGAAAGAGGTGCAAGATGGCGTTGGTGGAGAGCAGGAAGATGCAGTGGCAGATACGACAGGAGCCCGGATCAGGGCGCCGACGATTCCAACCACTCGCAGACCCCTCGACCGCACGTGATTTCAAATCGCCGATCAGAAATCCAGAATTTCGCGCTAGATCCCGATTGCCAAAAAAGCCATCCTTCAACACGGACAGCCTCGCTCGCCCCACCTCAGTGCGCAAATTCAAGCCCCGAGACTTGCAAACTCAAGACTCAAAGCGCTGACCCCAAAACCACCCTACAAACATGGCTAAGGTCAACAAGATCTATTATGACAGTCAAAGCCAAGAAAGGCGGGAGACGTAAGGATGCAAAGGCGAAACAAGACTGGTATCTATTTGTGTTAAAAACTCTTGACTGTTCGTGTGGGAAATGCGCCTCTAGCGGTTGGCGTACTTGATGTAGCGCGAGGCGACGATCGTGGCGATGGCGTTGAAGGCAACAAAGGCGATGACGATGCCGATGTTGCGGCCGCGCTCGGAGAAGCTGATGTTAAGGCCGGCGTAGAAGTCGTCGCCCCTCGAGTACTGGCAGTAGCCGCAGTCGGCCGTCGCATCCGGGTTCTCGAGGTAGCCCCCAAAGGCGTTGAGGAAGGTGCCGGCCCACTGCGTGCACGTCTGGCCCGACTGCGGCTGGAAGCGAGCCAGCTCGGACTCGGTACAGCGGATGGGCAGCTCGTGCATCTCGTTGGTGATCAGACCCGACACGAGGTACGTGAGCGGGTTGACCCAGTACAGCCAGCTCTTGAAGAAGTGCGGCAGATTCGGGTAGGGGATCGTCACACCGCAAAGCAGCGACATGATGATGATCAGGAACGGGTTGAAGAGCGACGCGATGTAGACCGACGGCGAGATCGCAGCCACCGCCTGGCCGAGCGTCACAGCAAACAGCTCGGTGACGAGCAGCATGGCGAAGAAGTAGCCGGCGCGGTCCGAGCCCGTCTGGAAGCCCGTGGGGAAGTAGAAGAGCAGGAAGTACACCACAGCAGACGCAATGCTAAACGGCACCTCCTGGATCAGCTGCGTGATCGCAAACACCGTGCCGCTGTACATCTTGCTCGAGTCTTCGCGGATGAACACCGAGCGTGCCATGATGAAGAACGGCTCGATCTGCGCCAGGATGATCGCCGGCAGCACCGTGGCCATGAAGATACCGAACACACGGTACTGCAGCGAAGCGACCGAGTTGCTGAGGTTGAGGAAGCAAAGACCCGTGATGAGCGAGATGGCGGCGTGCTGGAAGAGGCGCGTGAACTGGTAGTCGGGCTGGCGCCACGTGCTGAGCAGCGAGCGCTTGAGCACCACCTTGACCTGCGTGCCGAACGAGGTGGCGAACTCGGTCTGCTTCTTCTTCTTCTTGCCTTCGTCCTCGTTGGCCTTGGCGGAAGCGTTGGTCTCCTGCTTGATCTTCTCAATCTCGGCCAGATTCTCCTGGAAGAGATCCGACTCGAGGTACAGCTGCGACCACGGCTTGTTGCCCACGCGCTTCATCGATCCGGCTCCCATGGCGTCGAGCATGTACTCGGCCATGTTGACCTTTTCGGGGCACTTGGCTCCGCGCTCGGCAAAGTAGTCGACAATGTGCGTCGCGTTGGGTCCGATGGGGCCAAAGTAGACCGTCTTGCCACCGCGCTCGAGCAGAAGCAGGCGGTCGAACTGCTCAAAGAGCAGCGCGTTGGGCTGGTGGATCGTGCACAGGATCGCCTGACCGGACGCAGCGAGCTTCTTGAGGAAGCGCACCACGTTGTACGCCGTCTGGCCGTCCAGACCCGAAGTGGGCTCGTCGAGGAAGAGCAGCAGGTCCGGGCGCGCAGCAAGCTCCACACCGATCGTCACTCGCTTGCGGTCGCCGACGCCGAGACCGAACTCGGGAACACCGATCATGGCATCCGCGATCTCCTGCATCTCGAGCAGCTCGATAATGTCCTCGACGTACGCATCCTTGTCCTCCTTGGGCACGTGCTGCGGCTGGCGCAGGTACGCACTGAAGCGCAGAGCCTCGCGCACCGTCGACGTGCCCTCGTGGATGTCCTGCTGCTCGGCGTAACCGCATCCGCGCTGGAAGTCGATGCCGATCTTCTTGCCGCCAATCAGACGGTCGCCGCTGATGACACCGATCGACTTGCGGTCGGCAAGCACATCGAGCAGAGTCGTCTTTCCGGCACCCGAGGCACCCATGAGCGCCGTCAGGGTACCAGGGCGGCAGTAACCGTAAACGTCGTCCAGAAGCTGCAGCTTGCCGCCCTTGACGGGCACCGTGTAGCGGATCTTCTCCCAGGTGAACGGCTGCGACTCGACGTCGAGCTGCTTGCTGGCATCCTTCTCCTTCATCGAGGCACGCTCCTTGAGACGCTGGTTGAGCTTCTGCTCCTCCTTGTTGGGCTTCTTGACAATGGTCAGAGCGCTCGAGAAGGAGCCGTGCGAGAACACCTCGATGGCGATCATCGTGACGGCAACCAGGCCGACAAAGAAGATGACGACCACGCCAAAGTAGAGCCAGAGATCGCTCGAGTCGTAGCCGAAGCTGGCGCGCAAGTAGTCGTTGCCGGCAACAAACTGGTTACCGGGCTGAGCACCGGGGAGAGTGCACACCTGGTTGGCACCGACGTCGTTGGGATACGCGTTGGATCCGGGCGGGTTGCGCGGCACAATGTACGTGCCGACGCAGGCGAGGCTGAGGTCCTTGAACTCGTTCATCATGACGCCCGAGAAGGCAAAGTAGAGCGGGTTGATGTACGAGATCCAGAAGAGCCA
>AWNI01000016.1:0-18911 GCA_000517465.1 Moesziomyces aphidis | reverse complement strand
GAAACCCTCCCAGGTCGCCGTTTGCAGGCATCGGCGCGGGTCACGCCATCGTCGCAAACATGCCCCGCCAACCATCGTCTCCAACACGCTCCAGATTCATCTCGAGCGCATCACCCACCAAAGTCGACTCTGCCATTCCCGAGCAATCCACTTCCACCTATGCACTCGATCCTTCGCTCGTGCCCTACACCGCCTCCCACTTCTCAGGCTCGAGCGTGAGCGACAGCATCACGCGCGCCTACTACGTCGACGTCGTCCTCGGTCAAGCTTCTTCGAGCTCACACTCTGGCGTTCCACTCTCCTTTTCGTCCGCAAACCTTGCAAAGCCAAGCGACGCTGCCGCATTCACCGCTTGGCTAGGCGAGTTGGTCCACGACCACGATGCCGATCCATTGGCAGGATCCAGCTTGCCTGACGAGCACAGCTCGGTGCCAAAGTCCGCTAGCGGCTCCAGTATCAACGCTGTCTCTTCTTCCTCCCCCGCACCACCAGCCGCTTCCACAGCACCATCCAGCGCCAAGTCCTCCAAGGTCGACTCGGCTCGCCTCTTTGCCCGCGTCCAAGAGCTCATCGACACAGAAAGGAGCTACGTCAACCGCATCGACGTCCTCCATCAAAAGTATGCCATCCCCCTCCGCACCCTCGCAAAGGATCGCGACACCGCCATCATCCCTCTCTACGAAGCACAGCGCCTCTTTGGCAACATCGGCGAGATCGCAGGCGCAAATCGTGCCTTCCTCAACGATCTCGAGCGTCTGGCGTCCCAGGGCCAAGACTCGCTCCGCGCAGGCCTCGGCGACGTCCTCTACAACCACATGTCCTGCTTCTCCTGCTACACAGAGTACTTTGCCAACTTTGAAAAGGCAAAGCACATCGAGCAGACGCTCGCAAAGCACCGCGCCTTTTGCGACTTCGCCGATCGAACAAAGTACTCGGTCACCGGTATCGGCAACACTGGCATCCGCGACCTGCTCATGGAGCCCATCCAGCGCATCCCCCGCTACAAGCTGCTCATCGACGCCATCCTCACCCACGTAGACGCTCGCGATCCGCTCCGCAGCCGCCTCCACCAGGCCATCACCCTCGTCAGCCGCATCGCCAGCTGCGAGGCGGACGAAAAGACGCAGAGAGCCGCCATCCTCTGGAGCTTCAGCCGAAACGTAGAATCCTTCCCTGCCGAGCTCATCAGTGCCCATCGCCGCTTCATCGACTGCATCGACGTAGACGACTTTCCCCTCGATCCTTCGGCAGCTTCCTCCGGCATCATCGCCCCCTTTTCCGGTCTCAAGCCCATACACTGCTCCCTCTTCCTCTTCGACGATCGCATCGCCGTCGTAAAACGCTCCAGCGCTTCCACATGCGGTCGCAAGCGCATCGGCCTCGACGACATCGGCAAACTCGCCTCCCAGATGAAGACGTTCACAGAGAGAAGCTCGCATGCTCCTCTGCTCGCACAGTCCAAGCGGCCCGAGCTCGCCTTCCGCGGATCCATCAGCCTCGCAGACATTGACGCACAGGATCTAGGAGGCTCCGATTTCCAGCTCGCTTTCCTCCGCACGCCCAGTCACGTCACGGGCGACAAGTGGGTCAATCGCCCCCTGCGCCAATACGTCGCCGTCGACGCTTCCTCCGCAACCCCATTGACGCTTGCCTCTCGCGCTCAGATGGGCTCCTCTACCCTCGACGCCGACGTCGCGGCAAAGCTCGAAAAGATGCGCTTCCTCGACAACGTCTGGAGGGCAAAAGCCCTCTACAAAGCACGTCAAAGCCGCTGCGAGACGCGCTGCAGGATCGTACCTGCTTCAAGGCGAACGATGAGCGACGACGCCATGGTTGGACCCCCACGCCCCGTCGCCGACCCTTCGGACGTCAGAAAGGTCATCTACTTCCACTTGCACTCCACAGCCACCTTCGAGCACGAGCACAGCCGCTCCCCCTTGGCCCTATCTCTCGATGCTCCCACTGCGCTCGGAACTTCCGAGTCTGCGCTTCCTCATGCCATTCTCGATATCATCGAGGTGGATGAGATGGAAGAAGATTTCGTGGGTCAGGTTCGCACCAAGGGAGCTGATCTGACCCAAGTCTCGGGCGAGCCATATCGTCTCGCTTCAGCCGATCTCGGCGATCATGCGGTGCAACTTTCAGACGAAGTCGAGAAGCGCTATGGAAGCCTCGTCCAAGCTCTCGCACAGAGCCAGCCGGGCACGCCCTCCGGATCTGGCTTCCGCCACCGAGCCAAAGCAGCCGCTGGGCTCGAGAATTTCGGTCGCTCGCTCCTCTTCGGTTCCAGCGGTGCCAATTCGAGCATCTCGAGTGCTGGCATCTCGAATCTCGACGTATTTGGCTCTCCGACCCGTCGCAGCAACAGCAACGCGTCCAAGAGCACCTTTAGCAGCAATGCAGCCTCCGTCAGCAGTCGCGGCATGACCCACTCCACCGCCGGTACCAGCATCAGCAGCCGCAGCGGAGCATTCGAAGCCCTCTCCCGCGGAAACGCCGATTCGCCTCGCTCATTCCGAAGATTCGGACGACGCAGATCGTCTTCTGCCGGCCCGCCCTCGAGTGTCGCGAGTCGCTGCGATGCCGACAGCGCCGAAGAGGACGATGCGCATCTCCAACGCCGGGCCAGGGCTGCTACGCCCGACCCTGTGTCGCTTCTGGCTGGATCCAGCCTGGCATCTCCACGCAAATTGGGCGGAGCGAATGCTGCAGGAGGTCGCACAATGGGGGCTCATGCGAGAGCTCGGACCGAAAGCGCCGCGGCCACACCCAACTGGTCGCCTTCCAAAGCACAGCCGCCGTACCAGCAACGCCAGAGGGCAGAGTCGGTCGAACTCTCTAGGACACCGAGCTCCGCAAGTCGGAAGCCTACGGGTCCCAGAGAGCAGACCAGCCCGAGTCCTGCGCCGAGACCGCATTCGCGCATCGAGCCGCCCTCGCCTTCCTGGCTCTTCAGCGGCCCGACAACGCCGCTCAACATCCGTCGCAAGCCTCCGCCGAGGATGGGAAGCGCTACCGACGACGAGAACGATGCCGAGCTGGCGACTCCCGTCCGGGCGCGTCCGGCCTCCAGCATCGGCGTCTATGCCGCCGACCGTGCGAGTTCGAACGCCGCCGGTGATACGAGCGTGACCAAGAGGCGCGTGTCGGGCACCAAGCGGCCGCTGTCGTCGAGCGGGTACGACAGCCTAGCCGCGCATGCGGACGAGTCGCTGACCAAGCGACCGTCTCTGGGCCGTGATTATGACGACCTCGATGCGAAGCAGGGGCCTGCGCTCCTTCCACGCTCCGCCCCGCTGGCCCGACTCTCGGCGGAGGAGCCTTCGGCGCAGAGGCCGTCCATCTCCGAAAGCGAGACATCCACGGAGCGAGGACACGGCGCTGACGGCGCAAAGCCAATCGCGGAAGCATCAGCCTCTGGCAAGGCTCCCGTGACTCCCGCGCGCACATCCTCGACTGCGTCCAAGTCGCAAGAGGCGCGACGCAGGAACGAGGCGGTGGAGCACGGCCTTCGTCTCGTCAAGGAGGAGATGAACCTGCTCCGGTGCGATGTCGAGATCCTGCAGAGCAGCTTGTCTGCCACGGACGGCGATGCGCGCACGCCGCGGAAGCGACGAGGCGACGACGCGGTTCTCGCCGAGCTCGACGTGAACGCGGCCGCTTCGATCAGCGCCGAGGTGGATCACATCCACGCGCGGCTCAAAAAGCTCGCCTTTTTGCTGTCGAATGTGGATGCAAAGTGGATTTCGGCCATCCGCATGCACAACCGCATCATGCACGATCTCACCACGGCCACTTCGGCCCTCGCAGCCGCACAGGCCTCCGAAGCGACTCGAAACGCGACTTCCAGTGGGCCGGACGAGGCTGTGCTCAAGGAGAAGCAGCAGCTTGAAATCCAGCTTGCGGCACTCAAGCGCAAATGCGAGCTGCTGACTACACTGGAAGCCGACGGACGGCTGGAGAACACCGAGATCCACAAGGCGTTCAACGAGGAGCTCGACATGCTCTACTCGCACACCCAGGCGCCCGAGAACGACGAGCTGGCCACGCTGCGCAACGAGCTCAAGCGCACCAAGCACGACCAGCACGAACTCATGCTCAGCAACAAACGCCTCAAGCGCGACCTCGCCATTCAGCAGTCGCAGGCCGAAACTTACCGCCTCGCTCTGCTCAAGCACGGCCTTCTCTGATTTCTTTTGCATGCAATGAACGCTTTGCTCTGCTGTCTCTCTTCACAGTGGGGCTCTGGGAGAATTGTGAGATTTCCATGTGTGTGAGGATCTATTCATTTCCAGCTCGGCGGGCGGAACGGTCTCGACGCTGGTCTCGGCCGCCATCGCGACGGTCGCGGCCGCCGCCGAACGAGTTGCGGTTCGAATTGGACGATTGAGGGCGTCGATCGTTGCGCTGCGACTCGGCAGCGGGCGCTGAGGGCGGGCCGGCAGGCGCGTACTTCTGGTTGCGGTCGATCTTGATGCGTTTGGCCGGCTCGTCAGTGTCCCAACCCGAAGCGTCGTTCGGAGTGTCCCAACCCGAAGCCGGGTCGGCCGCATCAGGCTTGCCGGCGCGAGCGGCGGGCGAGGCGCCTCGCGGTGAGGCACCTCCGAGACGGTCCACCAGATTGCGTTTGGCTCCGCCACGGATGCTGATCTCCTCGGGCGCTCCAACGCCCGGTGTGGAGCGCGCAGAGGTCGGGGTGGCTGCGGCCGACTCGCGATCGCGGTCGCGCGGACGCTGAGCTTGCTCGCGTTCGCGATCTCGGCGCGGGCCAAGAGGAGTCGTTGAGCCGCTCTCGCGACCGCCGCCGCCGTCGGGCAGATCACGCACGGGCGTGGCGTTGCGACTGGGCTGGCCACTGCGACCGCCACTGCGCTTTCGATCGTCGCGATCCCGTGCGTTGCCACCGCGGTCTCGATCACGAGCTCGCTCGCGGTCCCGAAGCGCAAGCTCGCGCTCGCGCTCGCGATCCTTTTCGCGTTCTCGATCGCGGTCCCGAGCCGATCGGTCGCGGTCGCGACGATCCCGGTCTCGTTCGCGCTCTCTCTCGCGCTCGCGCTCACGATCACGCTCAGCGTTGCGCGTCTTGTCCCGGTCACCTTGTCGGTCGTTGCGATCACGTGTGTCCTTGTCCTTGTTCGGTGCAGGCAAGGATGCCGAGGACGATCGCTCGTTGCGGTCTCGCTCTGCTCGGTTGCGCACGGCCTGCGCACTCGTTGTGCTCGCGGGTCCGGTCGGGGGATTCATCGCGTCAACGCCACCCTTCGCATCGGCAGTGTCGCGCGAGGCTTGAGCCGTCGTGGCTCGATCACTGTTGCTCGCACCACCGCGGCTGCGGCTATCAGCTGAGTTGGGCTCCCGCGAAGGCCGCGACGGAAGACCGTTGTCGCGCGAAGCGTCGTTACGAGGACCCGCCGGGACCGTACCCTGCGTGCGTTCCCCACCTCCTCGTCGCGAGGCATCTTCCTGTCTCGCGTTGCCTCGGTCCTCGCCCCGCCGACCATCCGCCTGGCTGCTCGCAGCGCCACCTCGACGGTCTTTGGACTCGAGAGCGGCCGCTTTTTGTGGCGCGCCTCCCGGGCGCGACGGAAGGTTGGCGCTCGGCGGCACCTTGGTCGCGGTGTTTCCGCGGCCGCCCGGTGCCGTCGGTGGTGCTGTCAATCTGGAACCCGCAGCAGAGGGCGCGGGGGTCTTTTCGGATGCCCGGTCGCTGCTGCGGCCATTGATGTTCGTCGATGCCGGTGGTGCTGGGTCTCGCTGTGCGCGCACCGAAGACTTTGCATCGTTGCCGGCGCTGGTGGGAGCAGCCTTATCCTGCTGCTTGCGCTCGTCACCGTCAACCTTGGCAGACGCGCTAGTGGGTGCAGCTTTGCTGTCGTCAGCCGTCTCGGTCGCAGCTGCGGGAGCCGGAGGATTGGCAACCTTGCGAGCCTGGTGCAAAGGCAGCCAGGATTTCGCGCGAGCCTTGAGCGTGGCCAACAGACCCTGAGCGAGAATCTTGAGATCGCCTCGCTGCTCGTTGGCGGCAAGCGATTCGACGATCGCGCTGATCTCGGTTCCGTGCGAGTCGATGAGCGGATAGAACGGCGAAATGCGCGTCATGACAATGATGCTGTTGCGGGTGCGCATGTACTCCTTGGACGATAAGCAGGTCTTGAATGCGCGCTGCAGGCAGTCCTGCCACTTGCAGAAGATCAGCCGAAACTGGTCCCAAGTCAACAGATCCGCCTTTGGAATTTCTTCCCCTCCATGTCGATCCTGCCATCGCATCTGGAAACCGGGCAGCTTCTGGCCGATGGCTTCTTTGGCGTAGATGTCGGCCTGGCGATGCCAAGGACTCAGATCGGCCAGGACGGTGTAGAGGAATCTGGAGTAGTTGCGTGCCTCGTTTTCCGTCGACGAAAAGATGATGGCCGCGACATGATCAACAAAAATCTTGTCGTAGGCGGTCAAGCTGGAGAAGTTGCGGGTGCCGAGATTGTGAACGGTGCGGACAAATTTGCCGGCGAAGATGGCGTCGGTGGGAGACAAGAGCGCTCGTGGGAACAGGCAGTACTGGATGAGTTGCGCGACGATCGCACCTCGGTCGGCTGCATCGACAAACCAGTGGTTCTTCTCGGCCTGCAGCCTCTTGCGCGTGACCTCGTGCGACTTCATCTGGTCTTTCATCTCTGCGTTGAGCTGACCGACGTTGTCCTGAAGTCGCTTGCGCTGGTCTTCAGCTGCTGTCTCGCGGATGACAGCGTTCAAACGCTTCACCTCTTGCTGGTATCGCTCGATCGGCACGCTGATATCGGCGAGGCTGAGCTGCCAGAAGGTGACGTAGAAGTGGACGCCCAAGCCAGGAAGCGCAGACTCTGGCAGCATGTCCTTGGCAGCGTGGATAGCATCGATGAGTCCGCGGTGCCAGGGTTCAATGGGTGCGGGAGACGGCAGCTTGCTGTCCGGCAGTTCCTTGTTAACGGCGTCAACTTCGGTCTTGTCGCCTGCTGCATCCTTTGTCGGCGACGGCGCTGCTGCTTCTTCCATGTCGACGTCGCCATCCTGATCCGCGGCATTGGCCTTGTCCGCGGCTTCTGCCGTTTCTTCCAGGACATAGGCAGCATCCGCCTGCGCAGGCGCCTTGTCGTCTTCTGCGGCTTTGGTCTTTGCGCGACTTGCTGTGAGCTCGGCGCGAAGGCGCTCGGCAGCGTCGGCGGCTTCGGTCTGCTTCATGCTGTGGACCAGCTTGGGTCGGGCGATGTAGAAAGCGATGGCGGGCTCGATGCCGAATCGGACACAGAGGTGTTGAAGCGACGGAACCAGCGAGGCGTATTCGGCCGTGTCGAGGTGGTTGAAGAGGAACTCTACATACTGGAGAAGGACCTCCTGACACGAGTCGTAGAGGTTGCCGAGGTACTTGAGATGGGCCTCGCTCTCGGGCACCAGATGGATGCAGGCCTGTCGCTGCTGTGCAACGAGGATGAGGAGAGGAACGGAGAGCTTGCTCTCGACAAGGGCGTGAAGCAAGCGCTGGCCCGAGCGACGGAAGGCGAGGCGCTCTTTGCTGCCTGTCAGGGCGTTGGCGGCCATCATAGCCTCCATGTGCAGGTGACGACCGCCGGTGAGAGCGGCGATTTGCGCATCGGCAAGGTTGGCGAGCGGCTCGATGCCAGACATTTTGGTGATGAGCTCGGACATGATGACGAGGTCCTTGGAGTTGTTGGCTTTGAGCTGGTTGACCAGATACTGGAGGACGGGAGTGCAATCCATCATGGCGTAGCGGCGGTACAGGGTACCGCAGAAGGCGGCGAGGCTCTTGAGCCAGAGGCTGATGTTGGTGCCGTCCTGTTTTGTGCGCTCCTTTTCGGGATTGCTTAGCGCGTCGACGAGGTTGAAGGCAAAGATGTCGTACTCGAACTGCGAGAGGTACTTGGCGGACTCGACGAGGGGCTGGATGAGGTTGTCGTACGCCTGGATCTGGTTCAGAGCGACGGTGAAGAAGATGGTGGGGTTGGAGTGGGAAGCCTTGGCGAGGTTGCGGCCGGACTGCTTGATGTTGTCCTTGCTGATTCTCTTGAGGATGCCCTTTGCCTCCTTTTCGGTGGCGGCCTGTGCGGCACGAAGCTCGGGGAGCTGGTAGAGGTCGTACTTCCACTGGCCGTAGAGGGAGAAGCGTTTGTCGTACGGCATGATGCGCACGAGCATCCACACTTCGTCTACGAGGCCCGAGTTTGATGGCGAAAGCGAGAGGGCGGGCAGGAGGTGGAAGCGGAGAAGATCGAACCAGCTCTGGCTCTGACTGTCCTCTTGGGGCTCGTCAAAGTCGTCGTAGGGGTCTTGTGCATTGGACGTGGCAGCAGCGGCAGCGGTTGTGGCGAGGCGGTAGCCGACCTTTGTGAGACGGCAAACCTTTTGGAAGAGTGCCGCATCCCTCGAAAGGCTGGCGCCGAGAACCTTGAGGAGGGGCACCAAGATGCGAAGTACGTCGTCGAGACTGCGGCACACGGGCAGGGAGTCGGTCCAGTGCGGGTAGAAGAAGACGTGCTGGCAGCTGAGGGAGGGAGCGGGCTCTGGCACTTTGCGCGTAAGGACGAGGCTCTTGACGGCCGGACGAGTAGCGGCCTGCGATTTGGGGTCCCATCGTGGACGCGGCGAGAGGATGGAGGGCTGTGCGCAGGGCGGGTTCATGCGGGAGAAGGAGATCTCGTCGTAGGCGGGCTGAACGATGACGTTGAGCAAGCGGATGAAGGGGTCCGCCACCTCGTTGAAGGCGGAGCAAAGCCAGGGATAGCGAGTGAGGAGGAAGAGGGCGTGACGTAGATCGCCGAGCGAAAGCATGGCGCGAACGAGACCGACGACCTGGTTTGGCGGATCCTTTGCGGGAGCCTCGTCTTTTGCCTTTGTGCCGTCTTTAAATTTGGACGAGGGGTCGGCATCGTCGGTGAGAGGCGCGGCCATGGAGAGGGCGTTGGCACGTGCGGTGGATGCTTTGGCGGCGAGTGCTTGGCGGTGCTTTGTTTGCAAACTCCGCATGCCGTCTTGGGAAGGGGAGAGATGCGGGTAGAGGTCGACGAGACGGACGATGCCGATCTTGATGAGGAGTGCGGCGAGGAGGTAGAGCTCGTCTGGAGTTGCATCCTTTGTGTCCGGGTGGGCGTAGTGGGCGAATTTGAAGCCGAGGAGCTGTGCACAGATGCGGTCGCCGGAATCGAGCGAGAGGTCGAGATTGACGTCGGCGAAGAGGTTTGTGGCCGATGCGTTGGCGGAGGAGGCCGAGGCGGGGTTGGCGTCTGCGTTGGCCCATGGCGAGTGGGAGAGCAAGGCGAGGAAGAAGGGATAGTGGCGGATGATCTCTGTGGCGAAGAGGTCGAGGATGAGGTCGAGGACGCGGTTTGCGTCGAGGTCAAAGTAGCCGATGAGCGCCTGTATGTTGTTCATGACGCGCGCTGCACGGCGATTGCGGAGTGCAGGGGATTCCTGCTCGATGACAGAGGCGGAATCGGGTGCAAAGATGGAGCCTTGCGGTTGGGCTTGGGTGGCAGGGTCGAGATTGTGGCGAACGGCGATGGTGGGCGGGCCGAGGTTGGTGACGATTTCGGTGATGAGAGCGGTGTAGCCTTGGTTTTCCTCGCGAAGGAGGTTGAACTTTTGCTGTTTGAAGAGGCGTGCGGTGCGGAGCTGGATGGAGCGCTTGTTGAAGTAGACTTCGTTTGGGATGAGGCCGACGAGGGCGAGGAGGGAGTGCTCGAGACGTTCGCTCACGTGATCCTCTGCGAGTACGGCAGCCGAGAGGAGATCGGCGACGAGAGCGGCGAGGGTTTGGCGTGCGAGGGCGAGCGGAAGGGGATGGTGCGGGTGCAAGGCGAGCGAGGGAGGTTGTGCAGCTGCTGACTCGGATGCCGCGAGATCGTTGCGAGACTCGAGTTCAAGATCGAAGCTCCATATCGCGTCGAGGAGGCAGTCGGAGACGATGGATTGCGACTCTGTCGAGGTTGCGTGCTGGTGAAGCTGTGCGAGGAGCTGGTAGGCCGCATTGTCGGGGGTGTGCGACGAGAGGCAGTGTTGGCGTAGCAGCGCCAGCAGCAATGATGAGAGCGAGAGGTCGTCGTGATCGGCATTTGAGCGCTCGAGTGCATCGTGGAGTGCTTGTTGGCTGCGGGGATTCAAGGAGGAGAAAGGGTAGGGGGGCATACCGAGCGAGCAGCGAGCGATGCGACGCGCCGATGTGACCGGGACAGGTTGGGTCAGTTGGCTTGCGGTGGATGGGATGACGGAGGAGGCTGCGCCTGGCATGGACTTTGGAGGAGTCGGGTTGGTGGCCTTGCGATGCCAAAGTGGAGGAGACTTACAGTTGCTGCGTATCGTGCTGGTTGGATTGCGACAAGCAGTCGGCAACGAAGGCGTCTGGACTCTCGAGGGCGGCGGCAAGCGCCATTGCGGCTGAGTTCGTCTTGTGCACGTTGAGCCTGACGAGGATGGCGACGGGTGAGTGAATCGATGCTGCACGAGCAGGAGGGTCGGTCGTGCCGTCTAGGCGTGCATGTCAGCCGGTGCTTTTGCGGGATGCAGCCGGAGGGGAAGACGAAGGCAGAAGACCGAGCCTGGAGGTTGAGCGCGATTTCAGGCTGGTGTCACTGCGCCGAGTGAAAAGCGAGGCTGCTTGATGGCGAGCGGGAGGGTGGTGAGAGGGAACAAGGAACGGAGGTCGGTTGCTCGTGCTCTCGTCGAGGCCTCGCCGATTTGGGCCATCTTCCGAGATCGCGTTGGATCGATTTTTCCGATCTGAGCTGTGAAAGAATGCGACATAACATAATGAAGAATTCGGACCCTCTCGGATGCACTCCGCTGCGCATTCATGCAGGGTTCTCCTGCCAAAAAAGCCGCGCCAAAAAAATCGAGACAGGAGAGGCTGGCTGAAGCGCTTTCAGGAGGGCAACACACTGCGCTGGTGCCCGCTTGGGGGGATGGTCTTTGCGCAACGAGGGCGTGGCTACAGTATCGGCGCAGCAGCAGCAGCAGCACCAACAGCAGCAGCGACTGAGCCCTTTCAGCACCGATAGCGCCTCCCACCTCTCTACCTCCCCATCTCCTTCCCCTCATCCATCTTCACACCGTCGCAGCCAACAACCACACCTTGCAACCATGTCGTCCGTACACGACACCGACCTCTCGGACAGCATCTCGATTATCTCGACGATCGAGTCCGAGGACGCCTCGTCCGATTTCGAGCTCGTCGACTTTGACGACGATCCGCGTCCGCAGCCTCCCTCCTCAACCCACTCGATCGCTCCCAGCGTCGTCTCGGACGACCAAAGCGCCCCTCCCAGTCCAGCGCTGCACGAGTCCCGCTTCCACTTTCCTGACCCCGCCGCCATCTTTAGCGAGGCCAACCTCGACTCCAGCTCGATCTGCACCATCGCCTCTCCCGCGCAGCCTGAACCGTTCAGCTTGCCTCCTCCCGCACAGCGCGTACAACTCGAGGCCGAATCGCTCGAGCCTGAATCCATCAAGTCCGAGTCCTTCGAGCCCGAACTCCTCGAGCCCACGACGCCCAAAGTGGAGCAGCTCCGCCATGGAATCCAAGCCACCAGTCTTCAAGCTGCTCCTGACCGCGTTCAAACCTCCCACGACCCCTTCTTTGGCGAATCTAAACGCACGCGTGCATCGCTACTTCATCTGAGGCGGACCGCTCTGGCCTCTCCCAAGACTACCTGCCTCCTCATGTTGCTCGCTGCCGTACTCCTCGGCGTCCCCTTCCATTCAAACTCGCTTCTGCCTGGCTGGCGCACGTCCGACATTCAGATCAATGCTACGCAGTCCCAATCCACAGCCAAATTCGTCACTCCAGCTGCACAGGCCCCTTCCAGCGAGAGCTCGCTCGCGACCTCTCAGCCTCCACACTGGCTCGCCAAGCCCCTCGTCGCTCTGCCTTCGACCTCGGCGCCCGCATCCATCGCAACCGTCAGCGACAAGCGCTCCAGGTCCAAGCGCGAATCCACCGCGCTGCAGCCACCCGTGACCACCCCGAAAGCCTTGAACCTCGCTCCACAAGCGCACAGTGGATCGAGCGCCAAACCATCCTCCAATGGTGCTTGCAAAGTCGCAAGGCAGAGGGCGCGACGTCGCAGCAACCCGCTGGCGCCGCTGGCTTCGCGGGTGGCCTATGTCCCCGTGGATCGTCCCGTCTTCCCGATGCTCTCGGACGCCTCTTCCCTTGCCGACGCCACCACGGCCTCGTGGGACTACTGGATCGAACAGCTCGACAGCTACTACCACGTCGTACTCAGGCCTTCCATCATCGAAGCGCGACTACAGGCTGTGCACGCAGCTCAACATGCCCGTCGTTTCCACGAAGAAATCGTCCTTCCGGCCTTGCAAAAGCACGCCGTCGGCACTGCGCATCGCACCGCCGATCAAGCATCCAAGGCGGCCAAGCGAGCCCATCGCTATCACCAGCAGCACGTCGTCCCCGCGCTGTCCAACTTGCAAAAGCACACCGTCCGCACCGCTCACCACACCGCAGAATGGACCGCACAGTACAACCGAGACCAGCTCCGCCCGGCGCTCGCCTTTATGCAGCAGCAAACCATCGAGACGGCACGCAAGTCGGCCAACTACCAGCGCACCGTCGTCGGCCCCGCCCTGGTGCAGCTGGGCGCTCACTCGATCGAGGCAGCCAAGACCACCTCGCACGGACTCAACAAGGCGGCCAAGCGCTTCTCGCTCGAGGCGGCCCAGACGGTCAAGCACGTCAGGCACGCCACCAACATCAACCTCGAGGCGCTCGGCGTAGATCAGTACGTCGGATTCCTCAAATCCACCTGGAAGGACCTCACCCACCAGCTCGCCTTCTGCCCCCACCACAAACAGGCGTGCGAGCCGTGCGACTGTGCCGGCGGCGCTTCTTCGCCTCTTGGCACTTGTCCCTCTCGTTAGCGTTTCGTTTCGATCGGATCCACAGCCCGCACCGCGGTTGGACCTTGCGCGTCTTTTCAGACGCATGTGTACCCTTGAAATTGCACTCTCCCTTCAGCCTGCGTATGATGAACAACTCTAATCTGCCGCATGCGCAGCTGCGTCCTTGTGCTGCAGCTGCGCCGACTTGGGCTCGTCGTCGGTGGGATCGGTGTCGTCTTCGCTGCCCGGACGGCTGGAACTCTTGGAAGTCTTGAGGTGGTCGGACGAGTGCGCAAAGACGTGGCGCTTCTTGTCGCCCTCGTGCAGCTTGGCCGCTTCCTCCTTGCGCTGCTGGATCTGCTTGCGCGTCTCGGCCTCCCGCTCGAGCGAGGTGTTGGAGATGACCGTGGGTCCGGCCTTGGAGCCTTTGCGCTGCAGCTTGGGGCTGCCTTCGCCTCCAGCCTTGGCCACCGACGAGCTGCCGTCGTCGGATCCACTCGTGCGCCGTGGAGGCGTGCTCGCCCTTGCCGGTGCCGGATCACGCGTCTGTGCATCAGTCGAAGCCTGCTCGACGCCTTTCGCGTCGGGCGTTTCGTTGTCGGGAGAGACGTCTTCGCTCGCAGCTGCTTCGTCGGCGTCGGCGTCGGCGGCGGTGTCGTTCTTGTCGTCTTCGCCCACGTTGGAGAGCTTTTCGATGGAGGCCTGGTCGAGACGCATGTGTCGCGCGCGCACCGATTCGACCACATCGCCCTTGCCCCGCGGCAGCGCGGGAAGTTTGAGCCTCTTTCGCGCCACCATGACGGGAGCCGACGACTTTTGGACGAGGTAGTGCGAGGTGGAGCCAAGCAGGATGCCGCGCAACGAGCCCAGACCGCGCGAGCCGACGACGACCATGGTGGGCTCGTAAAAGTCGATGAGGTCGAGGAGCATGTGGCGCGGATTCTTGGCGTGGATGGCCTGGCACGAGATCCTGACCTCGAGGCGGGTGCGCTCCAGGAGGTGGGTGGCTTGCTTGGCGAGCACCGAGGCCATGGCCTGGCGGATGCGCTGGTGCTCCATGCGCGCCGAGACCTCTTCGTGCTTGGGGTCGAGCGCGTCGAGCTTGGTGTCGGTCTCCATGACCGAGACGACGAGCATCTCGTCGCCGTCGCGGAGCACGGTGCCGATGGTCCACTCTACGGCGTAGGAGGATTCCTCGGAACCGTCGCTGGCGACGACGTAGCGCTTTGGACGCTTGCTCGCCTTGGCGGCAGCATCGGCGTCGCCGTGGCTGATGGTGATGGTGCATCGGTTGCGCTCGAAGCGCGGGCGGGAGGTGGCGAGCGAAAGCATCTTGGAGCCGCGTCGCAGGAGGAAGGTGGAGACCTGGTCTTCGCTGAGGACGACGTTGGGAGCGGTGATGTGCTCGTCGTCGCGCTCCAGGTCCTCGTCCTCGTAGGTTTCAAAGTGGTGGTGACCGTCTTCGGACTTGCTTTCGCCGTTCCAGTGCTCGTGTTTGGTGAGGCAGCCTGCGTTGTAGAGCGTGTTGTCGAGCACGATCGAGTCCATCTCGTCGTCGTCTTGGTCGTCCTCATCGTCGTCGTCTTGTGGATCTGCCGAGGAGAGCTTGTTGTCGAGGTCGGAGGCGTCCGAGGCGTCGTCGTCGGACTCGACATCCGCCTCGGCGCCGTGGGGATCGTCGTGGGTGGATGAGGCGAGGCTGGTGGACGAGGAGGATTTGGGTAATGGGACGGCGGGTGCGTTGGGAGACGCGGGATGAGGTCTGCGGTGGGAGTGAGGGGCTGCGGCGTCGGGATCGTCGTCGTCGTATGGATTGTAGAATGCGCTATTTCTGGGAGTGATCCCGGAGGAGGAGCTGATGACCGAGTCGTTGTCGCTGTCGTGGTCCCTCTCGCTGCGCGGACCGCTCTCTGAGCCGGTATCGTCGTCCGGGTTGATCTTGAGGCGGTTGGCGGAGGAGGAGCGTTTTCTTGAGCTGAAGCGGAAGGGTGAGATGCTGCGACCGGATCGTCCAAATGCACTGAGACGTTTCGACTTTTTCTGGGAGCGCTCGTCGTCGTGGTGGGAGGAGGCAGCGGAACGGTCGCTGCGACTGCGGTGCGAGTCGGTGGAGTCTGCGATCTTGAGCTGACCGATGGCGAATGGGTTGCGCGTGCTGTGATGAGGAGCGCCGACGGCCATCATGGAAGCGAATGCGGAGGACAAGGTTGCATTGGCCTTTTCCTTGTCCTTGTCGCCCGAGCCGATGGACGGTGTGCGCACCATGCTGGGCTATCGACGTGTGTGGAGACGAGCGAGGCCGAGTCAGATGAAGTGGAGCAAGTGGGGAGGAGGGGGATGGTGGAGTGGAATGAAGGTGGGCAAGAGCGAGGATTGCTTGGCATGACACACTCCTCCCACTTGGCGCTTCCTGTCGGCAGTCAGTGAGTCGGCCAGTGCGAGCGGCACATCCGCTGCACTCGTCAGTCAGGGCTCAGCACAGAGCAGCGCATCGCATCGCAGCGCAGCGTTGTCGGCCCGCCCGCCTCCACCGGCTGTGCCAAGAAGACAGCGAGATGGGAATTTAGCAATGTTAGGCCATCGCTGTTACTGCTTACGCCCAAAATCGACTGAGCCCAACACTCGAAAGGTGGCGCTCAGGCACGCGCCAACACGCCTCCTCCTCTCCATCCCCAAGACCATCACCTCGGCCACACTCGGCTGCTATTGAACTCACCCGCCATGGCCACGACCACAGCCTCCGGCTCTGGCGCCGAGGCGAGTGCCCCCAAACCGCGCATGCGCAACGACAAGCGACGCGCAGCCAACTTGCTTCGCGACTACTACGGTCTTTCCTCGGATGCTCCATCCGCCTCGAGCTCTCCATCGCTCGACTCCACCGCGGGCGATTCCAAGAAGAAGGGCGCGGGACCGGACGTCGATCTCAACTCGCTGCTGCGCTCCAACAGCCTCAGCGTGCTGCTTGGCAAGGAGTCCGAACTCATCGTCCAGATCCGCGAACTCGACGGCGAACGCCAGAGCCTGGTCTACAACCACCACCACGAGCTCGTCGCAGCAAGCGACACAATACGCAACATGAAGCTCAGATCAGAGTCGCTCGATCCGTCGCTCGACTCGCTCAAGTCGTGCTTCGAATCCATGTCCACCCTCTCGTCGCATCTCGACTCGCTTCGTCCAAAGCCACCGCAGCCATCCACACACCCGACCATAGACGACGACGGGCAAGCGCTACGCGATCTCGACCTCGAACCCATCGTCACACTCCCAACCAGCCTTGCAGATCTCATCGAGTGCCGTCATGCCGGCGCAGACACCGACGCCGCACCAGCTCCTCTGCAACCAGATGCCGAGGCGAGAAGAGCCGGCCTGGCGCAGGCAGAGCATCTGTGGGGCACAATGGAACCCGTGCTTGCTGCATGGACCGATGCCGGCGTCAGCGGCGTACGCGAAGTGGCCGCCGAATGCAGAGCGCTGCTCAAAGACGGCCGCAAAGCGCTCTCGTCGCCAGCAGCCTCCTAGCCGCTTTCCACTGCCATCACTGGCTGCGCTAGCAAACAGCCAATATACCTTTTGCACCACTGAAACTCGTCACACGCACGAAGCGGACTATACAATATACAGTGGTTCCGTGAAATCACACGAGACGGGATGATATACAAGGGCGGCGGCAGGGCAGAAAATTTTGGTGGTTCAGTTGGGCTGGTTCACACCGAGCTTCTTGGCAAGCGCAGCCAGACGGTTGTGCTCCACAATGTCCTCCTCCTCCCACGGGTAGCAGATCCACACGTCGCCAATGTCCTGCGTCGAGTAGTAGCGCACACCCTCGCTGACGCCCTCCACGATCTTGTCCTCGCCCTTGGCCAGCTGCTTGGGCAGGATGGGAAGCGTGCCGCGCTTGCCGCCCGCCTTCTCCTTGTTGTGCACCACAAAGATGGCGAAGCGAGTGGGTGCCAGGTTCGCACGCTCCTCGGCCGACAGGTTGGCGATGGCGTTCTTGACGTCCTTGAGCAGCTCCGAGTAGGCGTACTGCAGCGTCGTGCGCGAGTCGTCCACCTCGTCGACGATCAGCACATTCTTGCCCAGCAGTCCACCCGCATCCTTGCCCTCCTCGATCTTGCCGGGGCCCTTGTGGCCCGTGACGGTCTTGGCGTCGAGCCACTGCGTGCGCACCACCTCGTTGCCGATCTGCCCCTCGGCCGTACCCGACACCTCCTCGTACAGGCTCAGGCCGATCGCCTGGATGGGGATGTTGCGCATCTTGCTCGGGTCCAGCGCAGACGGCTTCTTCAGGAACGTACGAAGCACACGCGCAGGGTAGAAGCCACCGCCGCCGATGGCCACCATGAGATCCGGGTCGAACTCGCCCTTGATCCTGCGAGCCGCCTCGCCGATCTGCACGTGGATCTCCTCGTACGTAGGACGGAAGTGGTCATCGGGGAGCTGGTCGAGCGACATTGTGATGTGGGTGTTGGATGGTGACACGGATGAGAGTGATGAGATGAAGCGGGAAGCGGTAAGGGCGGAAGACAGGATGATGGCGTTGGCTCGGGTTGGCCTTGGCGCAAACCAACTTTTTCTTTTTTTTTTAGAGTCCTTCTCCACAGGCGCTTGAGCGGATGTCCGGAAGACGAGAAAACGAACCGTGCCACTGCGCTCAGCCCAGCCAGCCGAGCCAGCCCAGCCTCAGCATGCCGAGCGTTAGGAAAATTTTTCGACGGCTGCAGCCGTGTCGCACATGTGCGCAGCTGAGACGCACTTCTCCGAGCCATGAACTCCCCTCGCCCATGGCCGCTTTGGAATGGCGTCATGATTGTTAGGTTGCCCTCCGGGCCCACCGCAAGACGCCGAGCCGGACAGCCGTCCGCCAAACCAACTGTGTCCAACACGGGCACCTCCAGCTCACACGCTCGCATGCATGCAATGGTGTGCGGCAACGTTGCTGCTTCATGGGTATATTGAATTTCATTCTCCTACAATGTCGGCGCCCGGAAGCATCGAGCGAATCGTGATGCTCAGCCGGATTGACCGAGCGATCGCTTCGACGTGGCCAGGATCGTCGGACGAACGCACAAGGTCGATGCTGCGCGCCGGGATGCCATGCTTCCACTCGTACCGAGCCTCGCGCGACAGTAGCAGCACCGACCCCGAAGGCAGGAACAGCGGATGCACTTTCCCAGACGCGTGCGTGAACTCCATCACCGTGCCACACCCGCTCGGCCCAAACGAGCACAGCAGGATGCCGTCGGCGAAGCGATTCACCAGATCCACGTGCGACGCCAGTCCTTCGCCGCCCCGATACAGGTTGAGAATGAGCTGGCGCGACAATAGCCCGCCAGGAGGAAAGACGAGCTGCTTGGTCTCGAGTGGCAGCTCATAGTCGCTCAGGGACAAGAGCATTTGCCGGAGGTGCTGGATCAGCTCGACAGCCCAGCTCGGCAGGCCCGAGCAGGCTTGTGCGTCTGCGTCTTGATCATCTGTTGCGCCGTCGTAGCCAGTGCTAGTCTTGTTGTCCGCATCCGCTTGATCACTAGCCTCGGATGGCAGCGACCTTGCGAACAGCATCGCCTGATTCCGCGGCGATCGATCGTATCCGTCCTTGCCATTGCTGAGCCCGGTCGATTTCGTTCCGCCAGGGAGGCGCTCGTATTCATCAGCGTCGAGGCTAAAGTATCCGCGTTCCGACACCTGCGCCAGAATACGATCGTGCACCTCGCGCGAAAGCAGCGTAGGAAAGAAGAAGAGTCCCGGGATGGGAGGAGCTTGCCGACTTGCAACGTGCGACTGCTCGTCAGCCGTGCCGCATTGACCAGCCTCAGCGTCCCCGCAATCAGAGCCACCAGACCCGAACAGAGAGTCGCAATCGTCGTCCACGTCCATGTTGCGCCTGAGGTATCATCGGCTGTAATTCGACGAGTGCCGTCAAGTCACCGCGCCACGGCAAGCCAGATCACACATTCGGCGAATGTCTCCGCTGGAAGCCGTAGTCGACGCTGCTGATGCTTTGTTGGTGGTGGTGGTGGTGGTGGTGGTGGGGC
>AWNI01000015.1:259598-273080 GCA_000517465.1 Moesziomyces aphidis | reverse complement strand
GGTACGCGGTACCGTCAGACTTTGCATACACATAGTCCTCCTGTATCTCTACAACTTCCATTAAGACAGATCCGTGATTGCTGCGGCCTATCAAAGGGAGCACTTTGTAAGTTATTAATCTGTAGGTTTGTACAAACCTTCAAAGTTCATTTGGCCAGCACAGACCATGCATGTGGAGTGACATTATCTCATTGAGTTGGCAACGCTAACATCATCTCAGTGGCTGCATCATGAGCACAAAGGTAGCATTAACACACATTATAGCGTCAATCAACAAAGTTACGTTATCATGAGCTAGCGTACATTTCAAAATCTAACACGTTGACATGCTGAAAAGGGAATAACTAAATTGCGAGTCTTGCTGGATTTGAATTGATTCCTGCTGGAGTCTACCGCGGGTCCTGCTGGATTAGAGCCCGTCCTGCTCACTCCAAAATACCAAATGCTCCATTTAGTACCGGCCCCGAGGAGTAAGGGACCGGATCCTGAGTTGAGGCGAGGGAAAGTAACAGCTCTCGTCGGCGCGTCGCGTACTCATCTCCTACGCACAACCGGCTGGATGTGCTCCCCTGCGCCGCGCCTGGCGCAGCCTCAGCAGGTGTCCACATCCTCTTTTCACTGCCAAGCATGTCGAGCAACATCTTCGGCACTTTGAAACATGTCACCCATCGCAAACTTGACAACCTTGAGGCCCAAAGAGCTCGCCTCAACCGTCTACGTGAAGAGGCAGCAAAAAGCCTAGATGATCGGCCCTCAGCCAAGCTCGAAGCTCTACTGATGATCTATACAAAGTTGGAAGAATACGAAACTCGATTGGAATCACCTAATCACATCAATTTGACGCCTAGGTTGATCGCAGAACTGAATGTACAGGCCGTGCATGATCGTACCATCACCCCCTCTATGGTCCTGGGTTGGTGCGCATTGCTGGGCTCTACACTCGATCAACGTTTACGGCAGATCGACCACGCACTGCTCTACGGAAGCTTGGTAGCTCAATGGGTTGACGATCATGAGCGAAAACAGGACAACGATGGCGCCGATAATGTGGATGCCCGCGAAGAATTGCAACAACAGCGTCAGGAGTGGGAAGCCTTGGCTTTCCGCCAGGATCCAGTCGAGGAGGCCAGGCTGATCGCTTACCTCACCGCCACGTTTGCCCCAGCAACAAAGTCCCTCAAAGCGGGTTCCTCCTCTGCCCTAGATCAGTTGCGAGAGAAGATTGGGCTCGACAGCAAGATCTTTGTACGCTTCGATGAGCAAGCTGTCCGAAATGCCATCGACGAGGTGCTGTCAAACGATTTGTACACTGCCGGAAAACGGTCCAATCTGCAGGATCTCAAAGCGCACAAGAGCGTTCTACGCGAGATCGCCGACATCCTCAACCAGGACCTCGACAACATTGAGTCGTGGCAATGGGCTGATGGCGGTGTGAGGATGACAATGCGTCGTCATATCAACGGGAAATACCGTGTCTACATGGACGAAGAAGTCTACCAGGCTGTCTTCCTTGCCCACATTGGGAGCATGTGGTCCAACAGCTTTCATGCCGCTTTTGCCCAATTCTTTGACCACGCATGGAAACATGGCGCAAGCCGGAAGCCCACCCCGGACGAAGAGCGCATTCGCACCAAGAAATTCTACCAGATCAACGAGAGCGTCGAGGCAGAGCAGACGGCCAGCATCAGCTACTTGCGCAAAAAGCTATTCAAAGAAAGATTCTGGCTTTCGGCCATCTCGCCAACGACGCGGAAGTCATTTGCCAAGGCGTACGACAACGGCTGCGACGGTGACAACGATGATGGCTACGGCACATCCTTTGTCGACATCAAGCAGCAGCTTTTGCGCATGATCACCGCCGATCAGCTGATACAAGGTGACCTCTACGGTCAATTCACAGTGCTGCAATCCGACTTCCGTTGGTTCGGCCCATCTTTGTCCCACACAACCATCCTCACGGTTCTCAAATTTTTCGGCCTTCCGCAAAAATGGTTGGATCTCTTCGCCAAATTCCTCTCGCCCATGGTCTCCTTCGCTTCTGATGGTGCCGACGTGCAGAGTCGCAGACGGTCCTGTGGTACGCCTATCGCACACCAGATCAGTGCGCTCTTTGGCGAGGTGGTCCTGGTGACATTAGACTTTGCCGTCAATCAAGCCACGCACGGTGGCTACCTCTACCGGATCCACGATGACCTTTGGTTTTGGGGCCAGCAAGATCAGTGCGCCGTCGCTTGGAAAACCCTGCAGGACTTCTGCACAGCTACTGGCCTAGAGCTCAACATGGATAAGACGGGAGCATGCTCATTGAAAGGCTCGGCCAGCCCTCTGTCGGAAGAAGACGTACCAGTGCTTCCGGCACAAGCCAAGGACGATGATGGCCAGCAAGCCGAATGTGGTCTCCCATGGAATCCGATCCGTTGGGGATTTCTTGTTCTGTCCGCTGAAAATGGCCACTGGGACATCGACCTAGCTCAGCTGGAATTGCATATCCAGGAGATGCGCTTACAGCTTGATGCAACGGCGAGCATCATGTCTTGGGTGCGAGTATGGAACAGCTACATGAACAGCTTCTTCGTCAACAATTTCGGCAAACCAGCAAGATGCCTAGGTGCAGACCACATTCGCATCTGCATGCTATCATTTGAGGTGGCACAGCAGCGTCTCTTGCAAGCAGATGGTGGCCGCCATCACAATTTGACCGACATGGTAAGAACCATGATTGAAGAGCGCTTCGGCCATCGGCAGGGCGTGCCAGCCAGCCTGGTCTATTTCCCCGCCGAGTTAGGTGGTTTGGCCCTCCATAACCCATTGGTAGAGCTCAGCACCAAGATGCTTGTCAAGACCCAAGATACTCCCCGCGAGATCGTTCAGAAGGCGTGGTATGGAGCACGCCAACGATTCGATCGGCTGGTCGAGAGGTGGGACCAGGCCATGCTGAGGCGAAAATCGCGGGGTTTCGAGGCCGACGAAGACAACATATTCATGACCTTCCAAAGCTTCGTTCGATATGCCGAAGAGACGGAGCCTGCGCTTTGTTCGGCCTACAGCACTCTACTCGAGGATCTGAAGGGAGCCGAGGAAGACATTGGCGTTGAACTCATCTTCGATGATCAGCGCGTCGACGGCTGGCTAGCGTATCAGCGAGCGGCCACAAAGTCACGAACCCCGTTCTACTGGAAGCGGATCGTTCAGCTCTACGGAGCAGAGGCCTTGGAGTACTACGGCACATTGAACATGGTCCAGGCTGGCTCATTGCCGATGGGTGTCACTGGCTACTTGTCATCCGAGAAGATACGTTGGCAAAATTGAGAAGCGCAAGCGCAAACTTGTACCTTGGAAAGCATTTTACCATTCATGACTATGTGCACCCTCTTTCAAAGATCGAGAAGGGTTCATGGAGAGCGAGCATTGTTCGACAATCGCTCCTCGCTCGTGAGAGTGACGAACGAGAGGTTTGGAAATGAAGTACGGACTAGCAGGATCAAGTCGCTAGAATGACTGACAGCCTGTGATTGTTTCACTACATCAATCGTTACTTGACGTTTATACCGATCGGATCAGGCGAGGCTTTGCGAGGGCATTCACACGGCGCGGTTGGTGGATTGCAAGTGCGTGCGTTGGGGCGATTCTCGGAAGCCTCCGAACGGGAACCCCACCGGACGTGCAGAGATCTAGAGATTGACGCCCGGAACTCGTCCGGACCTAACGGGGCTCGCGGTGTCAGTTCAGACCCGACTTGGCTTCTGGCTGAGTCGGGTGAGTCAAGAACGGGGCGGATATTGGGCGCGCGCTAGGCCATCTGGGCGTATGCTGGCGAGGTGCGCATCCGCGACCGTGCATGCCTGCGCCGCTCGCTCGGGTTGATTCCTCGCAGGGTGACGCGTCTGAATGTTGGAGCCGCAGCCATGGTTGAGACTAGGCATCGGGGGTTCCCGCATCCGGTGCCGAGCCTGTCACTTTTTCTTGACTCAACCCGCTTGACTCAACGGCCGGGGTTTAGACTGGGTTGAGTCAACGTTGCGGCAGCGGATCCCGTTGCTCGGCAAATTCCGACGTTGCGTGGAATTTCGCCCCCAAAATCGAGTCTTATCGGTTCGGAATATGCGAGAGGGGCGTGAAATGAGGGGAATCTGCGCATAGCCGGGGGCTGACTCAACAGGGTGCAGCTGCAGCTGCCGAGCCGAATCATCGGATGCTGTCCTTGACGCTTGGAGGGCCGTGCACATTCTATTGTTCGCAGTCTTGCGTGGTTCACCGCCTTCCATTGCTCACACAGCAAGTGCCGAATGCGAGTCGAGAGAGTCTGCGTCGGGTCGGCCTGAGGAGCTCGCTGACCGCATTCGAAGCGGCGCACGGACTTTGCGATGCTTCGACGGCTCGAGACTAGTCCTTCTCGCGTTTCGACAGGCATATATAGCGCCGATCGGATCAGCCGACGCGGGTTTGGCCAGATTCCCACGCATCATTGTGCCTTGATACAGAGTGAACTTTGACCATGTCGCAGACCAACGACCGCCAGCCCGTGGCCGATCAGGCCGAGTTCAACGCCTTCTTCCCGTCGCCCTTCTCGCTGACGCAGTACGTCCCCTCGAAGACCGACTTTGACGGCGCCAAGTACGATGCCTACACGGGCAAAAAGTGGAAGGTCCTGCTGATCGGCTCGCAGGAGCGATACCTCAAGATGGCCGACGGCAAGTTTTTCTCGACGGGCAACCACCCGGTCGAGATGCTCCTGCCGCTGCTCCACCTCGACCTGGCTGGGTTTGACGTGGACATCGCCACGCCCTCGGGCGACCCTGTCAAGTTCGAGGTGTGGGCCTTCCCCACCGAGGACGATGCCGTCAAGGGAATCTACGAAAAGTACGCCGAGAAGCTGCGCTCGCCGCTCTCGCTCGAAAAGGTGTGGGGCAGCGGCTTTGACAAGGCCACCCCTTACCTCGGTGTCTTCATCCCCGGCGGCCACGGCGTTCTGAACGACATCCCCTTCTCCAAGACGGTGGGCGATGTGCTGCGATGGGCCGATGCCAACCAGCGCTTCCTCATCACGCTCTGCCACGGCCCCGCCTGCCTGCTCGCCGCCGACGTGGAGAAGCCGCAGGGGGCCAAGTACATTTACGACGGCTACAAGATCGTCTGCTTTCCCGACTCGCTCGACAAGGGCGCCAACATCGACATTGGCTACATCCCCGGCAAGATGCCCTGGCTGGTGGGCGAGCACGTGCGCAAGCTCGGCGTCGAGATCATCAACGACGCCATCACCGGCCAGGTCCACCGCGACCGCTACCTCCTCACCGGCGACTCGCCTTTGGCCTCCAACAACCTCGGCAAGCTCGCCGCCGAGGCTCTGCTCGAGGAGGTGGCCCAGCGCCCCTCGCCTTGATCCTTACGTTGCGCTCGTGCAATGAAATGCTCGCGACGTTCTCATGACTGTCACACGGCGTCCAGGTCTGTGGTGAGATGGAAATGCGTGTGAGAATGGGAATTACCTCGTGCGTAGACTGGGTTCGCCGCGCGAGCTCCTCCAAAAGTTGCTCGTCCGGATCAGATCGGCGTCGAGGAGGAGGCGATACTTTGCGACAAACTGCGGACGCAGCTCAAAGGCCGTGGTGTTGAAGCAGTCGTCGCTGGCGTTCCACACGCGCAGGGAGCCGACAAAGTCGACCATAAACTCGTCGAGCCACGCACGCGCTGCAGGGCACAGCGGATCCTTCCTCAGTGCAGCCGGTCGAGAACCGACCGTTTGGGCACGATCGATGGGCTTGCCGCTGTTGGGCTTGGTCGAGAAAGTATGGTCGTAGATCATGTCCTCATCCGGCCATACCGTTCCTGCTGCGTCTTCGACCTCGAAGCTCTGTGTGCCGTTCATGGCGAGTACGGTGAGCAGCAATCGATCGCGCAGACTCGCAAACGGGATGATGGCAATCTCGATCGGATGCGAACCCACCGTGCTCTGCAGCCGCGTCGGCATGAGCAATTCCGGCAACGTACCTGTCTCGTCGAGGCTGTGACTGGCCTCCGAGGGATGGCGATTCCAACGCGCAGATACGCTTTCAGGCTCCTGCATGAGCTCGGCCGTGGCGAGATTGACCATGCCGCTTCCGAACGACGTGCTGAACGGCAGCAGCAGCCGAAAGTAGAACCGACACACCTTGTACAGCACCAGTTCGGGCATGACGATCGCCGACGGAAGACCCAACTGCGTGCTCGCAGCTCGGGCAAAGTTGCTGCTGTCCGTGTTGAACGACACCTGCCACGATATGGCCGAGTCGGGATCGGTCAAGGCCGAACGCAGGCTGCCGTCGGATCGCCTGTGAATGCTCGAGTTGTCAAAATGCCGTCCAAGCAGCGGGAAAAATCGATCATCCAAGGTGCCGTCGGCCAGCATGGCGAGTAGACGAGACATGCTCACCGAGCCGCGCACTTCTTTGTTCGTCCCGTGAGAGGCCGTGTTTCGCCGTTGCGATGGTGTCAACTGGTTCGACTCGGACGTGGCGTTGCGCTGCCGTTCGAGCTCGAGCAGTTGTCGGAGCTGGCGCACCTGGTCTTCAAGCTCCCTGACATGCTCGCTGCGCCGCTGTCGACTTCTCTGCTGCGCCAACCGATTCTTGCGCCGGATCCTTTCGAGTGATTTCGACGGACCCGATGTCTCGGAGGTGGATCCGTCTGCTACCGTCGAGGGCCCAGCACTCGAGGGACCCGCTGTAGGTCCAGGTTCCGCACCGTCCAATGCCTCCTGCAGCCATGTGGGAAGCGCAGTGGCAGCGTCTGCAGACTGCGTCGTGGGCGCCAGAGTGGTGGCTACCGATGCGAGCCACGAATCAAGGTCCTGGATCTCCAGATTTGGTTCCGGAGCAGCGTCCATCTTGAGGTTCTTGAAGGGACACTTGAAGGGACACGGCTGTGCCTAAGCTGCCGTTCTGGGCTGACCATATGATGGTGGTGGCGAGAAGGACAAACGCAAAGCCGTATGCTCAGATGCACATCTCGACCTTCTAGACCCTCCACCACAACGCCATAAATCGCTGAGCTTTCAGGCGAGATTCGGGGTCGCAATTTAAGGCTCAGTTTTCGAGGCTTTGATCCATCAGCAAATTGCAGTCCGATACTCGGCCATGGTCTCGCTTGAAAGGTACGGTCTCAAAGTCAAGGCTGGCAGATGGTGATATCGTCAAACTTGTATGCTTTGCTATGGGAAACCTATTCATACACAAGTACAGCACATCACAGAAGCGCAAGGTCGCCGCCGCATCGGTGGTTGCTGTGGTCGACCTTCTTGACGACGTCCCTGCGGTTGGCTGCCACCTTGGCGCGGGGGCCGAGGCTGTCGAACGACGTCGAGTAGAGCGCGACGGCGTGCGAGATGGCCTTGGTGTTGACCTCAAACGCCTCCATGGCGAGGTTGTCGATGGTGTCGCCAGCCGCGTGGTAGTTGGGGTCGTATGCGATGCCCGCCTCGCCGCCAAACAGCTTGGCCTCCTCCTCGGTCTTGAGACCCTCGGCACCAGTGTCGAGACCGCCAGCAGCGATGCCAGCGTCCAGGAACGGACCGTAGTCGCTGCGGCCATCGAAGGGTCCCTCGATCAGCGGCTTCTTGGCGACGTTCTTGAAAAAGTCAAAGAACATCGCCTCGGCCTGCGCCGATCCGGCAGGGCCGGTGGTGTTGAAGGTGCTGCCATCGCCGTCGTGCACGCTCAGCACATAGTTGGGCGAGGCGATCATGTCAAAGTTGAGGTAGATGCGGATCTGGTCCTTCTGCTCCTGCGAGAGCTCGCCTACGTAGTGCTCGGCGCCCAACAGGCCGTACTCTTCGGCGGACCACCAGGCAAAGCGGACGGCGTTGTTCACGCTGTACTTGGCCAGGTTCTTGGCGACGGTGAGCAGCGCAACCGAGCCGGATCCGTTGTCGTTGATACCGGGACCGGCGGTGACGCTGTCCGAGTGCGCACCCAGCATGAGGACCTGGTCCTTGGAGCCGCCGCGCGACTCGGCGATGACGTTGTGCGTGGTGCGGTCCTCGATGACGCCCTCGAGCTTCATGTCGGCCGTCACCTTTTCGCCCGCAGCCAGACGAGCCGCAAGAGCGTCACCGGTCTCCTGGTCGACGCCGGCGACGGGCACAAAGGGGCCCTCGGGCGTAGGTCCGGCGCTGCCGAGCGTGCCCGACACATCGCCCGGCGCATTGTTGTAGATGAGCACTGCAGCCGCCTTGGCCGTGCCCGCGCGTGCGACCTTGATGCCGAATGCGCAAGTGCCTCGCTTGATCAGTGCGATCTTGCCCTCGACGCTCGCGGGGAAGTCGGCCTGGTCACATCCGAGGTTGTTGACGGGCACGAGTTCGAGATCGTTGAACTCGCCGTTGGGCGAGTAGGTGAACGTGTTGGACTCGACCGCCTTGTTGTCGATCGCCACCTCGGCAGAGTGCTCGGCGTACGTCGCCGTGAAGGGCTGCAGGTACACGTCGTAGTAGTCGCCCGCCTTGCGCAGCTCGCTCTGGATGTACTCCACCGTCGCCTTGTGCCCGGGCGAGCCAAACACGCGGTTGCGCTCCGTGGTGGCGTAGGCGATCTCCTGCAGCCTCTTGGCGCCGTCGAGAAGATCCTTGCGCTTGACATCGTTGCGGAGGCGTTTCTGTTGTTGCAAAAGGAGGACGGTGGTGAGCGAGCGGTTCAACATCGCGACGGCCTGCTGAAAGAAACTTACGGCTTCGACAGGGCGCTTCTTGCCTGGAGCGGCGAATGCCTCTTGGCTGCCAAGCAGCACGAGTGCGAGCGTGGTGAGCTGGAGCAGGCTGAACTTGAGCATGATGCCAGTGGTACGACGTGGGGGAAGATGTAGGAGAGGATGATCGAAGGATGCTTTCCGAGTAGCAGGGATCGAGCGTCGGCTGCTATATATGCATTCCGACAAGTGCTCTACATTGTACAACAAAGGACGAGACGATCTGCCTAGACGAACGACGGCTGCTGACCTCCGAGCTTATGGAGAGTCAGGACGAGAGGAGCTGCGCGGATGTCGTGCGCGAGATTGAGAAGAAACAGGCTCAGGCGTCAACGAGCAAGCGGGAGAAGGTGTGCCGATGCAAGCGGTTCAGCTCGGCTGGGCCCACTTCACAGCCATGTCCAGGATGATCAGCTGGTCACAGTGGGGCCAAAGGCTGAAGGGGGCGCCGTGCATCCGACACCGGCAAACACAAGATGAGACAGGGCGAGGGGGCGCTGGCGCCCAAGTGGAGGCAGATGCACTGCGGGGACGAGATAAGGGGACAATCTTGACGGCCTGCCATTGGATCAAGAGAGCAGCGGCGGCGGCGGCAGAAGTGGAAGGGTCCATTTGCCAAGACATTTGATGCTGTACGGAAGAGGCCTTTCCATAACGAGCTAGCCGGCTATTCGCATCGACTGCTGGGGGCCACCACGCGAGTGCGCATGGGGTTGCAGGCGGGCGAGCGTGGTAGCGCACGACGACGTCGGCTAATGGCCAACGCTGCGACTCTTGGCGCTGCACGTCGAGCATAGCCGATCCCACCATGCTCGCTTAGCTGCCTTTGTTCGCGCTCCTCAACCAGCTTGCTAAATCTGTACCATCCTCCGTCGGCCCAAGCTATAAGATTCTCCTCATCCTTTCTCCAACCCATCCTCATACAGCTTGACTGCACGGACTCAATCTCTGACTCGCTGACTCGAAACGTTGGCTTGATGCGACGAACGAACAGCTCTAGGATGATTCGGTGGCGCGGATGCGACGCTTGCTAAGCGGTAATCGGGTACTCGCAGCCTTTGCACGCAGCCAGTCGATGCGAGGGCCGAACGATTGAGCATGATGAGCGGCTCGGAAGACTGGTGTCCGAGGTGCTCAAGCTCGGCATCGGTGCGATCTATCGTTGCACGGTCAATGACCCTTGCAAGACGCCGTTGCAACCAGCCGAGGCCCGTCAACTCCGGACTGCAGGGCGTTGGTGCAGGTGCGATTAGATGGCAGTGCGCATACAATGCACCTAGAGACAGCCTGCAGCACACTACATGATCACGCGACATGCTGACATTCGTCCGCAATCTGGCGTTGGCTCGACCCGATCCTCCGATGCTCAGTCAACAAAGTATGCGCACAGATGCATTGCAATCAGCTCGATCGAGATGCTTCTGTCGGCAGTGTAAATGGGTACGAGTGCGCTCGGGCAGCCGGCAAAGACCTCAACGGATCTGCTTCCAGCGGTTCTGGAGCGCAGAGGCGAGCGTGTAGTAGTCGGTCAGACGGCCAGACTCGGTGAGCTCCTTGACGACGAGGTGGTACTCGGGGATGGGCATGGCTTGGTTGATGAGGATGGCCATGAGCGCATCGTCGTCCACAGCGCTGCCCGAGGCTTGCTGGTACTCGAGCGAGAGCGTCTGGATGCGGTCCACGAGATCGCCCACGTTCTTGCCATCGACTCGCAGCTGGCAGATGCGCACAAAGAGCAGGCACGCGGCGGAGGTGTTGCGAGGCATGGTCGCGCTAAGAACGGCAAGGATTTGTATCAAGGTACAGGTTTGGGGGCTGGATGGACGTGCGTCAAAAGCGGCAAGAACAGGCTCTTATACCTTCTTCATCCCCCTCTCGCCTACTAGTCAAGGATGACAGAGTCGAAAGCCGACACACGGACACTGGTGGGGAGGATAAGATTTCATTTCGGACGGTCGTGGCTCGGTCTTCTAGAGTTTGGAGCTTGATGCTGCGGCTGCGTGACGAGGCGATTGTGCATACCAGCTGCAGATGCGCTCGACGACGGGCTGCGTGGCACCTCTGTACATGTGGTCGGCGCCCTGGATGAGATGAAGCTGGTGCGAGCCCGGTGTGCGCGCAGGATTCGAGTCGAGCGCGGCGAGATACGTGTGTGCATCGCGCTCCGGCACAATCTGGTCTGCCGTGCCGTGAAGGATGAGGCTGCAGCCATGCCGAAATGAACATAGAAGCAAAAGTTAGCTCGAAGCTCGGTTCGAAGCTCGGTGGAGATGGACCCAAGGCGGTGCTGTGCAACTTACACTTGTGTGTCTGGCGACACGCGGGCGACGTAGTCTCTGGGCTCCTTGATCGCCGCCATGTCCTCGAGGTCCTTGGGGTATACGATGTGTTCTCGCTTCTTGCCTGCACTCGTAAACTTCCAGCGATAGAAGCCGTCCGTTTTGAAACCCTCCTGGAAGCGTGCGTACGTCTCGAGCACTCCGTCCATGAACCACCTACCCGAGACGACGGCAAGGTTGGGAACGCCAGCGCTGCCCATATCTGCACGAAGCACCTCTGGCCCGCGCGAGAGGTACATCCACGAGACCATGGATCCGCGCGAGTGCGCCACGATAAGCTCGATCTTGTAGCCCAGCTGATGATGGAGGTGGCGCACGACCGTCGCCAGGTCGGTCACATCGTTGTCGAGGCTGCCCAGCGTCCAGTCGCCGTGCGAGTCGCCGTTGCCGCGAAAATCGAAGCGCAACGAGTCGATGGACAGCGCATCGGCGAGCGCACGATGGTAGCACTGGTTCTTGTGCGCCAGCAGGCCGTGCAGGATGAGCGCGATGGGGCGGCGTTGCGACGAGGTGGACGCCTCGATGTTCTTGCGCTGCAGGATGCCGACGATCTTGATGCCTGGCTGCACCGACAGGATCAGCAGGTCCTCCTCTCGAGCTGGCATTGTTGCGACTGCGCTGGTGTATGGTCGCACTTGGGGCCGAAGGATGTTGTCGATACCGAGACAGTGGCCGTGCGCTTTGCCTGTACGACCCTGAACCTCACCTTCACCTCCGGTCCGCTTCGGCAATCAAAACGTGCAGCCTTAACCGGTCAATCGCGGATTCTTTGGGAGAGTGTCGGGGCCGGTCTAACACAATCCACCTTTTTCTTCGCTCGTCAGGGATGGATACACCCATCAAGACCGCCGCCGCATCCGCAACATCGCCGCTTCCGCACGTCGCCGAAGATTGACTCCGCACCCAAGCTCATACGCGCACGGGTGGCGAGTACGTCTGCCAGAAAACGAAATCTATTGCGGAGGACGGATCAAAACAAGCGACGACTGGGCGTCGTTAGCCATCGCGAAGCTGACGGGACCATCGGCGTGTCGGAAGAGCGTAGTGGTCCCCGCGCGAAGGACAGTGGGTGAGCTGCCTTGGACACTAGCCTCGACCTGCCCTTGAAGGACGACGGCAAGCTGAAAGCTAGGCTCGACTGTAGCGTTGCTGTCGATCTTGTCCATGCGGAAGTACTCAAGTGCCTCTGTAGGCAGCAGGTTGGTCGAGGCTCGGCCCTTGGATCGCACCACCAGCTCCGACACCTGCTCTTCCGAGAGGCCATCCACAGTGACGGCAGTCATGGCCTTTTCGAATCCGAGGCCGAGGTGTCCATCTGCCTGTCCGTCGAGCTCAAAGTCGCGCCACTCGAGCAGGATGGACATGTCTTCAGGCTCCTGCACCTCGACCAGCAGGATGCCCTCTCCGATGGCGTGCAGCAGGCCGGGCGGAACATAGACGGTGTCTCCCGCCTCGACATCCACCTCGTACATCATTGCGAGCATCGTTTCGATCTCCTGCTTGTCGACCAGCTCCAGCATGCGCTCTGCCGAAACCGCCTGCTTGAGGCCGAGGTAGACACGGCCTGGTGCGAGGATGTGCCAGGCCTCCGCCTTGCCGTGGTTGCGCTTCACGTGCACGCGTGCCCAGTCGACGTGGGGATGCGCATGGATGGGCAGTCGCTGCCCCGCATCCAGCAGCTTGATCAACAGCTTGGTGTCCGCTCCATACTTGGCGACATGCTCTGCGCCCAGCCATGCAGCCGGGTCGTTGCGGATCTCGTCGGCGAGAAGCGTGTTGGTGGTCGGAAGACGCGTCAGTCCCAGAGTGTCGTAGCCAGCACAGCACGTCGTCGAGGCCACCCAGTCTTCCGGCTCGCGATCGCTCTTGGACGCCTCGCCACGGAACGTCGAGATGCGCGGTCCTCCCTTGTAGAATCGCTCCGGCAGCTGGTGCGAGGGCAGCACAATTGGCCCCTTGACCTTGCTTTCCTTGGCCGCCGACGGCTGTACTTCGTGGGATGATCCTGCCATTGTTCAACGTCGCTTGAGGGTTGTTTTGAGGCACGAAGGAGGGCAGCTCCAACCCAAGCAATTTGCAGCCAGTTATAACGGAGCCCGACGACCATTCACACTCCTCTCGCGAAACCACATCGGCGCACTAGCCCGGACAGAAACCCCGGGGAGGCACGACATTCTCTCCACACAGCAGGCAACAGCAACAGCAACAGCAGCAGAAGGCATGGCCTGCGCTTGGCCCTCGTGTCGTGTCGTGTGGAAGGCTGAGCCCGACTTGACCGGCGAAGGGGTTCGGCGAAAAAGAAAAACAGTGCGGACGCGGGTCGGCATCCAATATGGCCGAGCGAATGGGTAGCCGGTCTGTACGACCCTCGGCCTCGATTTGGCCGAGCCCACAATCGTTGGCCGCGCTTCCCCCCCCCCCCCCC
>AWNI01000015.1:244382-259498 GCA_000517465.1 Moesziomyces aphidis | reverse complement strand
CGCTTCCCCCCCCCCCCCGCACTCGCACTCGCACTCGCTCTCGCACTCGCTCTCTAGCGCACACACACACACTGTCCCTGGCACCGGCGTCCGAGGCCGCCACAGAAAACCAACACGGCGGCGCGCTTGGCCATATAAAGTTGCAGACCGAACTGGTGATCTATTTCCTGCCCGAGCTCCAGCACCTTCTATACTCGACCGCCAACATGACCGCCACTACCGTCCCCGTCATCGCCAACGTGGCGCAGCAGATCGAGATCGATGTCGACACGCTCGATGTGGCGCTCACGCAGCAGCTCAAGTCGCTCGGCGTGCAGCCCAACGACATGACCTCGAACCAGTTCATCGTCGCCGATGCACTTGCGCTCGAGCCCAACCAGCTCATCCTCGAGCAGGTCATCCGCGAGAGCCCAGACGCCGACTGGCTCACCATCCTCGACCGCGTCGTAAGTAATCTCGAGGCAGAGCGACCAGAGCGAGGCGGCTGACCTTTTTCATTGTCGTTTGTGCATCTTTAGAGTGTCCGCCTTTGCTCGCTCAACCTGCCCAACATCGCCGGTCGTGCGTTGCTGCAGGCCTCACCCGCAAACGCGTACAACGCCGAGGGCATCGTCAAGCATGCGCTCGCCTACTGCCGCGAGTTCGAGGCGGTGGGTATCTCCAAGGACCGTTTCTGCATCAAGATCCTCACCACCGGCCCCGGTATGCTTGCCGCCCAGATCCTCGAGAAGCAGCACGGCATCAGCACGCTCGGCACGGGTCTCTTCTCGGTTCCCCAGGCGCTCGCCGCTGCTCAGGCTGGATGCCTCTACATTTCGCCCTATTTCAACGAGATCCTCGCGCACTTCACACCGGTGCCCGAGCGTCTTGTGTACGAAGTGCCGGAGAAGCAGCACCCCATGTCGGCGCGCATGGCGCACATCTACCAGGCCTACCGCGAGCTGGTGCTTGCCGGCAAGTGCGCGCAGCCACCGGTGATCAAGTCGGCGAGCTTCATCGCGATGAACGAGGTGCTGGCCATGCCCGCGCTCGGCTCGCAGCAGGCCACCATCCTGGCGCCGACGCTCGTCGAAATGTGCTCGCTCCAGACCGCCGCCGCGCCCGCGGGTGCGTACAAGCCCAGCAAGACCTACTCGCTCGAGCTGCCAGCCACTACGCTGCCCCTGCTCAAGGTCGACCCGCTGCGCGAGGATGGCAAGGCCCAGACATTCGACCTCGCAGTCGACTACCTCGCCAACAACGCTGCTGAGCTCGAGAGCGCGATTCAGCAGGACCCCGAGACGGCAAGGAGGATCAAGGACGCCGTCGAGGTCTTCCAGAAGGCTGAGCTCCAGGCGCGTGCGCTCATCGAAACCGCCATGGCCAAGGTCAAGGCTTCCGCTTGAATCCCTCCCCTTTTTGCTTTTGCTCGAGGATGCTATGGTCAATAGAACGGATTGCAAGGATTCTAATCTAGTGCGAGATGGAAGCGTTCTTGTTGTAGATGTCGTTGTACGTGCCGAGTGCGGTGCGCTCGAGCGTGCTGGCGTCTTTGCCGGTGAATCGGAGCGGATCGAGTTGCTTCGCCAGCCACTGGTCCTCTTGCTTCAGCTGCCCGGTCAGGATATCAGCCACGAGCTGAGCCGACGCAGCTGCATGCGTCACCCACACAGCCGAAGCTACGAACAGACCTTGGCCCACTTGGCCTACGAGCGGCATGCCGTCGGGCGTCACGCTAAAGATGCCGTTGAACACGCGCTCGGCACCTGCGCTCTCGGGGCTCACCTCGAACTGGCGTGCTATTTCGTCGGGCAACAGCGAGAGTGCGTCTTGGAGCACGGGTTCAAACGCGGTGTGCCAGGCTCCGTATGCCGAAGAGGTGAGGCTCGAGTTGGCGACGGCGATGGGATCGTGTGCGTACGAACCAATGCCGTCCTGTGTGCCGTGGTCGCGGACGTATACGTGGGCCTCTGGATACCGCACAAACGGCGTCTTGAGCGACCGAGGCTCGCGTGCAGCAGTATAGGCATACGGGTGCGCTACTGGCACCACAGGCAGCGAGCCGAGCAAGTCGCGCGTCCAGATGCCCGCACACACCACCACCTTGCCAGCCTCGATCCTGCTGCCGTCCTTGAGCACGAGCGTGTGCAGAGATTCGTTGGATTCGATTGCGCATACGTCGGCGTTGAGCAGGAGGGCGCCTTTGGAGCGAGCCTGCTGCTGCTCGTGCCGCGCAATGTGCTGCGCATTCGCAGTGCCGTCGTTGTGAAACCAGAGCGCTCCGATCCCATCCCCACTTTCTGGCGATCGAACGAAGAATGGTGCTTTCTCGACCGCCGTGTGCGTGCTGATGATCTCGGCGCTCAGTCCGGCACCTTTGGCGGCGGTGCATCGTTGCTCCAGCGACCGAGCGCCCTGGTCCGACTGAGCGATCTCGAGCCCTCCGACAGTGCTGAATCCGCCAGGGATGTCGAGGTACTTGCGCACGGTCCGTACGGCAAGCGTGGTGAGCGCAGGAATCTGGTTGTACTGCCCAACATAGCCGGGCGCATGGCCGGTCGAACCGGGCAGTCCCTCGACGTCCCGATCGATCAGGATGATGCGATCTTTGCAAGGGTGAGTGGCGAGTATGTGCGCCAGACACGACCCAACGATGCCCGCACCGACAATGACGACTCGCTCGGCAGGCGCAGAACCAGAAAGGGTTGAGAGAGTCATGGTGCACGAGATGGTGATAAGGGCAACCACAGAGCACCGAAGGCGGCTTTAAAAAGGGTCCGGCTAGCCGGCGAGCCTTGATCGTCTCGGCACAACTTCGGTCGGCGTGGCTCAACACGTGGGGGGGACGCAAACCCGGTTGTTGCACAAGACTCGCACGCCTCTGTGCGTGTGTTTGGCGGTGCCAAGCCCCCGTTGCTGTGCATCTGCAGCTCATCGTACGGATACCGGAAGTCGGCAGTCTCGGACTTCGCTCAAAGCTCTTCTTGCGCGCAGCAAAACAAGTTCTTCCAGCACGAAAATATAGATGGACCAGTGGGAGCTACTACGAGGGACGACGCTCAATACGTGACGGAGTAGATGCTGACACCCGAGCCGTTGAAGCCGTCCGGCAGCTTGGCTCCTCTGGCGCTGACGGTGTAGCCTTTGCCGTTTCTGGCGTCCTCGAACACAAACTGCGCCGCCTTGGATCGGTCGGTGGTGAGCTTGGCGTTGGCGGCGACAAACTGGCTCGGCTGGGCGGCGGGGCTGAGGTAGAAGGCATCGTTCTTGGGTCCTGCACCGGCGGCGTGGACTACGAAGCGCTGTGTAGCATCGGCGTGGTCGGGTGTGGCGGTGGACACCGAGAGCGAGCCGGTCTTGGCGTCCCAGGCGAGGGCATGGTTGGCCTTCTCAAACACGTAAAAGTGGCCCTCGGAAGGGATGCCGCGGACGTGCTTGAAGCCGTGCTCAAGCACCCAGGCATCGTCGTCCTTTTGCGTGTACGGCACGTCGGGCTGGCCACCGCCGTACTTTGCCTTGCACGTCGAGGCGCCGTTGTACTGGCCGTTGCGGTCCTGCGTCGCCTGGCGCACCTCGGGCAGCTCGGGCACCGACGTGTCCGAGCGCGAAAAGTCGAACATCGAGGTGAGGTCCGAAAGGCTCTGACGACGCCAAGCCGTCATGCTCTCCTGCTCAAACGGCTTGCCGATTGCCTTGGCCCACTGCTCGACGAAGAGGATCTGCGACTCGTGCGCTGCTGGCTCCGAGAACACGCCGCCGCTTCGTGTGAACGGAGAGACGACGTAGAAAGGCACGCGGAAGCCGGGGCCCACGGGCTGCTGGCCCAGCGTCTTGTTGTAAGGGTCGATGATCCACTCGTTGGGCGCCTCCGAGATGGAAGGAAAATCCGCCATCACATGGTCCGCCCAGCCGCCCGTCTCGTCGTACGAGATGATGAGCGCAGTCGAGCCGTACTTTTCGCCCTTAGTGACAGCATCGACGACCTTCTTCTGCAGCCATGCACCGTCAAGTGGGCCATACGGAGGATGTTCGCTCAGCTCGGTGGGCCCAATAATGAAGCTCACCTGCGGCAGCTTGCCCTGCTCCGCATCCGAGTAGAAGCGCTCGAGCCCTTTGAACGCCATGCCCTTCTGGGCGAGCGCCGAGTTGTTGGGCGCCTGCTGGAACTGGTGGAACCATGCGAGCGGATTGTCGTCAAAGTTGTCCGTGTCCTGGTACAGCTGCCACGAGATGCCGACCTGCTCGAGATACTCGGGCAGCGTCTTCCACTTGTATGGATAGCACGAGTAGGTAGAGCCGTCGTCGGCCGTCTCGCACCCGGGCGTCTCGGAGTTGTCGATGGCAGGTCCGCCGAGGTTGTTGCGCGCCTGATCGATGCCCATGGTCCCCGCAAGCCACGAGATGCGGTTCGGACTCGTCGAGGTGATGACCGACTCGTGGTAGTTGTCCGCCATCGTCCAGCCCTCGGCCACGGCAAAGTGCAGCGGAATGTCCTCCCGCTTGTAGTAGGCGAGCGAGTAGGGCGTGTTCTTGGTCGCCCACTTGTTGACGTTGCCATTGTCATACGCCGCGTGGTTCTGCTCCCATCCGTTGGAGCCGGCGACGGAGCACTGCCATCGATCGTTCGAGTTGCCGCCCTGGTGGTTGATGTACCAAGGAAGCAGGTGGTCCACGCCAGCAGGAGGCGCAGGTGAGCCCTTCTCCGTGGTGGCCACCGACACCGGGTTGTAGAACGACGGCTTGTTGGTGTCTTTGCTGATGACAACGTTGGGGTCACCGAAGCCTCTCACGCCTGCGGCGGTTCCAAAGTAGTGATCAAACGCCCTGTTCTCCTGCATGAACAGGACAATGTGCTCGATCTGGGTGATATCCTTGGCCGCAGCTGCTGCCCAGCTGGGCAGCTCGGCGGCGACAAAGGCTAGGAGCGCGATCCACGAGGCTTTTTTGAGCCACACCATGCTGATTGGCGTTGCTGCGGATGAAAGGAGTTCGTCGCACGGAGTGGGCGTAGCACATTGACGGACCGTATGCCGCTTATAAGGGACTGCGCGCTTGGCTGAAGAGCGACGGGGTCTACATTAGGGTCCAGGCAGGTGGCCAGGGCGAGTGCGAGACAGACGGAGCGAGACTGCCGGCGGAACGTGGACGCGGACGTTGCGGTACCGGGATGAAGACGAGAGGCGAGCAACAGGCGAGGAAGGACATCTGCACCGAGGTGCAAGGTGAGGGCACGTTGACGAGCTGACCGTGAGTCCCAGTCGACACCACGGCAGCGGCAAGTTGGGCCGGCGGAGTCTGGTTGTCAAAGGTCGCGAAGATTCAGGGTTCAGCGAGCGGTGCTGGTGTGGTGGGCGCCCAAGCGAGGTGCAGCTGCATAGAACTAGGCGTCTTTTGGAAGGAACGTGTGGGTCGGCTACAGCTCGCCTACCAAATCCATCTCGACAGCCGCCGCAACGGGGGCTCTGTCTCTCTTCTGCACGCTCTCGGCTGTGGCTTGAACGACTGGCAAGAAGTGACAGTAGCGATAGAGGCTGCGTTGCGAGGCCCACTGCCGGAACGTGCTGCACCTTGCCACCCTCGGCGATTTCTCCGGTCCATCTCTTCCGACCAAGAGCGAAGGAGGTATCGCACGGATGACAAACACCATGTGCCGGTGGCAAGAGCTACTCCACCATCTGTGAGCTCCTCATCATCATGATGCAAGCTTGCGCGCGGACATGACGTCCAGCAATCCAATCGAGCGCGTTCGCTTGGTCGGCTTTGCTACGCTAGCCTTGGTTCTCCTCGCCTGGGGCTCCTTGCAATGGTCTGCATTGTTGCGTAGCAGCCAGCCAGATGCACCGACACTCCCCTGGTGGCGACACAGCCACGATGCATCAACAATCGGCGACAATGATGGTCGAGACGCACCTCGCACGCGCTACCACGAGTGGAACATCAGCCGCGCCGACATTGCCCCCGACGGCGTCACTCGGCCCATGATCCTCGTCAACGGCCGGTTTCCAGGCCCTCACATCCAAGCCAACGTCGGCGATACTCTAGTCGTGCACGTCCGGAACCAACTCTCTCACAATGACTCGTCGTCGTTTGCAGGGTGGGACCAACGCGCGCGCTCCCTCTTCTCGACCAAGGTCGATGATCACTATCCGCCAGGCAGCGATGAGCGCATTGCCATCCACTGGCATGGTCTGTCGATGCGAGGCAGCCCCGAACAGGACGGCGCTCCTGGATTCACCTCGTGTGCTACGCTGCCTGGCGAATCCCACACCTATCGCTTCCGCATCCTGCCCGAAGATGTCGGCACGCATTGGTGGCACTCTCACGCCGGCATGTCGCGCGCAGATGGCCTCTGGGGCACATTCACCGTGCTCGATCCGCAGCAGAGCGAGCGGAAGCGTCTTGCTGCCCATGCTGCTGCGACTGGTGTAGCACCTCTTCGCTGGGACCATGAGCAGGTCGTCACGCTCGGCGACCACTACTTTGCGCCGGGTATCGACCAGATCTCGTGGTTCATCTCGCGGCACTCGCTCGGGTTTGAACCCACGCCGGACAACATCCTCATCAATGGTCTGGGTCGGGTCGACTGCACCAAGCTGCTCGGCTTGAGCAAGCAGGAGTGCACCACCAGGTCCGACTATCCAGCCATCGCGCTGCAACGGAACAAGACGCACCGTCTGCGCATCGTCAATGTCGGATCAGTCGGCCATCAGACATTCTCCATCGACCGCCATGCTCTCACGGTAATCGAGGCGGATGGCTCGCTCATTGTGCCTTACAACACCACGCGGCTGTCGGTCGCCCCCGGCCAGAGATACTCGGTGCTCGTGCGTGCTCCTCAGACGGGCGAGTTGGGCGGTTCGTTCTGGCTGCGCACCGAGATGCATCACGAATGCTTCAACATGCCCAATCCCAATCTCGCCGACGAAGCCAAGGCGATCGTGCGATACGTTGACGAGGCTCCAGATGCCGCGGCACACGCAGTGTGGTCGTCGTCCGAGCTCGACCTTCGCGATGGACAGCGTCGACGCGGCATGCAGCTTGGCTCTCGCCAGGCACTGCCGCAGACGCAGGCGTGGCCGCTGCGAGGCGGAGAGTTGCCGTGCCACGACGAGCCTGCCTCGCTGCTGCGCCCGCTCCGCGTCGGCGATCGTGCTGATGCTCCCTTGACACCCAGAGTCGATGTCGAGAACGGCGATATGCGCACGGCTGTCACCGTAACCATGCCCAAACTCGATCGCAACGGCCTTGTTCCTGTATCTTGGATCAATCGGACGCAGTGGAAGGCGCCTAATTCACCCCTCCTGCACTCGTTTGCGCTGCAGTCCCACACCGCCAGTGGTGCTGATCCAGTTGACCCCAGGCGTCAGACGGTGCTGGTGCCTGGCACGTCGGAGCCGGTGACGCTCGAGCTGGTGATCAACAATGCGGACGAGGCGGCGCATCCGTTCCACCTGCACGGCCACCGTTTCCACGTGGTCGCGCTGTCCGAGTCGAGCGTTGGCGTGGGCGCCTACCAGCCTCACGGACCCAACGATGATGCGCAGTGGTTCAACGAGGCCGAGGCGGTGTACCGCGACACGGTGTCGGTGCCGCGGCGTGGGTTTGCGGTACTGAGGTGGAAGTTGGACAATCCGGGCGTGTGGGCAATGCACTGCCATGTGCTGGTGCACATGCAGACCGGTATGGCACTCGCCGTCGTCGACCAGCCCCACCGCATCGCCCAGCTCGATTTCGCACGCAACCTCACCACCGCCGCGTATCCAAGCGCAGATGTGGAATGAATACGATTCGATGACAGTTGCAGATGAAACACGGTGACCATTGTGAGAGGCGGAGACCCTTGAGGCGAGAAAGTAGAGATGCAGCCGGAATATCTACCAAGCGCAGTGCTGTCAACACAAAATCGAAGGGTCAGTATTCTGCTTCGTCAAAGGATGGGGAGGGACGAAAAGACTTACGCCGCCATCGATGCGCATGTCACTTCCCGTCATGAAGCTGCTAGCTTCGCTGGCGAGGAAGACAGCGGCGCCCTTGAACTCGCTCGGCTCGCCGATGCGGTGCATGGGGTTATCGTTGGTCCACTGCTCGAGCAGATGCGGCTCCTTGGCAAGCAGCTGTTCGACCATCTGTGTGTTGACGTATCCGGGGCTGATGGTGTTGACGCGGATCTTGTGTTCGGCCAGCTCAACGGCGGCGCAACGACACAGCTGATGCACTGCCGCCTTGGAAGAGTTGTACGCCGTTCCGAAGAGGCCGCGGTTGGAGACGTAGCCGGACATGGAGGCGATCAGGATGATGCTTCCGCCCGTGGCATGGTGCTTCATCGCGCGAGCTGCGGCCTGCGTGACAATGAATGTGCCTGTGACGTTGACACGAAGTACCCAGTCAAAGTGAGCTGGGTCAAAGTCAAGCACGGGGCCCTGCTTCTGGACTCCGGCGGCGTGGACGACCGTGGTGAAGGGTCGGGCGGCGTCGGCGGCGAGCTGGGCGATCTCGGTGATGATCTCGTTGACCGCGGGCGCGTTGGTGATGTCGGCCTGCACGTAGGATGCGCTGAGCTTGAGCTCTTTGGCGCGCGCCTTGAACATGAGCCAGTCAGCTGCCGTGGTCGGCTCGTCGAGCAGATCCATGCATACGACGTGCGAACCAGCCTCGAGCAACGCAGCTGCCAGCGTCAGCCCAATCCCACGAGCACCTCCCGTCACTGAAAGAACGAAAGTGAATGGTCAGCACGTTGCGCTTGCTCAAGCTGCTAAGACGAGAGCGTTGGGGACCTACCGATGCTCGTGGTGTTCTTGAGCGTAAAGAGGCCGTCGCCTTCCACGGCGCTGCGCTCGCCCTGCGCCGCGGCCATGACCGCCTCCTGCACGGAGACCAGTCCGTCCACTGCCGGAACTGAAGTAGCTGTAGGCATGGGGACCATGTTGAGTGTCGCTGGAATGATTCGGTGTGAAAACTTGCGTGTAGAGGAGCGAGGGAATCTTGAAGATGGTGTGAAGGGAGGGTGAAGATGCAGCGTGGGTATTATGGCTTCCCCCACAGGCGGCATCTGAGAGGTTGCTCGCCCACGCCGGTGCACCGATAAGCAATGGAGACTTTCCGAGGTCGGACGGATCTTGACCGCCGAGCAAGGGGTCGATGTTCGCCGGTGCGGAGGATTCGCCGTCTCGGTGGCAATGTGGCAAAGTGTGGGTGGTGCCCCAGACCATCCTTCGGAAAACCGCAGCGTCGGAAAATACTTTGTACTGATGGCGCCGAGCAAAAGAATTCATTTTCCGTCGTCGGGCGTCGGCCATATTGTTAATATTGCCGTTGGATAGCCGGCTGGCCGGGTCCAAAGGCGAGGGAGGAGTTGGGACAAAGACGGCGACATCCATCTTCCGTCCCCCGCGAGGATGAGTGTGGGGGGAAGGTCGTGCAACCCCACCTCCGCTTCCCCCCCACATTTCTTCCCCTTCGATGCAACGCTCGCCTCCCACATGTCGGTGACGCATCCACATGGCGTGAAGGACAGCAACATGCATCGTCACAGCTCGGCGAGCTCATGCCTGTCTCGCATCAGCGGCATACCTCGTTGCAGAGTAGCAATTGATGAGGGACGACCAAAGCAAGCTCGGTGGAAACCTCGGGATAAAAGTGTTGGTGGTCATTTTCCGATAGGACCCTGAAAGTGGGTGGCGGTGGAGCGGGAATTGTTCGTGGACGGCGACCATGTTTTGGCGAGTGGGTCCACTGCTGCTGCTGCTTTCCCCGCTGCTTTCGCCGCTGCCGAGCAGAGTGCGGAAGACCGGCTTTGCAAACGCTCCGCACCCATGACCACGCTGGACACTCCTCTCCCACAATCGTCCGAGGCCAGCCAGCTTGCCCGTTGGACGCTGCGGCGCCACCCTTCCGCATCCGCTCCAACCTTGGACGCCGACTCGCCCACTCTGCGCCTTGTTTGAGATAGCAAGACCGTCTGCTCGGACCGCAACATGAGCCTGCGTGCGGCAGCTCCCGCCTCCTCGCGGTGGGAGAGGCTCGGCGGTTTATAACCCTGGCGGCCCCCCACACTCCGCTCCGTCCCATCAAGCAAGGGTTCCACTCCACCTCTCCCACCGACACTCGCTCGCACGCTCTCCGCACTCTCAGAGGTGTAGCGCTCCCCGCATCAAGTCGCAACACGATAAAAGGCGGTGCTGAGCTCGATCAGCGCCACTCTGCAGATTACAGACCCAGGCGAACACTTCCACCACCCTAGTCTTCGTAACAATGGCGCCTGCAGCAACTCTTTCCGGCTCCACCGAGCCTGCTTCCGCGCCGGTGTCCACCAAGCAGCTCATCGCCGCGGGCATTGCCGCCAACACGGTCGAGCAGAACGAGTCGGTGCTGCGCGAGATCCGATGCCTTGCTGCCGACCTCGTCCAGCAGTTCAACGGCGGCCATCCGGGCACTGCCATGGGAGCAGCTTCGATCGGCATGGCGCTCTGGGGTAGCGTGATGCGCTTCAACCCGGCCGACGGAACATGGGCCGACCGGGACCGCTTCGTGCTCTCGGCGGGTCATGCGTGTCTGCTCCAGTACATCTACCTCCATCTCACCGGATACAAGGCATGGACCATGGATATGCTCAAGCGATACCACTCGACCGATTTCGAGACAAGCCTCGCCGCGGGGCATCCCGAGATCGACCCGGAGAACGGAATCGAGGTCACCACGGGTCCGCTCGGCCAGGGCATCGCCAATGCCGTCGGTCTCGCCATGGGCTCCAAGCACATGGCCGCCCACTACAACAAGCCGGGCTTGGAGATCGTCGCCAACACGGTGTGGTGCTTCACCGGAGACGGATGCATCGCAGAGGGCGTGGGTGTAGAGGCGCTTTCGCTCGCAGGTCATCTGGGCCTGGACAATTTGGTGCTGGTGTACGACTGCAACAAGATCACCGTCGACGGCAACATCGACAGCTATGCCTCGGAAGACCACCCTGCCAAGCTCAAGAGTATGGGCTGGAACGTCCTCCAGGTCGAAAATGGATCCACCGACGTCGTCGCCATCGTCGATGCGCTCGAGCAGGCCAAGAAGCTGCGCAACGGCAAGCCGACGTGTGTGCAGATCACGACGATCATCGGGTACGGATCCAAGAAGCAGGACACCAACCCTGTACATGGAGCTGCACTGGGTGAGGACGACGTCAAGCACGTCAAGCGCACGTTTGGCTACGCCGAGGAGCAAAAGTTCCACCTCTCCAAGCAGGCGTACGACACGTTTGCCAGCGCCAAGACCAAGGGCGAGCAGCTGCAGGCGAGGTGGAATGCCACCTTTGCAGAGTACACCAAGGCCTTCCCCGAGCTGGCGCGCCAATTCGAACAGCGCAACACCCACGGCGCTTGCGACGAGCTCGTGGGTGGCCTGCCCAAGGAGTGGACGCAGATGCTGCCGGCCAAGAGCGAGCTACCGAGTGGCGCCATGCCTACGCGCAAGGCTTCCGGCATCGTGGTGCAGGCCTTGGCACCTCGCTTCCCGCAGTTCATGGTGGGCAGCGCCGATCTGCTCGACTCGACCTTCGTCAGCTGGAAGGACATGGTCGAGTTCCAGAGCCCCAACAAGCCGCAGCTCGGAGGCAGCTTTGCCGGGCGTCAGATTCGATACGGCATTCGCGAACACGCCATGGCGGCGATCGCCAACGGACTGGCAGGCTACTCGAGCCATGGCTTTGTGCCCGTCATCTCGACGTTCTTCATGTTCTTCCTCTATGCCGCACCGGCCATCCGCATGTCGGCGCTGCAGAAGCTCCGGCTGATCGGTATTGCCACGCACGACTCGATCGGAATCGGAGAGGACGGTCCGACGCACCAGCCGATTGGACTCGCGTCGTTCTTCAGGGCAGTGCCCAACGTGCAGTTTATGCGCCCGGCTGATGCCGAGGAGGTCATGGGTGCGTGGACGTTGGCGCTGGAAGCCAACAAGACGCCGTCGATCTTGTCGCTCAGCAGACACGCGCTGCCTCTGCTCCCCGGCTCGGACCGAGAGGCGGTGCGTCGTGGAGGCTACATTGTGCACACGGCCGAGGCGCGTGCCGATGCGACGCCGCTCACCCTCGTGGCTACGGGAAGCGAAGTGTCGCTGGCCATCGAAGCGGCCAACATCCTTGCATCGGGCGAGCTTCAGCAGTCGTACACGGTCAACGTAGTGTCCATGCCGTGCATGACGCTCTTTGACGCACAGCCAGCCGAGTACCGCCACTCGGTGATCCCGCCTACGCAGCTCTCGGTTGCTGTAGAAGCATGGGCTTCGCTGCCTTGGCCAAGGTACACGGCTGCTTCGCTGTCGATGCACACCTTTGGCCACAGTGGCCCGCAGCAACAGCTGTTTGAGATGTTTGGATTCCATCCCACCAACATTGCTGCCAAGATCCACCAACACGCCCAGTCGCTCACGCGCAACGGCACCCTCGTGCTCCCGCGCATCGGAGAGTTTGCCGAACTCCTCCTGGGCTACGCCAAAGGCCACTGATCCCTCCCATCCTAGTGTTTGTGTTGACGCAACTGTCTCGATATGAATCCCATTGCTTTTTTCGGTGCCAGAGTCGAGCGAGGCGAGTCACGGAAGCGGACGCGAGAGGAAGGGGAGAAAGTGCGAGAGGTCGTCGGGATGGCTAATGTCGCTGATCTCCACCAGCGCACCGTGCTGCGGCATCGAGGTCGCGCCGACGCTATGCTCAAAGGACGCGGCGTGCGAAGTCGAGGGGTATCCGGGCGCAACCAAGGCTGTGCTGGCCGGACGCGAGGGTGGCGCGCGCAGAGGATGGTGCGCCGCGACGCCTGCGCTTGCAGTTGGTTTGCCCGGCTGCGTGGGCGGTGAGGTCCAGCTGGGCGCCGAGTTGGACGAGCCCGAGGTGGTGCCCGAGGCGGGGTTGGAAGAGTCCTCGAGGATCGACATGGGCTGCTCGGTCGAAGATACGGTGGAAGCGGCCAGGCGCAGTAGCACTTTGAGTTCCGAGAGCGAGAGCATCGTCTCTCCCGCCGCTGATCCGCCCGCGCTGGCGTTGCCGGCAGGCGCGGCGTCGTGCGTCTCCTCGGTCTTGCGCGCCTTGAGTGCATTGGCGATCCACGTGACGCCGAGCCAGGTCTCGGTGAGCTTGTCGAGCGCATCGACGCAGCGCTGGTACGCCTCGAGGTGCGACTGGACGAACAACGACCTAGCCCCCTTGCCTCCGTCGTCGCGCAACCGCGCGCGCAGCGTGGCGAGCGACCGAGGCGCAGGACTGCCTCTCCCGCTGCTGTTGCCGCTGCGTCTGCCTGCGACGGTGGTGCTGGCGAGCTGTTCGTGCCTCTGCAGCGTCGCCGCCATGCTGGCTTCGAAACCGCCGGCGAGGCAAAAGGCCTGGTTGGTAAAGGGACAGCCGAGGTGGATCATGGGGTCGACGGCGTTGGCGTAGAGCACGGCGTTGCGGATCTGCTGCGATGCATGGCGCAGGATCTCGCGGCTCTCGTCGGACGCCACGGGCTTGGCTCGCAACCGACTCAGCGGCAGGCGGTTCATGAGCATGAGCAGAAGGTGGAACCACAGATGCAGCGAGAGCAAACAGCGCGGCTCGCTCGAGGTGCGCAGTTGGTCTTCGCCCAGCATCAGGCTTGCGGGCAGCGCGTCGTAGTCGCCAATCATGTCCGCCTCGAGCTTGTCCAGCTCCTCGAGCGGTTGCGGATCGTCGTCCTCGCCCAGGTTGTTGGCGATCTCGGCCAAAGCGCCTGCCTTCTGCATGAGCCGCGTGAGGTGGCCAAACACCGACGGCCGGGTGGCCGACGAGCTACGACTCGAACCCGTCGCCTCGCTTGCACCGTCGTTGGTCTCTTTGCGTGCCCGATGGATGGGGAGGACGGTGCGTGGATAGTCGAGTGTGATTTCCTGGTCCTTGAGGCTGGTAGGCCGACCTGTGCCGATGGAGAGCGTGCGGTCGAGGATGAAGACGCACCAGAAGAGCGGTTGAGGTTGAATGAGGTCTCCCGCGTCTGCGCGTGGTGCGGCGGCAAACCAGTTGTTCTTGGCTCGACGATGCAGGCCGAGGTCGATGGACATGCGGATGGCCATGCCGGCAAACATCCAGAGCCCCGAGTCCGAGTTGACGCCAAACTCGTGCCACGCCAGCAGCACCAGTGTCGCCACCGTGGTAACCGAGGGCAGCGTGATGGACGACATCATGTACGATTTCGCGCGCTCGGCAAAGCGCAGCCCGCGCGAGTGCGGTTTGGCCGAGCCGAACACCGAGTCGGCGGTGGCGTCGGGGTCGTTGGAAGCATTGACCGAACCACCTGTGCCGGCGGCGGGTGACAGCATGGTAGTTTCGTACGGCTCGACGAATCGGGCGGCAAGCGCACACATGGCGTTGATGAGCGCCGGATTCACCTGGCTGCCGCGTGCCAGCTGCGCCTCGAGGGTGGTGCGGCTGAGAAAGGGAAAGTGGTCTGCGAGGCGAAGGAAGAAGCGCGCGATGAGCAGATCTCGCAGAGGCGCGTCGGGGAGGTCCTCTGCGTACGCTGCAGAGGAGAGAGCGGAAGGCGTATGGGCCTCGTGCATGGCAGGGAAAGCGGTGCGGTGGGCGGCGCTGGTGGACGCGGCGGCAGGATTGGGCGAGGGCATGAAGCGCGATGTGCCGAGCAAGGAATGCAGGTTGAGCGTCTGTGGATCGAGCCCGGAAGCGGCGGGATCAAAGAGGTTGGTCCGGTTCTGGGCCTCGATGAGCATCGACTCGAGCTCGGCGGGGACGCGGATGCGGACGCTGATCTTCTTGAGCCCCTGCGTGACCGCGGTGGCGCCGCTGAAGGAGCGAAAGTAGTGGAGCTGGATGATGCGGTCCTTGCCCGCGGGTGCCGCATTGCCTGAGGGTGCGGTCTGGTGAAGCAGGTCGGCGAGCATGGGGTCAAAGGCAGCCACGTCGGAAGCGGTGGACCAGATGTTGTGCGCGGTGGTGGTGTCGTGAAGGCGCGTGGCGTCGGTGGTGGATGTGGCCGACTGACGTTCGAGCTCGTCGAACCACGCCACTTTGCCAGAGAGAGCCTCGATGAGCTCGTTGGGCAGAAATTGAACGTCATGTGCGGCGGCGTCGGGCACCGAGGTGACAACCGAGGCGGCAGGGATGGCAGGCCATGTGCTCGAGTGCG
>AWNI01000015.1:144014-172241 GCA_000517465.1 Moesziomyces aphidis | reverse complement strand
GCAGCCGATACGGCGACGCGACCGATGCCAGAGTTGAGGAGGGAGGGCGAGGCGACGCGGTGGACGGCGGGGCTCCTGTTTTGGCGGATGCGCTGCGAGTCATGTTCGTGAAACGAGCCGGAGCGGGACGAGGAATGATGGCCAGCGGACGATGGCTGGTTGGAGGAAAAGGGAAGGTGGTGATGGCGTGCGCTTGTGGGAGTGGCCGAGGTGATGTGAGGGCTGGTGGGACGCTTTTCTGCCTCGTCCATGAGGGACTCTCGCCTTGAGAGTGGCCTTGCGCTGGTATCGATGGCGGGCATTGCGCGGCGGAGGTTGTTGGAGCGAGAGTTTGAGTTTGCGCTCTCTGCAGCTATTCTTGGCGGCACGGACTGGGAGCGGTTCTCTGTGAGCCAGTAGGAGTTGGCGGAAGTGGCGGAAGAGGAGGCGGCGGCGGCGGCGGCATCGTCTGCGTGGAAGAGGCCATCGGCAGGAAGCTCGTAGTTGGGAGTCGCACCGAAAGCTTCGGCAAAGTGAGCGTTGACGGAGAAGTTGGGCGTGTCAACGTGCGGGTGCTGGTGGGATCTCTGTGCGAGCGTGGAGCGGCTGCTGAGGTGGTTGGCGGCCGAGGAAGGTGGGTGCGGCTTCTTGGTGGGGGAAGGGGTGCGTGTGATGGGGGTGCGCGGAGGCAAGTTGGCGAGGTTGCCCGGATGGCTGCGACGTTCTGTGCCCGTCATGACGATGGCTGTGTGGGGCACGACGCTGAGCTAGGGTCCAGTGACAAGCGGGTCGAGTGCTGGCGATCCGAGCTTTGCTTGCGAGAGCTGCCTTGGCTGCGTGGAGCGGAGAGAGTGTCGATGGCTTCAGCAAGCAGCGCACATGGGATGCGTCGGAATCGAGCTAGATGCAAGCTTTGTAGCAGTGGACCTGGGAGCGCGTGCAAGCGGGGACGCGGCAAGCAGATGAAATCGAGCGTTTCCCAGCTTGATGCAGGAGCGGTGATGCAGAGAAGGATGCGGATTTCGGAACAGGACGGAGCGAGAGGTGTACTTGCTGCGGCGGCGGCCAACGGGACGAAGTGATCTGGGACGGAAGGGTCGCAATGATGGGGACGGGTGGACGCTGTTATGATTCTATGTGGCGAAGGTCGTCGTTGCTGGACGCTTCGGAAGACGGCTCGGCAGCAAGGCGAGAGGAGACGAGAGGAGACGAGACGAGGCGAGGCGAAAGCGGTGCTGAAGAGCAGGCCGAGTGATTCTAAGGTGGGAGTGGGAGTGAGCCAGGCGTAGAGATGAAGTCGCGGATGACGAGGAGGATGACGGCCAAGCCGATAGCTTAGTGGCGAGAGCGAGAGGTTCGTGCGTTGAAAATGTGACGAGGCCGACAGAAGCACCGACGGCGGGTGTTGGTCCAAGCTGAGCTGCACGTTGAGCTGCTGCGTCGAGCTGCTGCGTCGAGCTGCTGCACTGCGATGCACTGCGCTGCGCTGCCGACCTAACCTGGCTTGGGCGCAATCTAAATCCATCTTCAAATTCACACCCGCTTCCTCTCTCTGCGCTTGGCTTTACGCTCACAGACCGAGGTGGCGCACCTTCTGCCGGCAACTCCTAAATTTGGCCAAAGAAAAGGAGACAAAAAAAAAAGAGGGGCGCTCCAATCACACTCTTTTTACGTTCCGCCCCCACGGCCCCCACGCCAACGAATCTCTGGCCACTGGCACTCTCGCACTTTTTTTTTCTTTTCGTGAGACACGGCATCGGGACGTCCGGCGCTCGACTTTTGATGCATGCATGCACACTTCGGAGGTGTGGCCTCGACGGTTGGCCCGGCAGGCGACCTTTTCGTGCATCTCATCCCGTCGGCTGTTCCACGCCCGACGGCCATTGTCACTGCCGTCTGCTTCGGAGCGATGCCGCATTGCTCGGCTCTCTTGAAATCACCGTGAGCTGCTTGGGCTGCTTGGGCTGCTCGAGCTGCTCGAATGGAATGGGGTGCAGCAGGTTGACCGGCGCACGAGGCCTCGCTCGCTTTCCTGTACAATGCAGAGGCCTAGCCTTGATGCAAGCTGCCATCCACCAATCATGTCCGCGCTCGAGCAATCTGCTGCTGCTGCTGGCTCTGCAGCGTAGCGTGGCGTGGCTGTGCCTCGCTGTCTCACTCTCCAGATGCAGCTCGGGATGCAGCTCCAGATGCACACCTCGCCACGCGTCAAATTCCCCCGACTGTCGAGCTTCGAATTTCTTCGACTGTAGGCTGACTCTGCGCTAGCCTGCCCGCCCGCACGCCACGTGGGCCACACCTTGCGCCTCTCACCTCGACTTGCGCCTCCCTTGCCCGCGCTGGACCCTGGTGGAAGCATCTTTCCACACATGCTGCTGCTCTCACAGCTCGTTCATCGCCAAGTCAAATACACCGTCGTTCCTGGATCTTGACGATGCACGCCGCCTGTTGGCATCCTCCTTCAGTCCAGAGTCACAAGTGCGCTGCGTATGGCTGCCGCAACCACGCTCACCTCCGAGGTTCGCCGCGGTGGGCAGTGTCCAATGTCGAGTTCGATCACCTGCTTGTCCCGGTCGTCGTAGAGCGATGCCAGCTGTCGCGATTCCGCTAGATTCGTATCGTGTCGGCCATGCACATGCACGCTCTTGATCTCGAGCGGCGCAACACCCCTCGTGTCCACGCGCTGCAGCCCTCCTCCGCTCTCAAACGGTCGTCCACCACAGATGAGAATCATCAGTCGCACCGGAAGCTCGTCCAGTCCAGCTCCCACATGCGCCCTCAGTTCCAGTAGCATGCCTGTCGACACCGCACATCCCTGCGAGAAGCAGATCAGCCCGTCAAATGCGCATCGACGCTCTTCCAGAGGTGTCGTCGGCCCCGCCGTGCTCGCATCCGAATCCGTGCCCCCATAGCTGGGAGTGAGGGCAGGCGATGCGCCAGTGCTTGCCGTGTCTGTCAACGCTGGATGCATCGCTAAAGAATCGATGCCTACCTCCTTTCCCAACGCTATGGCTGCACTGAGCTGCTGCGAGTCATCACCCTGCTTCCCGTAGCAGCCCCTCGAAGCGTCCAATTTGGCTGCCACTCTGCTGTGCGCCGCCTGCAATGCGGCGCGCGTCGGCTGCTCGTACCACGAAAAGTACGCTTGGCCCGGAAAGATGCTTTCGATGCCTGGTGAGAGCAGCCAAATCATCATCAGTAGACAGCTTGAGCGACGAGGTTGAATGCCGCAGACTCACCTTGGTATGGAGCACATCGCTCGCCGCCCTCCAAATACTCGACCTCGACCAGCTCGCCAAGTGCGTCGACGATCGGCTTGATCTGCGTCTTCATGATTCGTGCCGAAGTTCCTTTGCCGTGCAAGGCCAACAGTCGGAACCTGCGCAGCGGCATGCTTCCGCTCGCTACGATCATGGCCAGGCCCTCGGCGGATGAACTTATCCTTGGACGTGCGGTGCTGGACACCGTGTCGCTTAAGTAGCTTCAAGGCTTCGAAACATGGCTACCTGCGTATCCTATGGTCTCGAGAATCCTCAGCCTATACACAGGCCCGGAAGTTTTCATATTCCACAGTGACACACAGTGACACAGGGCTGCACGCAGCAAGAGGTGACGGCCTCAGTCCTTGCTTCAGCCAGGCTCAGCAACAAGCACCTCAAGGGCCTTCTCCGGAGCTCGAACAGATCAAGCTCGCACAGCATTCAGGAGGCCGGAAGCTTGGCTAGAACCGTGAGCCGGAAAGAGTGCAACGCAAAAGCGAATCGACCCAAGGTGGGTTGATCTCTAGGCTCTTGGTGTGACATCAAGCTCTAGGTTGCGGCGTAACGCGCTTTTACGGAGGCCAGGGCGCAACCCTCTTTCACTCTGCGTCACAACCACGAGCGCCCTTCACCGGTTGCAACCACGGACGTCACGAAAGCATCACTGCCGCCCTTGCAGATACCGCTTATCCTTATCGCCACATGCGCACTATGAGCTTGCGCACTTTGAGCTAGCTTCGGCATCCCTTCGATTAGCATCATGTAACTCGCTCGGAAGCACTTGGCAACACCGACACGCCATCGACTAGCCACTTGTCACATCAAAGGCGTCCCGCTTCGTCGCAGTCACGAGACCGTGTGGACAGCAGGCTTCGCCGCGGAGAAGGCGGAATCATGCTCTGAATCAACCTCAACGTTCAGGGGCCAAGAAACTCTACACCACGTCGACACGCGTGTGAACCTTTGGGCGTAGCTACCCCCTTCCTCCGGTCACACGACTCTCTCTACCTGTCACTTCGTCTCGACAGATGCAGCTGCGATCACAGGCATCAGATTGACGCAGATTCAGTGCTCCCCAGGGCTGCCGCGGAAAAGCGCCGACGCCATCGGATCATCCGCTCCATCTTTCCGTCGGATCCGCACACGGGCGCAACATCTGTCAACCTCCGCAACATCACGCACGAATTCTTAGTCAGGGCGTGATCATAGCACTCGTGGAAGGTCCGGCGGATGACATGGCTCACAGCGGCTCTTCCGACACTTCACACCGAGGTTCCCAGAGCCAAGCAACACAGCAGGCAAACCACCTCAACGTCAAGCGCCTCCGCCTCTTTCGGAGCAATCGCTGCGAACCGCCACTCGAGCACTCTCAGCCCACATAGGTCGACGGATAGAGCACTGCGAAGATGGCAGCCGCCTCTCCAACAGAGGAAAGCAGCAAGGCAGCTCCGCACAGCACTCGAAAGCCTGGAAGGCTCTCTGCACGGTCGCCTGTATTTGCGCCCAAGCGCAGGCCATGCAACATATAAAGGACTCGTAGAGACGACACGAAGCCCAGATTCCCTCCAGCATTCCTTCTCTTCCACCATCCCAATCTTCAAGAAAACCGCAAGATGACGCTCAACAAAGCACAGAAGAACAGCCTCGAACACAATCACAAGGTGGTCTTCGTCTATGCATCCCACCGGCACATCTTGCGTCCATTCACATTCCACCTCTTGTACCACAGAGCTCTCCACGATGCCATCCTACGCTCCTTCCTCGAGACAGCATACGAGTCCATCCGATGCGAAGTCAATGCCGCAGCCGCCTCGCCCGAACTCCAGCCCTCCGGCGCACCGGTTCTGCCGGCTTCCTTTGAAGGGCTCACCGAGACAACCGCTGCCCCTCTCTTCAGATTCTTCGTCCTGTCTCTCACGACTCTGGCTCAAATCGGCATGGTCCTCGCCGCCAGGCAAGACTTCAAGGATGCCATGACGGGCGGCTTCCCCGCCGTGTGGGATGCCGAATCCTTTCTGACGATGCGCATCCTCCAGACGACCGACGCCTCCTCCACTCTCGAGGTCATCGCTCGTGCCGTGGAGACGATCCGACTCGCAACCTGGCTCGACATTTTTCTGTCTCCTGGCAGCTTTGAGCAGGCGCATGGTAGACTCGAAAGGCTCACGGTTCGAGGAGGCGATGGGCTGCATGCAGTCCTGGACAAATGTCGTCAAGGTAACAACCTCATTCAACAGACCCTGTACGGCTTTACCCTCGGCGTCTCCCCGCACGGTCCAGAAGCGGACGTCATGCACGAGTCGCAAGGTGTTCTCGTCACCGAAAAATCCAAGGTCCCGCTCTTGGACGAGGCTCAGTGGACTCGGATTCACGATGGTCTCCAGGCTTGCATCGAGAAACGCCGTATCGGGGTCGCTCTCAGCCCTGGCATAGCTCGCTGTGGCGACCCGTCGAGCATCATCGAGGTCGATCTGGCCGATCTTTTTCGGATGCCTGACATTGGACGCTCTCAAGCGCATTCCGACGGTGCCTTTGTGCAACTTGCACACGACACCAATCTTTCGCGCGTCTACATTCCAAACGTCAGTGTTCTGCTCATTGGTGGCAACACCAACGATGCTTGCATCTCGGCAGTGACACGGCACCTCACGTCACAAGCAATGCCGCACGAGCACGTCAAGCTCCTCAATCTCCTATCGCCCAAAGACTCTCAGCGATTCGGTAACGAGCCCGTCAATCTATCCAAAGTCCAGGGAAATCCTTGCGAGCAGATCGCCATTGTTGGCATGTCCTGCCGCGTGCCTGGTGCCTCTGATGCGGATGACCTCTGGAAGCTCCTCAAAGAGGGCAAAGACACTCTTCAAGAGGTATGTTCACATGCTCAGAACATTTTTCGTGGCATTCGAAGCTTGACTGACACCATGCCGCCATTTCTCTCTTTCGCCGCCTTCTCAGATCCCCGAGAGGCTCTACCGCTATCAAGACTACCATTCCGCCTCGTATCGCGACCGGAACGTCATGCGTGTTCGAACTGCCAACTGTCTCTCCAATCCGAGCCTCTTCGACAAGAGCCTGCTCGAGGGCGTCGGCTCGGTCGATGACTGCGCAAAGCTTGACCCTCAGCAGCGAGTGGCCATCTTGACGACCCACGAGGCGCTTCAACGGGCAGGCTACGGCTTCTCTCCTCGTCATCCACCAAAGCACCCGCAGCAGTGGAGTTCTCACCTTGCCTATTGCAGCGATGACTATCGCGAGCATCTCAGTCGCGACATCGATGGCAGTCTTGTCTCCGCCACGCACCGCGCACATCTCGTGGCCAGAATCAACGAAGCATATGGCTTCCGGGGCGAGGCTTGCTCCTACGACACTGCTTGCAGCTCTGCCTTGGTTGCAGTTGAGGCGGCATGTAGTAGCTTGCTGGCCGTTGAGACATCGGTGGCAGTCACGGGGGGCGTCAATATCATCACACAGCCGCAGATCACTATCGGACTCGACCGCGGCTTCTTCCTCTCGCCTTCGTCTCAATGCATGACGCTGGACGATGCCGGTTCAGGCTATTCCAGAGCCGACGCCGTGTCCATCATGCTGCTCAAGCGACTCACCGATGCGGTGCGCGACAACGATCCTATCCTAGCCGTCATCTCCTCTGCTGCGACCAACCACTCGGGCGAGTCTTTCTCCATCACTCATCCTCACAGAGAGACGCAGTGCAGGCTGTACCGGTCCGGCATGCTCGCCAGCGGAACCCTGCCACGCGACTATTCCTACATCGAGATGCACGGCACGGGGACGCAGAGTGGCGACTTAGAAGAGGTGACCGGCATCGTCGAGACGTTCGGGGCGAAGAAGAGGCCCGGCGAGTCTCCACTAGTGCTTGGCTCAGTGAAAGCCAATGTTGGGCATTCGGAAGCGGCTTCGGGGGCCACCAGCATGATCAAGACGATCCAGATCTACAATCATGACTTGGTGCCACGCCACATCGGCATCCGCACAAAGCTCAACACCAAGCTTCCGCCCCTCGACGGGTTGCTCATTCCTCTCGAAGAGACCAAGCTCGACCGCCTCAGTTCAACGTTCACGCTCGTCGACAACTTTTCGGCAGCGGGCGGCAATTCTTCCGTCATCATGGATCGTGGCAGTCGGTACCGCGAGCGCCTCTTGAGCCTGTCCAAGGAGGCCGAAGCGACGTCGGACGACTTTGTCTCGAGTGTCAAGCAGCATCTGCTCTTCGTCACGGCTGCTACGCCGTTCTCACTGGACGCACATAGGAGGCAGCTGATCGCGTTCTTGGACCAGAATCGCGACGTCAGCCTGCGCGAATTCTGCAGCAATGTTTCGCTCAGCGATCCCATGTATCGCTACCGCCTGATCGGCACCCCCGCCACGCTTGCCGAAGCAAAGGCTTGCCTCAGCAGCCAGGAATCCATCTGCGTCAGCGACCGATCTACGAAGGACATGGCCATCGGAATCGCTTTCAGCGGTCAAGGCGCCCAGTATCTCGACATGGGCCGGGAGCTCTACGAGTACAGCTTTGCTTTCCGTCGACACGTTGACGCTTGTAACACCATCGCGCTGAGCCTAGGAATGCCATCCTTGGTCGCGGTCATCCATCCGGGACGCAACGAGGAGACTGCTCGGCGTGACTCCACAGTGGGGACGCGTGCAGCCGATGCCTTCAGCCCGGCGCAGTACCAGCTGGCCTTGACTGCGGTCGAAGTGGGTCTCACATCCCTGCTCCTCGACTGGGGCCTCAAACCAGCTTGCTTGGTGGGACACTCGCTCGGAGAGTATACAGCCATGTGGTTGTCGGGCATTCTCTCTCTTCACAGCTTGATCGATCTCGTCGGTCAACGCGCTCTGCTCATGATGGAACGCTGCCAGCCCAACGCCACGTCGATGCTGGCCATTCGAGTGCATCACGCACAGGCCGCACAGCTGCTCAAGGAGGCTGGATCCGAAAGCCTCGAGATTGCCTGCATGAACAGTCCCAACGACACCGTCGTCGCGGGCAGCACGGTCGAGATCGAAAAGCTTATGCGACTATGCGAGCACAAGCAGCCCAAGATCAAAGCCATGGCGATTCCGGTGCCATACGCTTTCCATTCGAAAGCGGTCGAGCCGCTGATGGAGGACTATGCAGCAGTGGCTGCTCGTCATCGTTTCTCGCAGCCAAAGATCAGCATCGCATCCAACGTCCTCGGCCAGGTCATCGACGGCCGCAACGCAGGCATCACTGCCGACTATCTGGTCCGCCATCTGCGTCAACCCGTACGCTTTTCCGAAGCAATCCTGGACCTTCAGAGCAAGCTTCAGATCGACACGTGGATCGAGTTGGGCCCTCATCCGACCTGCATTCCCATGCTCAAGGGCTGCTATGCCGAGGCCGAGCATGCACCAGCCTTCTTGGCGTCTTTCCGCCGGGGAAGCTCGTCGTGGTCATCTGTCCTCGGCTTGGTCAAGGAACTCGCATCTCGCGGCATCGACCTAGACTGGGACAAAGCTTTTGCAGACCTCGGACTGCGTTTCTGTCACAAGGGCCTGAGCGCAAGTCTTCCGCTATACCCGTTCGACTACGAAGAACACTGGATCCCGTTCAAGGATCGTGGACTACGCGATGGCCTCACACCTGCGAGCATCAAGCAGTCTGGCACCGCGGAGACTGGCACCATCAGACACGAGGCTCCACCGAAGCCGAGACTGCCACGGCCGTCGTACGCCCTTCTGTCTCAGTGTATCAGGCTGGAGGCCAATCCACCCTCGGCACTGTTCTTGGCGCGCACAAATCAACGCCCCTTCAGCGACATGGTCAAAGGCCACATCATTCTTGGCACGGAGCTTGCTCCAGCGACCGTCTTTGTCGAGCTTGCGCAGGAAGCCGGCATGTACTGGTGGGACTTGGACGCGAGGGCGGCTCGACCGGCCGGCCAGAAGGAGGAAGACGTGGTGGTCGAGGTGTTGGAGCTCTCTATGGTCGCGTCACTGTACCTCAACGAGCGTGACCCGAAGCAGAGCATCGAGGTGAGCTTGCAAGGCGATCCCTGGTCCCACGACGGCTCGATCGTGCAGTTCTTCTCTCACAGCGAGCACCGCCACCAGAAGCATCAGTATGGCGCTTGCAGGATCCGCGTCGTCAGCGTCGACGCTGCCCAGCACGACTGGACGAAGCTCGCGCACCTCATCCAGACAGCTGCCGCCAAGGTTCAAGCCGACTCGTCATCCGTCATCAAGACCAAGACCATCTACCGAAACTTTGAGTCCATCGTCAAGTACCTCGGTGGATTCAGAGGCATGGAGACCGTCTGGCTGAGCGAAGGCGGTGAAGAAGCCACCTCCGAGGTCCGACACCACGACGAGGCCGCGTACGGCCGATTCGTGTGCAGCCCAATGCTGTTGGACAGCCTCGGAGGGCTGACTGGCTTTATCAGCAACGTCCGCTTTGCTGAAGGCCCGTACGTCTACATGGCAGACGGCATTGGCCGCATTGTGACGCTGCCGGGCTTGCGAAAGATGCAGCCCGGCGGTCCCACCAAAGTGCGGGTCTATGCCAGAATGCAGAAGGACAAGGACCTGTCGAGAGGCGATGCCTACTTCTTCCTGCCCGACGGTCGATTCATGGGCTCGATGGAAGGGATCGTCTTCAAGCGCATCCGACGCGACATGCTGCTCAGGCTCGTGCAGCTCTCGAGCAAGGCTTTCTTCAACGAGGCGGATCGAGCAGCCAAAGCCCAGCAGGGCGCCAACGTCCACGAGAGCGACAACCCTTCGCAGAATTCCGCCAACAAATCTTCTACCAACCAGCCAAAGGCGATTCCGGGACTGGAGGGCAAGGCAAACGGCAGCGCGGCTCACAGTGCTCGCCTCCAGGGCGAGACAAGTAGTGACTCGCCGATGAACGAGCTGACCGACCCAGGCAAGCGCTCCATCGCCTCGAAGCCGCGTCACATCGCAGGTCCACAGCTCAAGCGCTTTGACGGGCGCGACGTCCTCTTCCTCTTTCCCGACGGGAGCGGGACAGCACAGATGTACCCAAACATCAACACTGGCGGCCGACTGTCCATTTATGGCTTCGACTCGCCTTATCTGGGCCACATCGGGGCATGGAGTCGAGGTGTGGGCGAGCTGGTGGATCAGTATGTCGAGATGCTCTGCCGCGCGCAACCGCAGGGCCCGTACCGACTCGGCGGCTGGAGTATCGGCGGTGTCGTCGTGCTCGAGGTGTGTCGGCGCCTCCTCTCGCTCGGCCACGAGGTGGCCTTTGTCGGCCTCATCGACACGCCGAGCCCGCTGCAGATCAAGCCGATTCCGACGGGCACGCTCGACGAGATGCTGGGGCGCATCACCTCGGCCACGGTGCGCGAGCACTTCCGCTCATGCGCACTCAGTCTGCCGGGCTACCGCTGCCTCGCATTTGCCGAGAACGACGCAAAGCCAGCAAAGATCACCGTGGTCAATGCGGCTCACGACTCGGGGCTGAAGCCTGTGATGGCGAGCGAGCCCGAGTGGCGCTCGTTTTGGTCGGACACGGCCCACCTCGCTTGGCACCAAGTGGCGGGCGACCACTGGACGTGTTTGGAGCCGGCGCTGCGGCTCATTGTCGAGAGCGCCCTGTAACGTCGCTACGCTCGTGCGCGCTGCGTGCAATGTATGTACCGTGTCAGTGCCAGTTTGTGTTGTGCTATCTTGTTATTGCGGGTGGTGGTAGTGTACAGTGAAAAGGCGGGCTGTGCGCGGTTCTAGAGGTAGCGCGAGCTCTGGGGGCAGTAAGACTCGAACCTCTCCTCGACTTTATCCCAGTTGACGCAGTTCCAGAAGCGGGTGAGGTACTCCTCCTTGCCCATGATGCCGTAGTCTGCGAGCCAGGCATGCTCGTGCACGCTGATGTTGAGGAGCGGGTAGAGCTCCTTTCCGACCTTGTCGGCGATGCCGAGGGCGCCGAAGAGGCTTTCTGCGGGGCGGGCGGGTCTGTCTGTGGAGTTGGGCCTGTCTGCGTCGTTGGTGGGTTGGTCGTTGATGCTTGGGATGGCAAAGTGCTTTCCCTGCTGGATCCTGTTCTGGACGATGACGGTTCCTGCGCCGAAAGTTGGGACGATTCCGAGGTTTCTGTGTTGATCGGTGACGAGCCATACCCAACCGGAGCTGCTCATGCCGTAGGCGGCGGCGGAGAAGGCGAGGCACATTTCGGGGAAGCTTCCGAAGCTCTTTGACACTGCCGTAGCCAATTTTGGCAGAGGGGTGGGGTTGCGCAGTTTGTCTTGGGGAGCGATAGAGGAGAGGAAGAAGGCGTTGTTGAGGGCCTGGGAAGCGTAGTTGAAAGCCAGTAGCTTCTCGCGGTTCTGAGCGAGGCCGATGACGGTTTCCACAATGGAAGAAGAGGCGAATTGGGTGTCACGAACTTCCTGATTGAGAAGGTCGAGGAGGCCAGCCTGCCATGTTTGCGAGATCTGCTTGACGGTCGATGCGGAGAGGAAGGGTGCACAGCCGTCGACGAGCGATTCGGGTGTGGGTGGACACGTGTGCAGACTCCTCGAGGATGTGGACGGTGTCGAGACGGTAGAGAGGGTGGGCAGAGAGCGGATAGCGCGGGTCGCAATACGGCCCGAACGGGCCAAAGGTGCAGCCACCATTGCGCAAATACGAAGGGATGGTGTGAAAGATGTGCTGTGAGAGAGAAATCCCAGGATAGAGCGATGTGCAAGAGTGGCATTTTTTCTTCCTGCCCGCTTTCTCGGAAGATGGGCAAGGCCAGGGCGCTCTCGTGATCACGCCCCCGTGTGCCCAATTTTGGGCACCCACTCGTGCGAGTCAAACCCCCATTATTGCCCCCGATGCCGCATCTCTCTCCACACAACACCTCAGCCCGCGGGCGATTTCGAAGAAGAAAAAAAAGAGGCTAGGCCCAACCGCGCATTGCTGCTGCTGCGTGAGATCAACATCAAACATCAACACTTTCACCCTGACCGCTGTCATCTCGACTTCTCAGCCGCCCCTCGCACATCTTTGGGGGTATAGGGCTTCAAGAGATGCCCTCTTCGCTCGCATCGATACCGCAGGCGCAGCTGCCATCCAAGTACCGCGATGTCGTCAAACTCGCTCTGCAGCCGCGTCAGACGCGTGCCTTTGTGCTAGCCGCCATCACCTGGCACCTCTGCCTCTGCGCCGCCCTGTTCGGTACGGTGCGGATGGTGGTTTCGCCATCGACGCTGGTGGTCAGCGCTGCATCGTTCGGCACCGCCATCTTGCCGTTGTTGGCTCGACGCAAGCGCGGGTGTGCGCGCATCACGTCGGCGCCACCAAAGACGCCATCTTCGAGGACAGCACAACTCACAGCTGCTTTGGCGCACGCTGACTCGGGAAGGGCGGTTACACAGCATACGGCGGCATTTGTTGTGCTGGCACTTGGGTATACGGCATTGTTGACGGCAAGGACCGAGGGATGGGCGCCCCAGATCTGGGTCGAGTCGCACGCGGCGTTCTACCTCAACGAACGCTTTCTCTATCTGCTCGGCCACTCGGCACTGCTCGGTGCAGTCTATACGGTGGTATTCCGATGTCTCCCTTCGCCTGATACCACGGCGCTGCCGGCATTCGACGCCAAGATGCTCACGACAGACGCACGCGTGACGATCAAAGACCGCGTGGTCGCCCTGGCCTCGTCGCGCCTACCGCTCGCACTGGTTGCCGCAACACTCGCATCGATAACGAGCGTGGTGGTGTATGCGGCGGTGCGCGTGCGCGTGTGGAGCAGCGTGCTGCTGGTCGTTGGCAGCCGCGGCCTGCTGCGCCGTTTGCTCGTCCCGTCGTTCCGCCTGGAGTTTGGTACGCTCGAGGTGGGGGTGCGCACGACGCTGTTCAGTGTAGCCGCGGTGTGTGCGGTCGAAACAGCGTACGTGCTGCTGGATGTGTACCTCACGCATCCGCTCGTGGCGCTCAGCAAGTACGCGCGGAACCCGACGCGGATGTTGGTCGACGGGATCGAAGAGCCGCTCGTGTTTTTCGCCAGCCACGCGTTTGCAGAGCTGGCACGGCTCAGTGCCCAGGATGGCGAGGTGCGCGCAGCGGTGTACAGGGACGTCAACTCGGACGCCACGGCGTGGATCCAGATCAGGGACAGGTGTCTGAAGCTGCTCGAGGAGCAGAGGCAGTTTATCGCGCGCAGAGGCGTAGTGGAGGCAGCCAAGCCAGCAGCGCCAGCAGCGGCACAGCAAGCACCGCAACAGCAAAGCGCAGCGCAGCCAACACGAACCATCTGGGACCAGCTCGCGTCGGGACAATCGACGCCCAGCAGCAGTGCGTCACCCGCGCAGACGAGCAGGACTGCCCCGACGACTGCTGCCGCTGCCGCTGGTGCTGGCAAGGCCCCGAGCCCAGCGCCTGTCGTGAGCATCGCCAACGCAAGCCGGCTGGCGCATGCGCTAGTCTCGACTGCATGGCGACTGGTACCTTCGGATGCCAAGCACGTTCTCTTTGGTCCTCGTCGACGCCAACTACTGCTGGGCGACTCACCGGCCTCTGACGCGGCGTCGATAGTGGGCCGCGATGCTCAGCGCACCGTCGGAGCCGTGGTGGCACTCAAGTCTCTCCTCTGCCACAGCCTTGCCGAAGACGCGTACGGTGTAGTGCAGAAGGACATCCGACGCGTGCTCGTGGCGCTCGTGGAGCTCGACTGCGAGATCCGACGCTTGGGACTCGAGCTCGAACAGCGCGCTCGCGACATCGACGAGCAGCTCGCCAAGCAGCAAGCCGCCGAGCCCAACACGCAGGCAGCAGCGAGGAGCGAGTACCAGCAACAGCTCAGTACGGCCTGGAGCAGCAGCGGCGCCGAGAGCGTCGATACCGCCCTCACTGCCGCCATGCGCGAGATCCTGGATACGTTCGCCCAGTTTGATCTGCAGCTCGGCACGCCGCTCGAGGTGCAGCTCGCAGAGTGTCTGGGTTGAGAGCGCGTTTGCAATCCATTACTCTCAGCAACAACGATCGATACCAGCGTGGGAGAGCTTTGCTATGGATTCCGTCGGCAGTGGACCGATCGATTGTGATTGTGACGAGGAAAGTTGGGAGGTGCAAGCCGAAGCTGCATGTCCTTTCGGATGGCTGCATCCGCTCCACGACTGAGAGTGATTTTTCCGGAAATCGATGATTCGCACCCATGGGCAGCAGCAGCGGCCGCGCTTCGATTTGCAATCAAGCCCAGGCAAGGCAGACAGACGGTCGGGAACGCCGACTGGGCTCGGCTCGAGAGGCTCAGCTGCTGGTGGTCGTCTCCGCATTTCCAGACCGATTCCGCCGCCGCGTTTCCGGTATTTTTTTCACGCTGCTTAAAATGAGGCGGCAGCAGATGGGCAGTCTAAAAAGCGCGCACTAAATTTCGCAACCAGCTGCAGCCACACACTGCGCTCATGCCTGCCCTCAATTCGCCCGGGCTAAGGCTGAGGCGCCTTGGCCAACGACGGCTCGCTCTGCCCGGCCCTGCCTTCCCCCGCATCGATGGGGAATGGGCGGGCGGATGCTCAGCTCGGCTGGCCCGCACCGCTGCTGCTGCTGCTGCTCTCTCTCTCTATCACCATCCACCCCGTCGGCACTCCCATCCGCTTCATCTCGCCTCGTCACCATCCTCCGCACGTCGAGATCTTCGGAATCGACCGAGATCGCACGTCTACTGTACCTCGCTGCTACTGCACCGTGGGGATCTCACGCCACCACACTCAAGCTCGCATATCCACTCTCTGCACGCGCAACATCCGCCCGCGCCTTCATCTCGGCGCGTATCGCATCCGCTGCCCGTTCATCAATCGTCATCGGCACCGCGACGCTCGATACTGTACCGTTGCAGTCGTTGCGCTCAACAATGCTGTCTTGCCCGCCAGCGGCATCCCATTAATACCGGATCCCCACCTTTCGAAGCTAGCCGCTGGCAACCTCCCTCGCAGATATAGTCAGTCCGTTTCTCAAAGCGCATCGCCTCTTCTAAAATCCTCCGCAGCGCGAGCCACGCACAATCTGCTCCAAAAATGCAGGGCTCTTCGCACGACACCATGTTCCGACAGCACTTCCAATACAACGGACGCGACGATCCCTCCCAACAGCTGCATCCGCCACACCAGCAAAAGTCGCAGCCCAACCATCAGCGAGAGCCATTGCAACAGCAGCAGCAGCAGCCGTTTCAACCGCACGCACAAATGTCGAACCAGGCTCCCTCGGGTCATCACAACCTTTTCGCGTTCCAACCCTCTTCTTTCGATCCAGCCGCCTCCACCATGCAGCCCGCGCAGTCCGCCTTTGCTTCCTCATCCACCTCTGCCCACTCGGCTCCGATGGCGCCGCCCACCATGCCTTTTCCCTCCAGTCAGCCGTTCGCAATGGACCACGCGATGTTCGGCGACGTCTTCATGCCGCCAAGACCAAAGCAGCTACGGCCTTCCGAAGCAACGCGCACCTACCTCAACACCTTTGAGGACCCCATCGCAGAGGCCTACATCGCTGGCCAAAACCTCGATGAGCCTTTCTACTCGATCGCTCCGTCGGGAATAGAGTTGCCCACAGACGCCTCCACGTCTCTCGACCTCAACACCATCCCTGCTCATGCATCAGAACCCACCAACGCTCCGCCGCAACCAGCTGCCGACACTCGGCCAGACTCCATCGACTCCTTTGCCTTCATCGGCAAGCAATCCAGTGCAGATTCCGACACTTTCGACTCGGCCGCTGCCATCCTCGACGACGCAGGCTTCACCCGCTTCTCCCAACTCAACGACGACAACACCAACAACGCCGCAGATCCGCTCTCCGACAACGCAGATGCGCAGCACGGCATCGCTTCCGCTTCGGGCTCAGATGGCACCAGCCAAGGCACATCAGCCTCAGCCGCAGCCAACAAGGACGGCATCCCTCCACGCCGCCGTACCCGCCGTCGCCAAAACATCAGTTGCGACCAGTGTCGCGCCTCCAAGCGTGGCTGCGACTTTCAGCTGCGTCTTGATGCAGACGGCAACGATCTCGCCTCGGACCAGCCCGCCGCTGGCAATGCTGGCGACAAGCGCAAGCTCTCCGACGCGGGCCAGGAAGGCGGCCCGGGCGGCTCCAAACTCGTCTGCTCCAACTGCCAGCGACGCGGCATCGAATGCACCACCAACTTTGCCGACTCGGTTCGCGAGAGCAAGCAGGCCGCCAACGTCACTCCGGACATCCCCGTCCAAGGCTCCAAGAAGCGCGCCATCTCCGACGACGCCTCCGAGAACGGCATGCGTTCCAAGTCGGTCTCCTCCGACGGCAGCTCGCCCTCGGCACACAGCCACGAAAGTCGCGACCAGCTCATCCGGGCCTTGCAGAATCGCAACGAGTCCCAGATGCTCTCCACCAGCGGCCAGAACTTCCGATTCGCCATGCGTGCAGACTCGCTCCTCCTCACCACAAACCGCATGCGCCTCTACGTACACACCGTCGAACCCGGCGCCAACCTCTGGCTCTCCAGGGCTTGCTCGCCGCTTCGCACCGACGGCGACCTCGGCGCCTACATTCGCAGCGCCATTGGCCTTGATGCGCTCAACCTCTCGCAACGCCTCTGGGCCTCGTGGCACGTCGACGTTCCATCCACAAGGAAGGAGCACCAGCCCAATCTCTTTTACCTCGTCTACGGCCTCGACCACCTCGGTGGAGAGATGGGCGTCTGGGGCGAAAAGCCGCAGCAGTTGCCCATCCCGGACGCCTCCGAGATGCGCGGTCCAGGCCCAGCGCACGAAGCTTCCGCACAGATCCAAGACATCTTTATCGACATGCTCGGCATGGGCCCCGGCGGCTGGCGCAGGTCCAAGAGGGACCTCATGATCGACGAGGCCGTCAAGGCGTGCATGCTCGCCTACGCGTGCCAGTTCCGTCTCGACGACGAGATGACCTCCAGCTCTGCCGATGCCGCATCCCAGAAGGCTGTGGACGGCAAGCACTACCGCGACGCCCACGACCGCATCGCCACCGCAGCATGGAAGCGCGCACGCTCCTTGATTTTGCAGCTCGCTCCGCGCCGCTCGTGCCGCATCGCGTACGGCCTTTTCCTGTTTGGTGTTACGGCGCCACCGCCCGGTGCGCTGGCAGAGGGTGGTGCCCGATCGGGCGCGGATGCTGCCGAGGATGCGGCGTTTGCGCTCGAGACTGCCTCCCGACATCTCGAGTGGTTCGTGATGAGGTGTCGCGACCTCGTCCGTACCGTCGATAAGGCGGTCAAGAATCCGCTGCTCAACGGCAACGCCGAGGTGATCAAGCACCAGCGCATCGCATCCGACCTCATGGGCCTCGCAGAGTCGCTCGGCTGGTTCGGGCTGCTCATCGACACCGTCACGCACGTGTCGCAGGGCCGCCGCTCGAGCATGCGCGAGGACAATCTGGTCTACCAGTCCACCGGCATAGGTTCGGGCACGGATCCAGGCGTGCCCGTCCCTTCGCCCGGCAGTGCCAACAGTCCGCCCGATCGCACCGCAGAGGCGCTCTTTGCGCTCCAGGACACCATCAACCTGCTGCCGTCTCGCCAGGCGCCGCCGGGCGCCTTCCCGGGCACGTCCGAGACGTACATGCACGAGGAGAACGAGGCGGATGGCACGTTCCAGGTGGACACCGAGATGTCGCGCAGGATCATGGAGCGAGCCGCGTGTGCGCGCGACCTCATTCCTGCGCTGCTGCGCAACCCGGGCGCGCTCGCGAATGCCATCCCGTTCGACGTGCTCATCGGCGCCCAGGATCCCGACGTCGGTCGTCCCGGTGGCTCGATCATCAACATCAACAATCCGGGCGGCGGGCTGAACGAGCAGGTGGTGTTGCTCGGCGTCGCGTGGGGCACCGCGGTCGAGGTGTACATCTGGCGCCGCGTCGGCATGCTGCAGGCGGCGACCGAGGCACTGTTGGCCACCACGGATCCCGTGCAGGCGCTCATTGCGGGCGGCGGAAGCATCGTGACCGAAAAGGTGGAGAAGATGGTGATGAATGTGCTCGAGGCCATTCGGCTGTTCCACAACATCTTTGATGGGCTCATCGCGCGCGCGCTCGACGAGTTTGTGCACCTGTCTAGACAGGCGCGCACGATGCTGTCGTTCTTTGTGATTCACATTCACCTGGGCGTGCTGCATTTCACACAGCTTGCCAAGCGTATCGAGCAGCGCGAGCTCGAGCTGATCCAGGCGTTCAATGCGGCGCATGCCGCCAGTGCGGCTTCGCCACCCAAGACGGCTTCATCGGCGTCCAATGTCAATTTGTCGTTTTCGCCGCTCACGGTGAATAGTCCGCAGGTGGGCGGGTTGACGTCGCCGACGCCCAGTGCAGGTGCTCAGGGTAGTGGATCGTCCAACGGCTCACCGCCCAGCACCACCAACCAGCAGCTGCGCTCGGTCATGCTGCACTCGTCGGTCGAGCGTCGCATCGTGGGCAGAGCAGCCGCTCTCGGCATGTCGCACATGGCCGCACTCATCAACACCGAGTGCGCCAAACTCGAACAAGCCACCCGCATCGGCCGCCTCTCGCCCAAGCCGCAAGACGGAAAGTCGCGCAAGGGCAGCTTTTACGGACCACCCCAACAGGCAGACGACTTTACACCCATCGAAGACTCCGCCTCCGCTCCGTGGCGACATCCGTATCCCGCCATGGTCGCCGACGCGCTCAAGCTCAGCTCGCAGCAGCTGCACGACGAGATCTGGGACCAGCTCATCGCTGTCCCCCGCAACGACGCCGAACTCAGGCTGCTCATGGACAACTTTAATGTGCTCCTCGAAGGGTTTGGCCGCATGCTCCATGCCGTGCCAGGGCTGGGCAGTTATAAGCAGGTGCTGACGGATTTAGAGAACGCCCGCGACACGGCTGCGTTTGTCGCTACCCAGAATGGTTAGGTCACTGCAGCGTCAAGACCGTCGTCGCCATCGAGTCCGACACTGGCTGAGTTGCCAGCAAGGCCTTGCCAGCCAGAGCAGCTTAGTGCACCGTTTCGCCTGCACTGCACGATGCCGCCGTTGGTCTGGCACTCGTCACTCTTGTTCGCTGCCTCGCTGCTGCCAGCCGGGCCGCGGCTCCATCCCATCACCCTTCGATTGTACTGTAATGTACTTGTAAGCTCACTCGCGACGCTTGGTCGTCTTAATCAGTCACGTTTCTCACCGTTCGGCCGCAGCGTCAGTGTGGTCACTTTGCATTGCAGGAGCTGCTGTTCGGACACGATCGCGTCGGTCAGTCACATTCCTCACCGTTCGGCCGCAACATCGGTGTGGTCAGTTCGCGTTTGCAGGAGCTGCTGTTCGGACACGGTCGGATCTGTTATGTACAAGGGTGGGCTCGATGGTCAGGCGGACAGCGCGGTGTGGCAGGCGGGCTGGAGGATGTCAGCGACAGCGGCGATGCCGGGCATGCGCACGAGCGTAAAGTGGTTGGCGGTGGCGACGACGGCGACGGTGAGGTGGTCGTGTGGGATGCACGTGTGCCAGCCGTCGGTGCCGCTCGCGGCGCGGTTCGCGCGGAAGAGCCACTCCACCGTCTCGTTGGCGCCGACGACGTCCTCGACGCGCCCGGGCAGCTGCTCGTCCGCCACGATGTACCACACGTGCGGGATCTTGATCTCGTCGGCACCGGCGAAGGCGTCCCTGGGACGGTAACCGACGATGCTCTCGACCGTGGCCCGAAAGTGCGCCGCGAGCTTGGGCGACAGTCCGGCGGGTGCAATGTCGCGCAGCTCGGGCGCACTCAGGATCCAGTCGACCACGCCGAACGGCAGCGGAGCATACACGGCGGGACACGGCGAGTCGAGCAGGAACACGCCAGCTGCGCGATCGCTGCGTGCGCCAGGCTGAGTGGCGAGCAGTCGTGCGATCTCGAACGCAGCCATGCCGCCGAAACTCCATCCACCCACCAGGTATGGGCCTTCGGGCTGCACCAGCCTCATGCTCGACAGATAGTACCGGGCTATTTGCGCGATGCCTCCCTTCCACACTGACGCATCCGCCAGGAAGGGAGAGTTGATCGCGTACACGTCTCGGTCGATCGCAGGAAGGAACTGGTAGATCGTCGACATGCCCGAACCGTCCGGAAGCAGGAACACTGGTGTGCTGTTCTCACGACCGGTGCCCTTGCGCATCAGCACTGGCGCCTTCGGCTCGGGAATGGTGATGCTCTCGCCTATCTTGTGGGCTGATGGGCTGGAGCGTGTTGCGACATCGGGAGCGACGGGAGCTTCGCCCAGCTCAGACTCGAGGAAGCAGCGGATCTCGCGCAGTGACGTGTGGTCCATGAACAGCGACGAAGGCAGCTGGATGGTGAGCTCGCTCGACAGGTTACCCAGAACGAGCAACGACATGAGCGAATCCATGCCAAGATCGGCCAGGTTCGCCACTTCGTCGATGCTTCCCTCTGCAACGCCTAGCTCTTTCTCGATCGTCGAGATGATCGTCGCCATTGTCTCCTCGACTGCCGAATTACCGCTCGTTGGCCATTGCGCGAGATTGGCCCCGAGCTCATCGACGCTTTCCTTCGTGAGACCGTCTTGACTCGCCAGTGTCCCGCCTGAAGGCCCATTGCCGGCAGGAACCGCTTGCTGGCATCGCACGGATGACAAGGTGGTGTCGACGTTTTTGTCCCCAACCTGCTCTCTGATCCAGGCAAGAAGCTCGTGAGGGCTGCTGCACTCCATGAAGAGCGATTGCGGCAGCGCGAATCCGAGATCGAGAGATTCGAGCGTCGAGATGCACACCAGGGACATCAGGCTGTCCAGCCCGAGGTCGACGAACTTGACCTGCGGCTTCATCTCCTCGAGCGCAATTCCCAGTTCGGAGGCAAGGACACCGAGGACCTTGGCATGCACTTCATCCGCAGCTCCGACTGGTCCGACCTGGCACGTCCGCTGCGACTCAGTGGGAGGAACGGGTGTCTTGGCAGAAGCCGCTTCCGCTCGTTGCGCACGAGGAGTTGCGGAGGGCTCTGACTTTACGGGAGCAGGCAATGCCTGGCCCTTGCTGGGAGGCTGGCCATCGCGAGGCGCATTCAATTTGCCCAAGCGCACACCATCGAGCTGGCCGATGATGCGCTTGTCTCCGTTCAGAAGGAGAACGTCGACACGTTCATCTCCGTGAGTGGCCTCCCGTGTGGTGGCATCCCGACCAGGCGTGACCAAAGCCATGTATTGCCGAGGCTTGCTCGCCGAGTTGTCGAGTCCCTGGAATAGGTCGTCGTCAAGGTCCATAAAGTCGATCGAAGTGATCGCGAGCCTGCTATCTGAAGCATCGTCGAAGTTGCACTTGTACCAGCGGAAACACTCCTCGAGGCTCGAAAGAAGCGCAGGAATGCCACAGAGCAAGTCGGCGCCGGCTGCGTCATTCTCGCTGGTAACCGAGATGACAAACGCCACTTCTCGGGATTCATCCGACAGGAAGCCGCTCCGAATCGTCTCGAGGGTACCGGACCCATCCTCGCCGAGGCTCTTGTAGATCAGCTTTGCATCGAGCCTTTCACCGACACTTTCGAGCGCCGAGACTGCTTTTTCCACGAAGGTTTGCAGCTTTGACCATCGTCGCTCGGCATCCGCAGCCTGAATCCAGAGGTAGTGGAGCTCTCCGGCCACGGCTGAGCTCGAATTGCTGCGCATACGAACGTGGGCTCCGGTGATGTCCGAGCCCTTCGAAGCGAAGCTGACGTCGAGCACGACGTTGCTGGCTCGGAGCAGCTCATGACCTGCTTGCGGCAGCCATACATTCATAGCACTGACGAGAGAGCGCCTCGCCAGCTGTGAGGGGTCGTAGACAGATGCCCGAGACCTTGCTTCCATCGCTGCCTCTACCATCAACTCGACAGAGATCGCGGCAGGTTTGGCGAGCTTCAGCAGCGTTGACTGCGGCTGTCCGGCCAGATCCGAGATGAAGATGCTGGAACGCTCGTCGCTAGACACTTGGGCCGACAACAGAGCTTGCGTTGGTGCCTCTGCGTCGTCAATCTCTTCAGAGCTCGCAGCAGCATCCGCGGGACGATCAGTGGTCGAGGAGGGGCCCTCGCTCTCGACGGTAGTGCTGTTGAGCAGATTGCGATCGCGGTACTCCATCCAGAACGGCTGAAGATGAAACGGGTAGGTGGGCAGCGTCTCGATGAAGCGCCGCTGGGACAAGTGAGGTCGGAACAGCTCTATCCAGCGGATCGAGTATCCAAGTCGGTACAGATCGGCCAACAGTGGGAGGACCGAGCACTCGATCCGACTCGCGCCTTCCTTAGATCGATGCGCTTCGTCACTGCCGAGCGTTGTCGGGACATTCTTGATCAGGCTCAACAGCTCGCCAATGCTGATCCAGACATACCCACCCGGCAGTATTTCTTTGCTGAGAGTCTGGTCCACTGGCTGATCCCACAGCGAGGATCGTGTAAGATCAGGAGGACTTACGGCAAGGATCGTCTCTCCCTTTGCTGTGAGAATGCTCGCAAATCCATTGTGGACAATGCCCTGAAGAGACGGAGCTTCTTGGATGTCGGCACTTGCGAGAACTGCTGCAGCACTGTCCTTGTCGATCCAACCTCCCGCAAGCAGGGCCGGGATGATCTGTCCAGCTACGAGGGATGGACGGACTCCGCACTCCTCCAGGAGCGAGGCAAGACACATCTGAAGAACTTCAGAGGACCGCTCTGGATCGCCACTCTTGAACATACTGGGCGTCGAGATGAATTCACCGCAACGGTCATGAAGATCGGCAAGCGTTGTGACGTCGACAGAGGCGGTGTCGATCGTTTCGAAAAAGAAGGCGAGGTCGGGAAGATCCGACGCTGATGTCGCCTCGGTGAAGGCAGCAGCACGAAGCTTCCGGATGAGCTCGTCCTGATCCGAGGCGATGATGGCCAAGCGATGCGTCTGGTGCGTCCGGCGACAAGCGAGGGAATAGCTCAGGTCGGCCAAGCAGACCTCGCGCTGGAGGTAGTCGATGACGGCTTTCTTGAGCATCTCTGCGGACTCCTTCGTCTTGGCGGAGAGCACAAAGATCCATGCACGATTGTCGTCCTTCACTGGCGCAACGGGTTCTTCGAGAACAGTGGATCTGACCCGTGCGTGTTTCTTCGGCTTCTGCAGAAGCACCGCTCCGTGGCAGCCAGTGCTGGCAAGACTGTTGACGAGGATAGCGTGACGCCTCTGATCATCTGTCTCGTCTGGCAGCAAGTATGCCTGTGTCGGCACAAACAGAGGCGAGCTAGCGCACGTTGCGGCGATTCGAGGCTGCAGCTCGGACAAGTGAGGGATCGAGATCTGCCTGGGAACAATGCCTTCATTCAAGATTAGCACCGCTTTCATGACAGATGCCATGGCCGACACTGCCTCTCCGGCACCCAGATTGGGCCTGGAGCTGGCAACGGAGACGAGATTGTCGGATGAGCGAGCCTTTGGACCTTGAGGCCTCGCGAAAAGTCGTGCGAAAGATTCGATCTCCACTGCCTCTGCGGTCTGGGTGTGGAAGCCACTCGCCTCGATGTGTGCAAGAGCCGTAGGACTTACGCCCCCTTCGCGTAGCATCTCTGCCAGAAACTCGGATTGCTGAGCGACCGCGTTCTCTCCTTCTGCACGGGCGCCGTGGTGGACGGTGCGGGCTGCCGAGACGGTTGCCAGGATGTTATCCCCGTCCTGTATGGCGGTGGAGCGGCGCTTCAGCAGCAAGATGCCGCACCCTTCGCCTCGAGTAGCTCCATCGTGCTTGGACGAGAACGTCAGGTTGGTGCCGCTGTGAGAAAGCATGCCCTGCTTGTCCATCGCAATGAACATTTGTGGCTGCGTCATCACATTCACGGCGCCGGTGAGGGCAACGTCGCACTGGCCACTGAGGAGCGCCCGTCTCGACCACTGTATGGCAGACACTGCCGAGCATTCGAGCGAGTCGACCGACAAGCTCGGCCCCTCCATGTTGAGCGAGAAGGACACGTGGCCGGGGATGAATGCGCGGATGTTGCCTGTGATAAAGTAGCTGCCGATGCTCCAGCTGGCATTCTCGCGATAGTCGTCCCAGCTGGACCCCATGCAGACCGCGATCCGCTTCTTGTCAAAAGAAGAAGGTGAATTGGCCTCTGCAGAGTATCCGGCTCGCTCCAGAGCCTCGAACGAGCAGAGCATGACGAGACGGTGCTGAGGATCGAGTTGCTCGATCTCTTTCGGAGACATGCTGAAGAGCCGGGCATCCATGGATCGCACCGCGTCCTCTGACAGAGCATGCATGTGCGTCGCCATCGTCTGATTCTTGCCGGATCCGTGGTAGGCCTCGATGTCGAAGAGATGCTTCGGAATCTCCGTGACGGTCGTTCTTCCCGTTTCGAGACAGGTCCAAAGCTGCTCCGGACTGCGCACGTTTCCGGGGAATCGACATGCCATGGAGACAACGACGACTTCGTCTCCGTGCACTTCGGCTTGCGTAAGAGGCATTCCAGTGAGACTCAACGTCGGACAGGGAACTCGCAGCGCATCCTCCTGGAGAAGCGTTGGGACATCGACTACGGTGACTTCTCCTGCTCCGTTTCGATCACCCAGCCGCTTTCGAAGATCAGCTGCGAGATGGATGCCCGGTCCAAAGGAGACGATCAGACACGACTTGGGAGAAGTTGAATCGGACAATTCTGCCTCCCGCAGGATCAAATTGTTGGTCATGGCATCCCAGTCGGCCGTCCGACAGAGGTTGCTCTCGACCAACGTTCTGAGCATGTCTCGAACGCTTGTCTCCATAGCAACCTGTGCGTTGACTGTCTCCCAAATCGTCTTTTCGCTCGAGGGCAAAGTCGCATCATGGAGAATGCCTCTGCGTTCCAAGTCGAGCATGACAAGCGAGGCTTCATGTTCGAGCTTGGGGCTGTGGTAAGGCGCGAAGATCTCGAGTCTGGAGACTCGACAAGCAGATCCGAGGTCGTTGGTCAAGACAGACCGAAAGAGCTGCAGTTTTTGAGGACAGCCTCCGACCGAGACCTGATTGGTGGCGATTGCGGTGATGACGAGGGGGCCTGTGTTGTCCAGTGGGCGGGCATGCTCGATCTCGTTGAACTCTCGAACGTGAGCCGAGATCTGAGTCATGGTGTTGGGTTTGTTTGCTGCCACTACGATGCTCCAGGGCTCCACGGGAGTGGAGTTGTCCACCTGGCCCACGAGCCGATGACGGGCTTGGGCGGAGCGCAAGCTGATCCAGAAGCATGCGCGGATCGCTTTGACTGCGTGTTGAATGTAGCTCCAGATGACCCTCGGCGACTGTGAGGGGCCGTCCTCCACGACGCTTCGGACCGAAAAGGCGGAAAGCGCCCCGGTGCAGAAGCCCAGCAAGTGAGAGCTCGGCGATGCGACGGCTTTCCAAGCCTGGACGAGGTGCGCCTTGGCCTCGCTGGAGGCATGGCCGTCAAGATTTGCTTGGTGATGAGCGGCGCAAAAAACAGCTACGACGTTGGCCGTCTGAAGCACGCTCAGCAGCACGCCATTGACCACAGGATCTGTCAAGCCAGTGTGGCGATGGTGGCTGACCAGAGACTTTAGATCCGAGAAGGGCTCGAACGGCGGGAGATGCGGGAGAAGCTCAATGTCGCCAGGCAGGGCATCATTCGCCTTTCGATTGGCGACGCTTCGCAGCTCGTCTCGGATGGCACCGAGCGCCAGAGAGAGGAAGGCTGAGAGCACAGCATGGCGTTGCGAGAGCACGAATATGGCGTCGAAACCGCCGAGGAAGTCGGAGCCTTGCGAGCCGAAGAGGATGATTGGAACGGCCGGCATCGACGGCTGATCAGTGGAGCGAGGATCGCGGATCGGAGATACAGTTTCGAACGAAGAGAACTTGGAGTCGTCAGACATTGCTTGTCGTTTGGAGGAAGGGCGGGGCAAGAACAGGTTCTGGAATGGCGCTGAGCTAGCGTGGGCAAGGATGGTCGATAGCTTGCACTTTGAGCTGCTCGAGTCGTGCTAGAGGGCGCTGGCTCGGCTGTATATATAAGCACAAGACTGAGGACCAGGAGGGCGGTGTCGGCGGACCCGTTTCCGACCCAGTTCTCACGGTGTGTCGAGATCTAGCGCCGGGCTGAACTGCGTCGTGCTGCTGGTCAAACGGTCAGGCAGCTGTGTCTTTCGGCACAGCCGATGTGGGTGGGAGGGAGCTGGACACGCTTAAAAGCTCCGAGTGCGGTCTGATAGTCACATCGATAATGGGCGGGCCACAGCCATCGTCGAGACGTAGTAAAGGTTGGCATTGCAGTAAAGTTGTCGGACTTGAGCCGACGTCCTTGGCGTGCGTGACAGCATAAGAGTTAGGCTCGGGAAGGTAGTCGAGCGGCCGACCTCGTGACCCATGTGGGCTTAGTCTTTGTCTTCGGAGGGCGTCTGGCTCTTAAGCTTTGCGATTCTCTCACGTACGATTTCGAGACCGGGCAACTCGCCGTTGACCGTGCCGAAGATCGCATCACGGACGCGGGCGGAGCGGGTGTTGAGGCCTTGGCTTCTGTACCATTCGTTGGCGCCGGGAGTGACGCGATCGAGGTGGGTGAGCCTCTCTGCGCCCGAGTAGCGGCTGTTGTCGAGGCCGGCAGAGACGCCTGCACCCGTGGCGTTGTTGTGCCTTCGCTCGTACATGGCAATGTCGGCATCGCTGAAGCTTCGGAGGCCGCCTTTTTTGGGCTTGGACGATGGGTCAGCGGCGGAGGAGGATGATTCTGTGGTGGACGACTTTGCTGCGGCTGCGGCTGCTTCCCTCTCCCTGCGAGTGAGGAAGGTGGTGCTGGTGAGGTCCGAGACGAAGGACTGCACGTCCTTTGCGTTGCTGCTGGAGTGCGAGCCAGTGTTGCCAAAGGCGGGGACCGAGGCGGCGCGGCTGGACTGTTCGCGCGAGTATTCGGGCAGGCCGCGTGCGACAAGGTTGGGCGAGCGGCGGGAGACCGAGTCAGTGTTGAGGATGGAAGCATAGATTGCGGTGTCGAGCGAGGCGTCCCATACGGAGGACGATGCGCTGGGCGCCGAGCTCCTGCCGGACAAAGATGCGGCCAGGACGCCTCGCGGAGCTGTGGGAAGGAACGATGGTGTCAAGTGGTAGAGCTCCACAGCTCTGCGGAGCACATCATCCTTGCTGCGCTGCTGGCGCTTGAGGTGCTTGGATCGCGCGGCGCTGGGAGCGGATGAGCCGATGGTGCTGGCCGAGGAGGACGTCGAGCCGGTGCGAGAGACCTGAGGTGCGGCCGAGTGCGAGAATGCGCGCGATGCCACTCGCGGCACGTTTCGGATGGGGGCCGACATGGCGTGGGAAAGGAGTTGCGGAAGCGTGCCGTCCAGTGTGTCAGAGCTGCCAATGCCCTGATCAACGAGTGGTGATAGATGCGATGGCGGATTGCCGACGTTGGTGATACTGAGAAGGGCGAGCCGCTCCGAGACCATCTGCTGAATGGCCAATTCCTATCTTCCGATGCGAAGCCTCGAGCTCTCTGAAGCGGAGTGAAGCCCGGATTTTTTTGCTGCTGAGACAGAAGAGTGGCAGTCACGTGATAGCGCGGTAAGGCTTAGTCATAAAAATCTGCGGGTCAGTTCAGGTGTTAAGCCGAGTGATCTTTCGGCTCTCGAAAGGTGGGGACTCCAGCCGAAAGTACAAGATCGTGGCGACCCCGCTGCTGGCTGACGTCTCTGCCAGACCGATTACGGGGTCTTTTGAGCACAGAGAATTGACGTTTGCGGCCCCTGTCTCGTATTGATTGCCAGAACAAGAACGGGCGGCGGTTTGACGCACTCGAGCGAGCACCACGAGCGACCCTCTAACCCCTGAAGGAAAAAGACTCGGCGGCGCGTGCTGCAGCCGCTCGGAAATTACAGCATTTTGCAGCGCCCACCAGCAGCACGGCAGTGCGAGGTGGAGAAAAGGGGCGTGAAGAAAAAGCTGTGGGCCGCTGCGTGGTGCCTGAGAGAGAGGAGGCGCGGCCGAGCCGAGATGTGTTGGTCTCGCTCAGCAGCAGCGCGTCTGAGGCTGCTCGGCATCCGCGTCAGTGGATGGGTGCATGTTTTTTTTTT
>AWNI01000015.1:133232-143914 GCA_000517465.1 Moesziomyces aphidis | reverse complement strand
TTTTTTTTTTGGTAGAGCTTGGCTGCAGCCCGCGTCGCCCGGGTTGAGGCTGCCCTCGCTGCAATCACACACGGAAGTTGGCTGTGACTGTAGCCTAGCAGCGGAGAATTAAGCAGCAGCCGGTAGCAATTCGAACATCGAAGCCCACACAGTCCGCTCGACTTGGCTCAGCTCCACCATCGATCCCAATACATTACGCACCAGCGCATCTGGCACCGCGGTTTGCTCTTGCCGTCGAGCTCATCTCATCGTCCAAGGCGCAAGCCGACGCTTATTACACCCTCCTTTCGAAGTGGATTCGCACCTTTCCCCCCTGGACACGATCTGGCCCACCCGCCCAACGTTGACGGCCAAGATGCCGGTGCAAGAGTCTGTCGACATGTCGGCCGCCTGGTTGGCCCACGCGCCTCCTCCGCCGCCGCCGACCACGGACGTTCGAAAGCCTCGCCGAAGCTCCTCCTACGAGCCCATGTCGGCCAAGTCCGCCGGACAGATGAACGACACCCACACGCGCGGTGGCTATCTTCCTCCCAGCTCGCATTCTCCCGAACCACCACGTCAACGCAGAACGTCTGTCGAGGAGCTCAAAAGCGCCGCTGCCTCGTCCTCGACGCCATCCTCGCCTGTTAAGCGTGCGCGGTCCAAGGTCGCTTCCAACCCGGTGCCCCCCGCACCGAGTGCCTTTTACAATTACCAACACCAGCTGCAGCAGCAGCAGCAGCAAATGCATCGCCAGAGAGAGCAGTCGGCTCCCACTCCGTCTCAGCCTCCGCATCCACCAGCACACGAATTCACCTATATGCAGCCACAGACACACCCACAGCCACCGCCGCAATCCGTCGCCATGACATATAGTCACTCGGACGCCGCAACGGCCCCAGTCCACCCGGGTTACGCAAGAGAACGCCGTGACAGCGCTCCGGCTTCCACGTTCGCCAACACGCAGCCACCTTACAATGTCGCCTATTCCCCGCAGAACCCGCAGCACCCTCAACACGCGTCGGCCGTTTCGCCCGTCTACACCTCTCCCTACGCAACCACGTCGGGTCCACCAGTCGCCGTTCAAGCCTATGCCGCCCCGGCCCCCGGCGGCTACGCCCCCCACAGCATGGTACCCGCCTCCCATCTCCAACACTTGGCCTCGCATGCCCAGCAATACAGCGTGCCCGCACACCAACACCAGCACTGGCTGCCACCACAGCCGGCTCAGCCTGCAACGCAACCAGGCGTGCCGCACCACTACTATACCGCCGCTCCCGTCCCGCCTGCATCGGGACACCCCTGGGATGCACATGCAGTGAACGCCACTCCACCTCAACAAGCAGGCATGGCCTTCCCTACAACGACAAACGCCATGCCTCCCATCACCTCGCCCGAGATGCACACGTTCCCCGCCACACAGATGAGCCCTACACCAGGCGGCGCACCCAATGGCGCCCAAGTGCCCCCTCCAGTCGTCTCGCATGCTGCATATGCGTCCGACTTGAGCAGGCAATCCACCATTTCATCCGTCGGATCGGTTCGCAGACCCCTGCCCCAGCCGACGCGCACCTCCTCCAATCCATCGGCTCCTGGCTCGCCCTCGACGGGCACTGTTGGTCTCAACAATCGTGCCAGCGTGCGACGCGACCTTCCTCGGCTGCCCCCGGGTTCGCCAGCAACCATATCGGCGGCTTCCACTTTTGCTTCTTCCAACCTCGCCAAAAGAGACAACAGCAGTCCCGGATCGCCCGACGCGGCCACCATGTCGAGACTTCCTCCCGCCGCCTTGAACCGGACGGAAAGCGTCAGACTAGCGGCAGAAGCCCTCATGGCGCGCGGAGCACCACAGCGACGACCACTGCGCTCCCCACTCGCGAGCACCACCTTTTCCCCCCCTTTGCCACCCACCAGGATGGCAGCAAGTCCGCTGGCGCAAAGCAGCCCGCTTCCATCCAGCCAGAGCGAGCCCGCCACAGCCGGCACTGGCGCATCTGCTGCTCGCACTGCAGCACAGTACACGGCAGAAGTGACGGCGCCATCGAATCCACGTGGAGAGCCCCAGTCGAGCCAAAGCGACGGATCCATTCTGGCGAGCTCGGTCGGCTCGAGAACCAGCCCATCTAGCGCGCAGCCGGCGAACGGATACCCTCACCACGCTCAGCATGGCGCGACCTCGGCGCCTGCACGTTACCAAGATGCCATGAACCAGGCTGCGCAGTACAACCAGCCGCAGGCGCCCGCGCAGAATCACGCCGCACAGCGCCAGTCGACGGACGAGCTGGCCACATCGATAAACAAGATGAGCGTCAGCCAGCCGGCCGCCTCGCCAGCCCCAGCAAAGGTGGAGCAGCCCGCAGCGTCCATCCCGGTCTTTAGCTTCGACGCGCCGGAGGCCGAGCCGGAAAGACCCAGACGCCGACGAGGCAGCAGCGTTTCGCGAGCGTCACCCACACCGGGCCACAAGGTGATTCAGCATGCAACAGCGCCTTCAGCCGTACCCACCATCGTTCTGCCCGGCGATGACGACGCTTTCGACGGTCCATCAATCCAGGTCTCGGGACCCGACGGCGATAACGGCGGCACGGGCTCAGCACCCATGATCTCGATCAGCACCGATGACGACGATGCGCGTTCCCAGACGAGCAATGGCAGCCGGGGTCCGGCAATCTCGGTGTCGTTCTTGGGCGAGCCTGCAGCCAAGTCTCAGAGGGCTGGCACGAGCCATTCGCCCTCCTCGACTCCGTACGGCAAGAAAGACGCCGACAGTGGACGCGTGTCGGCGTCGTCGGTCGGCAGCGGCGCGGGCTGCCACGGCTGTCGCAAGTGGATCGCCGGCAAGGTGGTGCATGCGCTCGGCACGACTTTCCACCCGAGCTGCTTCGTGTGCGCGCACTGCTCCGAGGGCCTCGAGCACGTGGCCTTCTACGAGCACGAGGGGCTGCCGTACTGCCACTTTGACTACCACGAGCTGTTCTCCAAGCGATGCTTCCACTGCCGCACGCCCATCGTGGACGAGCGGTACATCACTGTGCAGGACGACGAGCTCACCGGCCAGGACGGCGAGACCAACGAGCGGTGCTACCACGAGCTGCACTTCTTCTGTGCCAACTGCGGTGATCCGTTCTTGGATCCCAAGGTGGCCGGCTCGGCCGCGGGTTCCGATCCGGGTCAGTTGGCCGCGGACGAGAACGGCAAGATCAAGCACGGCGGCATGGAATTCATCGTGCACAAGGGCTATCCGTACTGCGAAAAGTGCCACGTGTCGCTGCACAAGCCGCGATGCAAGGCGTGCAAGAAGCCCATCGTGGACGACCTCATCTCGGCGCTCGGAGGCAAGTACCATCCGGAGTGCTTTACGTGCACGGCATGCGCGCAGCCGTTCTCCGACACGCAGTTCTTCGTCAAGGACGCCAAGCCATACGACGAGGAGTGCTACAAGGTGCTGCTGCGCAACATGATCTGATGGGCTGCTTGCTGCCTGTCCGAACGCGCCAGCGCGCTTTTGACTCAACACTGTATTTCTAGACGTGCCAACATTGCAGGACATTTCGCCTTGCCGTGCTGGTCTGGTGTTTGCATTGTGATTCTGAGTGGGGGTGGATTAGGACTTTGTGGGGGATGCTTTTGCGAGGCGGTACATTTGGAGGAGGGTATCAGATTTGTCCTGGTGGTCTGCAGGATGGGCGATGGGGGCGGGGGATGCGAAGAGGGGGTCGATACCGGACGACTGTTTTGGGAACGCGATGACGTCTCTTATAGTGTCCGTGTCGCAGAGGATTGCCATGAGTCTATCGAAGCCTAGGGCGATTCCACCGTGGGGCGGGGCACCGCAATCGAGTGCATGGATGAGGTGTGCAAATCTGGCCTGTTCGGCACTATCCAGCTTCAGCACGTGTTGAAAGACGGTCTGCTGTAACTTTGCCGAGTGGATTCGAACTGATCCGCCACCGATTTCTTGGCCGTTGAGGACGAGGTCGTAGTGTTGGCCACGAACCTTTGCAATGTCTTGTGCATCTCGCGTGAGGAGATGGATGTCTTCCGCGACGGGGGCGGTGAAAGGATGGTGACTGGACTGCCACCTTGGCGCCGAGGTGGTGGACGAGAGCGAGGCGAGTTGGTTCTTGTCGTCGTCCGCGAGTGTGAAGAGTGGGAATTCTGTGATCCACGCGAAGGCATCGCCGCTCAACTCCAACAGGCCCTTCTTCTCCAGCATCCCGGCGAGCTGTTTGCGTACATCTCCAAGCACTGTGCTTCCACCCTCGGGAGGATCCTTGCGGAGCGATACAAACACATCTACAGCACCATCGCTCGTATCGCCAATAGCTGCTCGAAGTGTCGCGGCGAGATGCTCCACATCCACCTCGGATGCCGAGACATCGTCGAGCTCCTGCAGGAAGGTCCTTGTGAGCGCGCTCTTTTTGAGCAAAAGCGCAGCCAGCTCGTAGATGTTTTCGCACGATGCAATGCGGAACCTCTCCACACGCCCCTTGAAGCCAGCCAACAAGGTTTCGAGTTCCTTCTTGGACAGCCCGCCCGAGGTCGAGTGCTGATAAGGCAGCACTTCGAGGCTCATGCTGCGCGGTTCGTGCTCCACAGCAGGATCGGTGGAGGAGACAAAGCCGTTCGAAATGTCGTGGAGGGCAAGATCGTAGCGCAGGTCAGGTTTGTCGGATCCATAGCGCGTCATTGCAGTCCAATACGACATGACAGGAAATTGAGTCGGCAATTCGCCTCGACCTGCCACCTGCCAGATGCACGAGACAAGACGCTCGATCTCGTCGCGCACCTGATGACCTCCGATCCTCCATGCACCGCCAGCATCCCTTCGATCAACACCATCCTCCGCTCGAGAAGGGTGGGTAGCAGCTTGCGCCGGAGCAGATTCGGGCCCGCCGCTGACAAAGCCCATCTCGAGGTCGATCTGGGTGAACTCGGGCTGTCTGTCCTTGCGTCCGTCCTCGTCCCTGAAGCACTTTGCGATCTGAAAGTACCTGTCCGTGACGCCGGATGCGATGAGGAGCTGCTTGGGCTGCTGCGGCGACTGCGGCAAAGCAAAAAACGCCGGCTCGGAAGAGGACGTCCTGGTAGGCACGAGGAACTCGCGCGCGCCCTCGGGAGTAGAGCGAAGGAGGACAGGCGTCTCGATTTCCAGGAAGCCGTTGTCGTAGAGGTGGTTGCGGACGGCATGCGTGATTCGACTGCGGAGTCGGATGTTGTTTGCCAGCGAGGGACGGCGCAAGTCGAGATACCTGTAACGCGCACGGAGCTCGGTCGAAACGCCATCTGCATGCATTGAGTCGGACGGGTGGAACGGTAGGTCGCGGGTGGCCGGGTTGAGGAGGGTGAAGCTGTGTGGGATGACTTCGACAGCGCCCGTATCCATAGTCGCTTTCGAGTCCTGGACGGGGCGCAGTGCTACTCGACCACGGATAAGCACGGCGCTCTGTAGGGGAACCGCTACCAACGATTCCAGCAACGCAGGAGATGCCTCGGTAGGCTGTACTTTGAGCTGCACAGAGCCGGAGTGGTCGAACATTGTGAAGAATGCGAGCTGCTTGGAGACCTGTCTGGACGACTGGATCCAGCCCGTGAGGATGACCTCTTGGTCTGCATGTTCGAGACGCAGCTGCCCACATGTGTGAGAACGTGCAGGGAAAGCGCCGTAGAATGCGTCTTGGCTTGAGCTCGCGACATTGCCGGTTTGTCGGTCATGGTGCTGGGGTGACGAGGATGCAGGGGCGTATGTCGTTGCGTACGGCCGGAGCGAGAGCCGCGATGGACCCGAGCTGGGCCATGCTGCTGCTACATGCACGGAGCGAGCACGCAGAGCAATGCGCTGCACAGCCCTTGCGGAAGGGGCGAGCATCGATGTGCGAGCGCTGTAAGCAGGGAAAGGTGGACGGCGAGAAGAAAGGTTAGTGCGGCGGTGTTGGGCAGCTGAAAATTCCGCCCAGCAGTGGTGGAGGGATGGATCGGGCGAGCGGGCGAGCGGGTCGGGCAGGTGGTGCAAGCTGATCGGCCGATTGGGAAGGAGCGGGCGGCGGCGGCGGCACCACACGCTTCTGAACGCGTTTTTGTGCGAATTGCGTTTTGGCTTTGTTGGATCGAGGGAGCGATCGTGTTGCTTCGCTTGCTTCTGCTAACCATCATCCGTCGGCATCACCAGCGGCGCTGCGCCTTGCTACCACATCCGGACGCTACCGTACAGCGATCAGAGCAACCTCCACTTTACATAGCCGCCATGGATCGTCCGCGGCGCTCCACGCGTCAATCCACCTCGGCTCTCCAGTCGCCAGCACCCACGCCTGCGCCGTCCACGTCCGCAGCGGCGGCATCGTCGGCCATCGTGCCGCCCGTCGCCATGGCAAACGGCAACGCAACCCCGTCGCGCTTCGAGGCAGGCTACTCGTCCAACACGACCTTTCAGCAGCCGATGACGCCGCAGCCTGCACCTGGATTCGCGCATCCGTCCTCACAGAACTTTGCGCATCAGCGACCGCACATGGCCATGGATGCGCCGGCGCCACATCCGATCTCGCAGCTCAGCTTGCAGTCGCTCCCGAACGTGCATGTTATGGGTCGTGGTGCGGCACCCATCGCACCGGGCACGTCGGTGGCGCCACCGCGTCCGTTTGGCACCGCGGCTTCGGCGCCCACCGTGCCGCAGGCCATGTACAGCACCTTTCCGTCGCGCATCAAGGCAGGCACCACCAACCTGCTCCAATCCATGCCGCAGTCCGAATGGTACGACCCCTCGGGCCGACCGCTCGATCCGCTCGCCACCCCGACACACGAATACGCCGGCGGCTCCACGCCCTACCGCGCCGCGCGTGCGAGCGGCCGCCGAAGAGCTGCGGCGGGCTACATCCGCTACGCCGAGGCGGGCAGCTCGGACGACGACTTTGAGGAGGACGCCGCGGGCACCGAAGACGACGCCGCACGCAGCGGCTCCAAACGTCGGCTCGAGGACGAGGACGACGAGTCGTCGCGCGCCTACCTCGGACTGCCGCCACCGGCGTCGAGGGTGGTGGCGAAACGCATGTTCCACCGCACCAACCACGTCTACCACAACGACGACGACCTGGCGCGCCAGGCTGGACGCAACGAGATCCTCGTGCCCATCAAGATCGACCTCGAGGCCGAACAGTACCGCATCAAGGACTCGTTTACGTGGAACATGAACGAGCGTCTCATCTCGCCGCACCACTTTGCGAGGCTGCTGCTCGAGGATCTGGATATCCCCGTCGAGCCGTACGCAACGCAGATCACGAACATGATCAACCAGCAGATCGACGACGCGACGGGCGTGGCGGACATCGAGATGGAGCCTGCGGCGGGCGGCGTGTGGGCTTCGGCGCGGTTGCACGACCAGGAGGGCCAGATTGCGTTACCTGTGGCGGAGCGCGCGCAGTACGATGCAAAAGAGGAGCTTGTTAAGGAGGGCCGGTCGTGGGATTGGGGGCTCGAGCGACGGGACGAGGAGCAGCGCGCGTGGCGCAAACGCATGGCGGAGCGGCTCGACGCCGGCCAAGGGCTGGGCGACTCTGAGGATGATCTGCGCGTGATTGTGGATTACGAGGTGCAGATCCTGCGGCACATGCTGCGCGATCGGCTCGAGTGGGATCTGTGCTCGCCGCTGACGCCCGAGTCGTTTGCACGCAAGCTGTGCGACGATCTCGGATTGTCGGGCGAGGCGGCTGCGCTGATCGCCAATAGCGTGCGCGAGCAGCTCATCCACCACAAGCGCGCTGCGCTCGAGCTCGGGCTCGTGGGCAGCGGACGCGTGCTCAAGGAGAAGGAGGCCGAGATCGAGCAGGCGTGGGCCGAGCTGCATGCCGAGAAGGTGGACAAGCAGCGCAAGAGGCTCGAGCGCGCCACCAGCGCGTCCGAGGCCCAGTCGCAGGTGGCATCGGCCAATGCCACGGGTGGCGCTAATACGCGCGAGCCTTCGGTGCAGCCCAGTGCAGACGAGCAGCCCAAAGCTGGCGTTGAAGGGCAGGAGTCGATTGCGACGGCACGTGGGTCGGTGGACGCCGATGCTGTCACAGGCGAGGTTGAGGCGCGTACGACACCTGCTCCTGGTGCAGACGATGACGACGATGAAGACGTCGAGACACTGCACCTTACGGCCACGGCCACGGCTGCGCCGACACGCGAAGGAACTTCGACACCCGCCATCCAGCCTGCCTCGACGCCCGCGCCAGCCACACGATCATCCGCACGCCTCTCGAACATGCTCGATGGCGTGGCGAGTGGATCGGGAGCAGCCACGCCGTCTGGGCCTGCGGTGGAGCCGGTGGTGAGTGCGTCGCAGCGGCTGCACAATGCGTCGTACACGGTGCGCGAGATTCTGTCGCGTGGACCACGACCGTTGGAAGGCATCTGGCGCGACTGGCATGAGTCGCGCGAGTTTGGCCCGCTGCTCGAACGGCTCAACGACGACGACCTCGAGAAGCTCGAGGAGGCCAACATCCGCGCCTCGCGTCGAAACCGCCGCGAAGCCGCACGTGCCTTTGGCGGACGTCGTCGTCGTTGACACCTGATGATGAACCGAAACAATTCAATCTCATGCAATGAGCTTTCTCTCTCTCTCTCTCGCGACTGCGTGTTGGTGAAAAGGTATCGATGTTTTCATAATTTGTGCGGCTTAGTTGAGCAAATGGATAGGAGGGGGGGCGGATTTATCGGCCGCCAAAGCCGGCGCCGGAGCCTTTGGAGGTGGTGTTCTGTGCCTGCTTTGCATCGTTGGTTGTCGAGTAGGCCTCCTTTTGCGAGGCGGTCTGGAGCTGGCCACGCTCGAGGATGTGGGTGACGACATCGACGTCCTTGTGGCTCTCAAACACCGTGTCGAGGAGCTGCTTGGAGGGACGGCCCATGATGCCCTGTGCGCCCGTGCCGGTGTGGAAGACGTCGAAGGAGTCGACGACGTCGGCGAGAGGGATGGTCTTGTCGCCCTTGATCCACTTCTTGTACTCGTCGCCGTTGACGATCACCATAAACTCGTCGGTGGACTGCGAGTCGGGCTTGAATACGACCTTGTGGAACTGCTTCATTTTTTGCGTAGAGTTGCGTTGCTGCGGTGAGGAGGGGATGTTTGGGTTTGGATGGATGGTGGTGTGGCAGCAGAAAGAGGGAAGAGCGAGGGCCTAGAGTTAAATACGCACCGAGGGTCTGCTTGGGTCGGCTGAGCGCGCGTCGAGAGCGGTGGTCTGGGCGCAAGGCAGAGACGGATGCACCGAGGCCAAGCAACCCAGTGACGCGAGAGACGCATGGGCCCGCATCCGCAGAATCACCTCCACATTTCCCAAACACCCCCGACCAACAAGGCACACGACCAGTCTGCAATGCTTCTATCCCTCTCTGCCTCTGTCTCTCTCTCTCTCTGTGTGTCTCTGTGATTCTGCGACTGGCATGGCCCGGCGCTACGAGTGATCGCTCCCCGTTCCCACCTTCTTGTGCCTCACTTGGGGCCCTGGCTTGGACCCTGGACAACAACATCCCCGCTACACATGTACACTTCTTGGCCGGCCAGAATGCACACCCCATTGCGGTGGCTCTCTGATTGTGTTGCGTTGATGTACCTTTGCGCCTTTGGTGAGAATGGCTGCGGGTGTGCATGTGCAGGGTCTCGTGAGCGAATCAGAGGGGGATTGCCAGCGCGTTCTGTTCCACGCACTTTTACGTTTTCGTGCATTTGGCCCCAGCAAAACGCGCAGTGACGTGGTCCGCACCATAACCTACACTGTTGAACCAATGGCACCGCTTTCTCAAACAATGGCTCGCAGTGGGGTATCATGGGGTATCATATCGGATTGGCTAGTCTGCATGTCCAGCATGTCGTTACACGGGTCGTCATAGTCGTCAAAGGTTGCCAACGGAGGGGAGTTCCTAGTCGATGCTCGCTTTGGATGGCGTACGCGAATGGCGCGAAGCTGCATCTTTCTCGGCCTCGTCTCGCGATGGCTTGGAGTCGGAGGTTTGTTCTTCGCGCGTATGGTCGGCAAAAGGGTCGGGTCCAGCATCGTAGATGGACGATACGGGTCGCGAGGCGTCGGTGCTTCGTGCGGCACGGCTGTGGGGACCGTTGGAGTCTTCCTCGATGATGCTGAGCACCTGGCGAAGACGTCCGGCTGCAGTGGCTTGTAGGTTGGCCTCGTCGTCGTCGCCCTGCCCTGCTTCGTGCGTTGGCGCTTCGGAGGTGGCAGCATGGCGCGCGTCTGCACTGTCGGCTGCACCAGCACCCGTATCGTGCTGACCATGCTGCTCGCGCGACAAAAGCTCTTCAAAGTCGACGCTCTCCGACCCGAAAAGACCTCCCGAAGCGGTGTGTGCGCTGCCGTCCGAGGTGGATATCGCCGTGGTCGCCTCCGACACCGCCGACAGGCCGAGCAACGAGTCGCGCGCCACATGCATCGGCCCGTTCAGGCCACCACCCGCGTTGGCGCCGCGTGCTTTGGGCGTGGCTGCGCTCGCCGCACTCGCCTGCGTCTCGGCTGCACGCAATGGCTTGGGTGTGGAAGACGACGGCAGCTCTTCCGAAGTAGCTTTGCCTGCCGAAGCGCGCGTGGGCGTTGCAGCCGCCAAGGCGTTCTTGTGGCCAGCAAAGCTCGCTCTCGACAGTCCCTTGCTGGGCGTCGAGGGCGACATGATGTTGGGAGGGAGCACGCTCGTCGCACTCGCACTCGCACTCGCACTCGCAC
>AWNI01000015.1:122866-133132 GCA_000517465.1 Moesziomyces aphidis | reverse complement strand
TCGCACTCGCACTCGCACTCGCACTCGCACTCGCGTGCGACGCCGGACCGGTGGACGGCTTGGCGTCTTCGGGCGTGGGCTCTGCGTCGGTGACGCTGGTCTCGTTGGTGGGTGCTTCGGTGCTGGTGTTGTGGATGCTATTGGCACCGGAGCTGAGCAGCGAGATGGGTGGGAGGATGCTAAAGATCTCTCCGTCGTGCTTGGGAGGGCCGTAGCTGCCAAACGGATCCGGGATGGTGGCGAGCATCTGCTCGAGCACGGGATCGTTGAGCCCCTTGGAGCTGATCCTCTCGGAGATCTCGATCTGCGACCGCACGATGAGCGCCACCTTGGACTCGATAAACTGCCACACCTCGTGCTCGGCGTCGAGCACCTCGTTGTAGTACTGCGCCTTGAGATCGTCGATGGCGTCGACGTGCGACTGGAGCTCGGCCAGCGCGCGACGGAACGAGTTGAGGTCGCGCTCCTTCTTACGGCCGGCGCGGTTGTTGCGCGCCTCGGCCTCCTTGAGCTGCCTGGACTTTTCGGTGACCGCCTTGTCGTGCACCACCTGGCGCTCGGTGCATGCGGAGCGGTAGGTGTCGTAGTGGCTGAGCAGTGGGATGGAAAAGTCCTTCCAGAAGGTGTCGCACAGCACCTGCTCGTAGTTGCTCTTGAGAAAGTGCAGTCCGCTCGCCGCCTGGAGCGCGGGCCCAGAGTCGTGGGCGCCCTTGACGCGCGCGCACGTCTCGAGCGCACACGCCAGGTCGGACGATGCCTTGGCCATGGCGAGCATTGCCGAGGTGTACGCCTTGGCGGATGCGAGCAGCGCCTCGTAGGCTGCCAGCGAAGTGCGCAGGTCGGCGCGCGTGATGAGCACCGCCGGTCGCGACGGAAAGTCGAGCGAGGCGCGGGTGGTGGTGGAGAGCGAGGGCGAGGGGGGTGCGGCGGGGAAGGGCTGGCCGCTGGCATCGTGCGTGCGATGCGTCGGCGGCATATGCAGCGAGCGGATCGAGTGTGGACGTGGCATGGTTCTGCAGCCCAAAGGATGGTGGTGTTGCTCACGACAGGCAGCCAGCGCACAACAACACCTCTCGAACCCCTCCAGACCGACGCGTGCCTGACAGGCAACCGCTTGACGGCTGGAAGGGTGCAGCACCACAGCACCACATTTGGGTGGGTGTGTTTTTTTTGGCAAAAGTGCGTTAAATCACGAAAATCCCGCCTAAAATCAGCGGAAAAGGGGCCTTTTTTCGGCTATCACTGCTCCAAGTCAAAGAGTCATGTATGGCCGGCAGGTCTTAGTTGCTATTCAGGATTGAAAGCGCACGTGCACCTCGCGCAGCCACACTACATGGCTATTGCACATGCTTCACAGCACGCAGTTCCGAACCCAGAGCGCCTAGAGATGCGGCGCAGATGATGAGCCTGCTCGTGCCGAGACTGATCCTTGGACGATGAAACGCTCGACTCTGCCGAGGCTGGGCGGGTATTGGCGGGCGGTGACGTCTTGGGCGAGGAACCCTTCTTCTTTGTAATATTTTAAATATATTTTCAGCCTTTCGCAGGGTCTTTTCATATCTGGCCGCACTGAACTGCAGAAGAAGGTGGCCATCCTCCCGCCCATCATCACATCCAAAGCATCTTTTCGCCCAACATGGAGCGCATACAGCTGGGCGTCGCCGCCATGGACCGCAAGGCGCGCTCCAAGCCCATGCAAAACATCCTCAACCGCCTCATCAGCACCAAGCAGTTCGACGTGACCATCTTTGGCGAAAAGGTCATCCTCGACGAACCCGTCCAGGACTGGCCCATCGTAGACGTGCTCATCTCCTTCTTCTCCACCGGATTTCCGCTCGACAAGGCCATCTCCTACGCAGACCTCCGCAAGCCCGTCCTCGTCAACGACCTCCGCCTCCAGCAGGTCCTCTGGGACCGTCGTGCCGTCCTCCAGATCCTCGACAGCGTAGGCGTGCCCACCCCGCGCCGTCTCGAGGTCGACCGCGACGGCGGCCCGGACCTCGAAGACGCCATCATCGACGATCTCAAAACCCGAATCGGCGCAGACCTTCGCAAGGACCGCGGCCCCAAAGAGTGCCGCCTCGAGTCGTACGACCAGCTCGTCATCGGCAACCACAAGATCGCAAAGCCCTTTGTCGAGAAGCCCGTCTCGGGCGAGGACCACAACATCCACATCTACTTCCCCAAGGCCAAGGGCGGCGGAGGTCGTCGCCTCTTCCGCAAGGTCGGCAACAAGTCGTCCGAGTACGACCCCAACCTCGTCCACCCGCGCACCGACGGCTCGTACATCTACGAGGAGTTCATGGACGTCGACAATGCAGAGGACATCAAGGTCTACACCATCGGCCCGCACTTTGTCCATGCAGAGACCCGCAAGTCGCCCGTCGTCGACGGCGTCGTCAAACGCAACCCAGACGGCAAGGAGATCCGCTACATCACCAAACTCACCCCCGAAGAGATCAAAATGGCCACCGCCATCTCCACCGCCTTCAAGCAGAACATCTGCGGCTTCGACCTCCTCCGCGTCGGCGGCAAGAGCTACGTCATCGACGTCAACGGCTGGNCCGCCATCTCCACCGCCTTCAAGCAGAACATCTGCGGCTTCGACCTCCTCCGCGTCGGCGGCAAGAGCTACGTCATCGACGTCAACGGCTGGAGCTTTGTCAAGGGCAACGACTTCTACTACGACAAGTGCGCAGACATCCTCAGCCGCTTCTGCAACGACAAGGTCGTCCGACGGCCCATCGGCAGCTCGGGCAGCGGCGTCGGCAGCGCAAGCCCGCGCGAGCGCGAGCGCTCCGCCTGGAACCTCAAGGCCTCCGTAACTGTCTTCCGCCACGGCGACCGCACGCCAAAGCAGAAGCTCAAGCGCTCCTTCAAGCCCTCCGACACCTGGGCTGCGCCCCTCATCGCCCTCCTTCAGGGACGCAGGGAGGAGATCATCCTGCGCACCCAGCTCGACCTCGTCTCCACCGCCGCCTCCGAGGCGCTCGCCCTCCCCGGCGCCAACGTCGAGGATCTCGAACTGATCATCCAGCTCATCAACCGCAAAAAGGACATGCCCGGCACCAAGGTCCAGATCAAGCCGAGCTTCGACAAGCAGTCGGCCGAGCTGGCCAAGATGCAGCTCATCATCAAGTGGGGCGGCGAGTTCTCGCATGCGGCGCGCCACCAGGCCAAGGAGTTTGGCAACAACATGCGCAAGGACATGATCATCATGAACGCCGACGCGCTCTCCAACTGCACCGTCTACACCTCGTCCGAGCGTCGCGTCACCGCCAGCGCCGAGATCTTTGCCGCCGCCTTCCTCGACGAGTCGAGCGGCGAAAAGGAGATGATCATCCGCAAGGATCTGCTCGACGACAGCAATGCCGCCAAGGACGTCATGGACGTGGTCAAGAAGAAACTCAAGGCTTCGCTCAGGCCCGATTCGCCCGAGGCTGGCACGGTGCCCGACGATTGGCCCGAGGACCTGCCGCCTCCGGCGCGCTTGGCGCTGGATCTCGCTGCACTGCTGGGCAAGCTGCGCGAGATCATGCGACAGAACTACAAGACGCTGGGCAAGGGGATCGAGAGGGTGCAGACGCGGTGGTGCACGCACGAGACGCCCCAGCTCTTCCGCGAGCGCTGGGAGAAGCTGTTCAACGACTTTGAAGAGGATCCGCACGATCCATCGCGATCCTCGGAGCTGTACGATATGCTGAGCCACGACGGTCTGCACAACCGCCAGTTCATCGAGACCGTCTTTGCGGATGCGGCGGTGACCGAGGCGGACCTGGACAAGAGGCTGACGCATCTGCACGAGCTGTACCGCAAGGCGCTGGCGCTCTTCCAGTTCATCTGTCCGAGGGAGTACGGCATCACGCCCGAGGAGAAGGAGGAGATCGGATTCCTCACATCCATGCCTCTACTCAAGAACATCGTCGAGGATCTCGAGGGGGCCAAGGAGAGCAAGGGCATTTGCAGTCTCTACTTCACCAAGGAGAGTCACATCCACACGCTGCTCAACCTCGTGCTCGCTTCCGAGCTCAATGTGGTCATGCAAAAGATCCCGCCGCTCGACTACTTTGCCAGCATCACCTTCGAGGTGTACGAGCGCAACTCTTCCACCACACCCGCATCGTCCACAAACACCCCAGGAAGTGCATCGAGCAGCCTGCACGATGGATCGTCCACCTCGTCCCTGCCTAGCTCGCAGCAGCAGTACTCGCTGCTCATCAGCGTCTCGGAAGGCGCACACTCGAGCAACATCCTCAGCATCAACCTCGATGCACGACATGCGCTCACCGCCTTACCCCGACGCCCGCTCACCACGCACATGGACTTTGACGAGGCCATGGGCAAGCTCCAGGCACACAGCAGCCGCACCAACACCGTCGAACGCGGCATGGTCGAAGGCTCCACCGTCTTCTTTGGCCAGCACGATCCCGACCGCCAATTCATCCCCATCAAGAACCGCCGCGACAGCGTCGACACCGACCGCAGCTCCGTGCGTCAAGCCTAGCTTGGACCGGCCTTACGAATTTTTCATGTTTGGAATTCATTCACCACACCATCGATGGGGGGGAGGGGGGGGTGGCTACATGGGCAGAGTATATAGAATACAGGAAGCCGATTGAAAGCAGGCGCGTGGGGCTCGGAGCTTAGAGGTCCTTGGCCTCCTTCTTGAGCTTTCCGAACTTGGCGTTGCCGTAGTTCTGCCACCAGATGCTGGCGTTGAGGTAGGTGGCGTAGGCGAGCCATCCGACGTAGGGGATGGCGAGGAGGCCGGCGGTCTCGTCGACGTCCTTGACGGTGGCGGCCCAGTAACCGACGGTTCCGGTGAGCGCGCCGATGTTGACGAGGGCGAGGCCGACGTTGCCGGCGCCAAAGAAGAGGGGCGACCAGAGCGCGTTGAGGCCGAGCTGGATCCAGTAGAGCGAGAGCGCCTTCTTGGCCGTGTCGCGGCCGAGGCCGGGCGGGGTGCGGTCGAGCGCCTTGACGGTCAGGTGCGAGGCCCAGCCCATCGAGGCGTACAGCACGGGCCAGACGATGCCGTAGTAGCTGCTGGGCGGGTTCAGGCTGGGCTTCTTGAGCGACTTGTACCACACCGAGTCGGCCGAGTAGTTGGACGACTTGGTGGCAAAGCCGTTCACCACGCCCACGGCGACGGGGATGCCCACCGCCAGGATGGGGTTGCGCGGCTGCAGCGACGGGGGGGATGCAAATATGCGTACATGGTCAGCGCGCGGTTCGGACGGAGCACGGGCACATGCCTTGCGACGAAGGTACTCACGATGTCAATGAGGAGACCGGGAAGGTTGGACATGGTTGGCGAGATATCAGAACGGGGAAGGAGTGATGTGGATGGAAGCAAAGGTGCAAGGTACGCTCAGCAGCCGGTTGAGTCTCAAAGCCGAGACTCGAGCCAGAGTCTATTTGTAATCCAGACCAACACGGGGCAGGAGAGCGCGAGAGGGGGCGCGGCTGAAAAGGGGGATGGCTGGCTCCAACTGCCGCGATCGCCAGCGACAGCCAACGCGGCTCTCACGGACGACGCCTCCTGCCCGCGACTTCTATCTTTGGTGCCAGCTCAGCCTCTCGTCCAGCTCCCAGCTCGCTCTCGCTCTCGCTCTCAGGCTGTCTCTTCAATTGGCACGCGGATTGGCAGCCCGTCTTTTCGCTCTGTAAAGCTGGTCCCTCGCGGCTGCCTACGATTCGGCTGCTCCGAAAGCGACGTGTCCGATGGATGGGCACTGTCGTGAGGGTGCATTGGCGCGTGCACGTTGGCCAGCCCGCAGCTGCCAAAATTGCGACCACCGTATAGGTAGGCATTTTTGTTTCGGGATGCAGCCGTGCAGTTGCGCACGTCCCAAAACGTGCGATGCACTGCAGTTGCGAACAAATGTGGAGAAATTGAGGCTGCGAGCCAAGGCGCGCTGATGTCATGTCGGCCTCGACCCGATGCTGCGCTGCGTGGCGCCTTGTTGGGCCTCGCTCGTTGTGCCCCCGCCCCAATCCGGCTCGAATCGGAATAAGCCGCCAGGAAGGGTCGGGAGTGTCCCGTATCGGGGGATATGCTCTCCCTTCACCAGCTCGAGGCCGGACCCTCGCCACCTCAGCCAAGCACGGTTTTGAGGCCCCTTTTCTGGATTTTCGGGATGCTTTTCCAGGCTGTCTTTTCGAGTCGCCCTTTAACTTTGACTTTGCCTTTTCCCCTTTTTTTTGTGCCGGGCTGGATCCTAGGCACGGCCAACCAACGGGACGAGGCTCTGCTCTCCGCTCTCCGCTCTCCCTGGCCCTCGACGCAGGGTCCAAGCGCTCGCGCAGCCAAACGCCTAGCCGTGTGCAGCCAAGCCTACTGCGCCATGCCGAGGGCCGTGATGTCCCTCGCCCATCACAATCATCATCGTCTCTGTACCAACGCAGCGACCGTAGCAGCCCCTCAAACCCTTCCTTTCTTCCTGGCGTCGTTGCGAGCTGGCTTCCACGTCGCCGTCCCAGTCCAAATCCGACTCACATTCTGAAACACTTGTCCACGAGCATTTCCTTGCCCTCTCTCCAACGTTACGATCCAAGCTTCAGCACGACTTGCCCAAAATCCACGTCCAAGCCCCTCCTCTGCGGTCGCTGCATCATACACTTCGACTTTCACAACCGCGATGGCTCCATCGCAATCCGACAGCGAGCCCTCGGCGGCTCTGGCTGAACACTGCTACTACTGCTTTACGGTCATCGAACACGAGCTCAACTCGAATTCATACTCGTCACGCCCACCTGCTGCGCCCTTCGAGGACGACGGCAACGAGTACCCCCTCTTTGTCACCTGGAACATCTTCACGCACAGCTCCACTGCGCGCAGATCGATCCTATCCTCGGCTTCCTCCACCGCCACTCCGCGTCTGCGCGGCTGCATCGGCACCTTTGAGCCCTATCCGCTACCGCAGGGTCTCGCCGAATACGCAAGCATCGCCGCGTTCAAGGACCGTCGCTTTTCGCCCATCTCGTCGTCCGAGCTGGCTCGCCTCGAGTGCGGCGTCTCGCTGCTGACGCATTTCGAAGACTGCGACGACTACCTCGACTGGGACGTGGGCGTGCACGGCATCTACATCCACCTGCCCAATCCCGCGCTCGCCCCCAAGCCTCTGCTGGCGAGAGGCAACGAGGACAGCGCCAGCTCCTCGTCGGGCTCGGGCGCATCCACCCCGGCTCCACCCCGATCCACCAGATCATCGCGATTCTCCAGATCCGCACTGGGAGGTCCCCAATTCCTCACCGCCACCTACCTTCCAGACGTCATCCCGGACCAGGGCTGGACAAAGCAAGATGCCATCGATTCGGCCATCCGCAAGGCCGGCTTCAACGGCAGGATCACAGACGACATCAGAAACGCCCTCCGCGTACGCAGGTATCGCTCCCAAAAGGTCTCGCGCACCTACGACGAGTACCTCGCCTGGAAGCAGGACCACACCTAGAAGACTCGCTGGCGTCCTTGAATTCCATCTTTCGCCTCGCCTCGTCTCGATCGCATTCTGTTTTGTTCGCCGTGCAATCGCATCTGCATGTCTTTTCCCCGTCTTCCGGTCTCGACCCTGCTTTGGAGCCAAGGCATTGTGCAAAGGGGAATCATTTTGTGCATTGCCAGCATGGGGTGCATACAATGCATGCATATTAGATTGCGGTCGAAGCACGAATCAGGCCGAGTTGGCCGAGGGGTCCTTGGTGAATCGGAGGTAGGGCTTGACGGTCTCGTAGCCGGGGAAGAGCTTCTCGGCCTCCTCGCCCTGGACCGAAGGGTGGACGATGACCTTGTCGCCCTTCTGCCAGTTGACGGGCGTGGTGACGCGGTACTTGTCGCCGATCTGGAGCGAGTCAATCACACGCAGGATCTCGTCAAAGTGGCGACCGGTGCTGGCGGGGTAGCTGATCTTGAGGCGGATGACCTTCTTGGGGTCGATCACAAACACGTCGCGCACGGTGAAGGGGATTCCCTTGGCATCGACATTGGTAGGGTCGAGTGCGTCGAGCATGTCGTATTCGGTCGAGACCTTGCGGTCCTTGTCGCCAATGATGGGGAAGTTGACCGAGGTGTTGCCCACCTCGTTGATGTCCTTGATCCATCGGTCGTGCGATGCAATGTCGTTGGCCGACAGTCCGATGATCTTGACGCCGCGCTTCTCGAATTCGGGTGCCTTGCGTGCAACCTCACCGAGCTCGGTGGTGCAAACGGGCGTAAAGTCGTCCGGGTGCGAGAAGAGGATTCCCCAGCTGTCACCCAGATACTCGTGGAAGTTGAGCACACCGCTGCACAAGCACAAGTCCGACCTGCAGTCAGCCAAAAATCATTCATGCTCGTTGTCTTTGTGGTGAATGCAAACTTACTGGGTGGTCTCGGCGGTAAAGTTGGGAGCAATGGATCCAAGTCGAAGGCCAGGCATCTTGATAGCGTCGATGGGTATCGATGATCGAAACAGAGCAGAGTTGGCAGATGTTGATGGTCGAAAGGCAAGTGTGCATCAATCTCTCTGCTTCTTGTAGGATCTTGGCAACCTCAACTCGAGCTCAGGAATCTCGCCATCCAAGAACACGCGGCACGAATCCTTGGCTTCGCCCACACTGCCGCGAGGGGTGGCGAACCAAATGCAGCCGATCCGGCAATCAACAGCGCCAGAAGCGCTCGCCAGGGTCGAAACGGCGTTAGAAGAAATGCGCTGAGCTGAGCCTGGGCCGTGCGCGTTTGTGTGGAGAGCAGGCCGCGTTGAAAGAGTGGGCGCGCTGACTGACACCAGACTCGCTCTCGATGGCACCTTGCCGGTGCACCCCCGCACACCATCCGCTGCATCGATGGCGTGCTTCGGACATTTTGATGTCCTGACATCTCGCCGAGCAATTTGGCGATTGGGGATCTGTGCCAAGTGAAGGTGTAACATGCAGAGAGAGCGCCAAAGTCACATGACCAACATCGCAGCTTCGCGTGCAGAGGACCCTGTGCACACACGCGAGATTTTAGACTGCTGCCCAATCGTAGCGCCCAAGCTGCAGGGACCAACGCTGCTGGCTGACGCTCGGTAAGAGCCACGAACCCGCGGATGCCGAAGCGGTCAATCTCCGCAATCCAGCCTTGAACTCCACACGCCCGCCACCGCCAAGCGGTAGGTGGCGATAGCTACATGGCGAGCCGCAGCTTCGTCAGTGCCAGCGATTCGCTCGGCTGATTCTGCAGAGGCCAGTGTCGATTCATGAAAGGACCGTTTACGCTTGGCGTAACCTTGAGACCATCCAGATCAAGTCGGATCTGCAGGACGCTTCCTGAAGCCGATGCTTCACAAAATCACACTTCGATCATGACAACTTTTCACGCGCTCTCGCTCTCCAATCTTTGCGCGGGACGGACGAGTGGCTGGATGTGGGGCAATGCTTCGAGCACATCGCACGGGACCCTGCGTCTTTTCGCGATGCAGGGTCCAAAGGCGACAGCGTACCAGACGCACCCAAGGTGGCGCGGCGAAATTGGCTCTCCGCAACGAGGCCGAGCGTGATCATGCGTCCATCGAGATTCCACCAGCCAGTGGGTCATTCGCCGCGGGGTTGAGCCAACTGACAAGCAAGCTGATGTAGCTGCGAGTCCAGGCCCGCTGGCATGCGCCACCAATTGGCTTGCGACTCCGACGCGAGCGCAGAGGCGACCACGGCATCGTTATCCGAAGCGGGGTGGCTTGGTGATTGCATTTTACCGCCAGCTCGTTCTTGCACCAGCCGGGCATACGTGGCCTACTCGGCGAGGCTCTTTGGCAACGATTGCTGAGCTGGCCGACGAGCGAGGTAAAGCTGTGCAATGAGGTAGATGCATGAAATTCAGCAGCCGCACTAGCGCCAAGCGCGTGTGGGGGAGCGCTAGCCGAACTGGCCTCCTCGCCGCCTCCTCTGCACGTCTGGCTCCAGCAGCCTTTCTGGAGTTCTTGATACCTCGGCCCACATTGAGCTGGGAGGGAGGGGGCTGTTGTCTAGCGAATCGATTGGCGGGCAAGTCGGTCGCTGTCAGCCCATCGAAGAAAGGGACTTGACGGTTCAAGGATGATTCCGGCTACGAGTCACTGCCAGCCGAGCAATTTGAGAGGCCCAACTGCCAACGGAAGCGAGGCGCGCCGAGGCACTCGCCTGGACCGCGCCTGCTTCATGCGAGGCTGCGGGGAACGCAACCTTGCCAGCGGGAGGCTGCTCGACACATCACGCTCTGCCTCAACGCGCGCTATAGAGACAGAGAGAGAAAGAGAGAGAGAGAGAGAG
>AWNI01000015.1:109269-122766 GCA_000517465.1 Moesziomyces aphidis | reverse complement strand
TTTTTTTTTTTGTAAAACAAAAAGAACTCGAGTGGGGGTTCTCTGGGCGGGTGTTGTGGGCGGTGCTCTCTCGTCGAGCGACACTCTACTGCCCAATGCGATCCGCGGTGGCTTGGCCTTGCGTAGGTCAGGTCAGGTCGTGCTCGTGACTGGCGGTGGACTGGAGCTCGACAGCAGCTTGGCCGACCCGAGCTTGAGCGCAAGCACGAGCGCATGCTGTCCCGGCACGGCCAAGCCGACGGTGTGCATGGCCCGGCGTGCTGGAAAAAGAGGGGCCAAAAAAGTGTTGGTCGCAACGGCTGCGTTTTTGGCCGGTGGGCCAAGCGCGCTGCAACCAAAAGAGCGTCGGTTGCAGCGCGGTGCAGCGTGATGCAGCCAAAGTGTGCAGCTGAGATGCAGCCAAATGCGCGGATGTGCAGCTGATATCGCCCGCCCTTCATCAGCGACGCCCATCCTGGCCACACCTCGACGCAACATATTACCAACTTACCTCGCTGTCACCTGCAGCTTCTTGCATGGCCTCCATCCACGACCCATCGCTTCCCATCCCGCCATCCTCTCCGCTCCGCATTCCTCTCATTGCACCCACCTGCAGCACCACGCATACAGTCCAGATCCGCACTTTTTTGCAAGCGTCTCCACCACACCGCGCCACCGCCCAGCCAACTAGCTTTGGAGCTATCGTATCATAGAGCGGTTCATCCGACACGTCTTGGCCTTCTCAACAATCTCTGGCTCAGCACGTCAATCGACCGCGCATCGCAACGTCGGCATCTCTTTTGCTGCGACTGTCACCCATCCAAGGTTGCGCAGATTGCATCAATTCGGGCCCGCCTGCACAGCTGCGCAGCACTCGGCCGTCGTGCAGGCGCATCCGTTGCTGCACATCGTTCCCAGCTACTGTTCCTCTGCAGCTCCTCGCTTTGCTGCCCGCTGCGCCTCTGTCCCCACCGCCGCCGCACGCACTCTTCGCCCCTCCTCGCCTCATCACCTCCTCAGTGACGCCTCTCCCGCCCCAAGTCATCCATCTAGATCCTCCTCCCTCGTCGCTGTACAAGCCTCGCTTCGGCGCTACCGCAGCTCTAAATCAAGACAAGACCCTGTCTCAGGAAGATTGGCTCGACTCCACCAACCCTTGCCACCACCTCGGCGCTTCCGTTCCTGGCTCGTCCCTTCCGTCTCCCAACCGTTGCGTCAGGTCCTCGCCTGCCTTCATCCGCACAGCCTTCGAGCCTCTTTGCTTCTACGCACGGATCCATTTGCACGGCCCGCCTCATCCAATACACCTTTGACGTGCCTCGGACCTTCAACACGGTGCGTCTTCTGAATCAAGTTGCGGCTCGAGCACACACCTTCTCGCCCTCCTCGCCCTCCTCGCCCTCGAACCCACTTTGATGTATCGCATGCGAGTCAGCATCTCCATCCGCCTCTAGACCTTCGCATCTGGCGCTGGCACTGGCCATTGGATCTTCCTTCCCTCTTCGTCTCCCCGCACGCCATTCGCCATACCCGGCATCTTCCCGATCCGTCAATCTCAACTCGCTACGCATCCGCGCTCGCCATCTCGCTCCCGCTTCCGGACAACGTGTAGATCATCTTTCGATAAACCACCCACCCCCGGACCCTTTCTTCGCAAGCACTCCAATTTGTTCGTCCACGGACCCTGTCGATCCCTGCAGCTTGCCTCGTGCTAAGCGCACCCTGCCCCCTTCCCATTGCTTCTGGACTCCACCCAGATCTCCCCAACCTCAGCTTCGCCTTTCTTCGCCATCTCCTTTGCGCTTCGCCATCATCCGATACGCCTCCATCACTTGGTCAACCCACACCAAAGGGAAAGTTTGACGTCGAAGCCAACGCAGCAGACAACCTTCTTTCAGCCACAGGCGTAGCGTTCAAGCGGTCATCCTTCGCCAACGATAGAATGACGGCACAGGTAGTCCTCGGCACAATGCCCCACCCCTTTCCATCGGCGTTCTCATCGCCCGTGGCCACCCCGACCAAGGAGCTCCAGTTCCCATCACTCCCACCGTTCTCGCATCAGACGTCCACACCCGCGTCAGCCGAATCAAGCAGCGACGCCAAGCACAGTCAAACACAATCATCGACCGCCGGTAATGCCTCTTCCAACACGCCCTTTCCCGGTGTCGCAACCGCAGTCGCCGAATCGAGCGCACCGCGCACCTACCGTGGCCCCGACGCGCGCCGCTCTTCTCGGCCGCGCTTGCGCAGCTTGCAGAGCCTCAACTCGGCACCAGCATCTCCTTCGCTCACCGAACAAGACAGCGGTCGTGCTTTCATCTCCACCTCCCGCTTTCACACTTCGCATCCCAGCCTCGGCAGGGCTCCCTCGCGCAACGCTGTCGAGTCGCTCCAGCCCCTCGCCGAGTCGAGCGTGGCTGCCTACTCCACCACCGCAGACCGCCCTTCCGCACGCTCGCCCACCTCCGCCTCGCATCCATGGCCAGCGTCAAGTCACACGGACACCGCCGCTTTGCCACCGCGCGCGCGGCGCTCTTCCACCAGCCCAAAGCTCGACTCGGGTCTGAGCGAATTCGGCCAGATGGGCGCTCCCTTCTCTGCCCACGCTTCCAACCAAGGCTTCCTGCGACGCAGTCACACCATTACAACAGGCATCAGCTCAGCTGCCCAGAAGCGCGCAGACGACTCCTCCTCCCATCGTTCTCCGCCTCCCAACGCCATGACCTACGGCCCCAGCAGCGGCAGGCAGGCTCCCAAGCTCAATCAGCGCCGACAGACCGTCTCCAACGTGTCGCCAACTTCGCTCGATCGCGCAGCTCCGGCACAGCAGATCGCCGGTGTCTCTCCTGTCCCCAGCCGCACCCTATCCTACGCTCAACAGCACACGCCCCATGCCAACGGCGCCAGCGCCATCTCGGTCTCTTCGCCTCCAAGCCGTATCCGCGAACGTGGCACCTTGCCCAACAACCAGCTCGAAGCCAAGGTCGTCATCCTCGGCTCACAGGGCGTCGGCAAGACCTCGCTCGTCCATCGCTACACTTCGGGCCAGTTCAGCGTCGCCTCTACACCTTCCACCATCGGCGCCAGCTTCTTGACCAAAAAGCTCATCGTCGATGCCGTCAAGGTGCGCCTGCAGCTCTGGGACACGGCAGGACAGGAGCGCTTCCGCAGCATGGCACCCATGTACTATCGCGGCAGTCACGCTGCCGTGATCGTGTACGACATTACCTCCATGTCTAGCTTCCTCGACGTGCGTGCTTGGATCGAAGAGCTCAAGAAGAACATGACCACCGACCTCGTCATCCACGTCGTCGGCGCCAAGCTCGATCTCGCCTGGTCCCAGCGACAGGTCGAGCTCGACTACGCACGCGCCACCGTCAAGAGCTGGCTCCAGCCCTACCAGACACAGGCGATCACCTTCCCCACGCCGGGCTTCGCCAACGTCTCGGACGGCAGTCCGGGCTCGCCCACGCGTCCCTCGTCACGGCTGAGCGGCCTGAGCTCCCTGGCGATCGGATCTGCCTCGCGTCTTGCCGCGTTCCAACGGACGTCCAGCCAGGCTGCAACGCCGGCATCAGCCGTGGCCGGTGGGCTCAAGCCCAGCAGCTTTGGCAGCAGCGCCGCTTCCAGCGGGTCCGCAGCCAGCGATCCCGGTCGCGACGCCGCCGCCGACCTGGATGCGTTTGGCTTCAGCCTCTCGTGGGATGTCGTCGAAGTTTCCGAGGTGTCGGCCAAGGATGACCGCGGCATCGAAGAGGTCTTTCTCGCCGTCACCAAGAAGCTCGTCGAGCGTCGCAGCCAGATTGAGCACGACCGCGCCGAGCGCGAACGCAACAGCATCTTTCTCTCGTCGCACGACGCCGATCAGCTCCTCGCCGGCGCCGATCAACCCGCCATCACGCCCAACAGCTGGACCTGTTGCGGCTGAACTCCTTTTTTTGATTCCTTTTTCTCGCATCGCACTTTCCGTTCCGTCTACATCATCACTACACAAAAGTCGTGTCCGCTTCGGCTCCCGCATCGCATGCTCTGCTCATCCTGTCTCATACCTACCGTCGACATCGCTGCGCTTCTCTGTTCCGGCCTCATTCCTCGCACCGCGTATACCTCTGAATCGTCAGCAACCTTTGATCCTCGCTCTTGACCATGGCCACAGTTGGATTCTCTTGAACAAGCTCTGCTGTGGCTGCCCAAGGAAAATCAAAACTGAAGAATTGGATACGAGACGGGGAACTACAATGACAAGGTCGAGAGACTAGAGGAAGAGGAGGCGGTTTGCCGAGACCTGAAGAACGCCCAAGTCCTGGTACTCTTGGAGGCACTCTTGGAACTGGTCCTCTACGAAGCCGGAAGCGAGGATGCGTGCTCTGAGCTGGGGGATGGGGATGGCATGGTCGATGTCCATGGCGTCGTCGTCGGCGAGCGCGGCTGTGTGGGTATTGTAGAACTCGCGGATGATGCGGTAGATCTTGGAGATGTAGGTATGGTCCTGTGCCACATCTCGTGTCGCCAACGAGGGGTGGTTGAGTACGGAGCTCTTGGAGACTTCGAGCAGACGCAGAGCCTCGTCTACGTCGGGGAGGGAGACTTGATCGTCGAATCGCAGACGCGCCAGAGCCTGGGAAAGACGAATGATACCCAGTAGCGTTCGTGCGCTGACATAGCCGGTGCCGCTAGATGAGGGGCCAGTGGAGTCGGTGGAGAGTTCGTCTTCCTTGTACTGGTTGCGCATCTGGACGTAGGCGCCCACGACGTAGTCCGACACGGCCTTGCTGAGGACAGGACGCTTCTGTCGCGCGAGCGCAATGTAGTGGCGCATGAGCGTGGGGCTGATCACATCGTACTCGAGCTCCGGATGCGCACTGTGCATATGCACATACGTCACATGCTGCGCAAGCCTCTCGTCATCGTCCCTCGAAGGCGTATCCAGGATGAGATACAGAATGTCGAATCGCGACAGCAACGCAGCAGGCAGATTGATGTTATCCACCGGACTCACACGCGGATTGTACCGTCCGTACAGCGGATTCGCCGCCGCCAGAATCGAGGTGCGCGCATTGAGCGTGGTGGTGATGCCCGCCTTGGAGATGGAAATCGTCTGCTGCTCCATCACCTCGTGAATCGCGGTGCGGTCGCTCTCCTCCATCTTGTCGAACTCGTCGATGCACGCAATGCCGTTGTCCGCCAACACCAACGCTCCACCCTCGAGCACCATCTCGTCCGTCACGGGATCGCGCATCACCGCCGCGGTCAAACCCACGCCGGAACTACCGCGTCCCGTCGTGTACACGCCGCGCGGCGCCACTTTGGAGATGTACTTGAGCAGCTGCGATTTGGCCACACCGGGATCGCCCATCAGACACACGTTGATGTCGCCGCGGATCTTCATGCCATCCCCAACGGTCTTGCTGACTCCGCCGACGAGCAGGAGCAGCAGGCACTTCTTGACGTCTTCGTGGCCGTAGATCTCGGGCGCAATGCTCGACGCCAGCTTCTGGTACAGCGCCGGGTCGTCCTTGAGCTCTGCGATCTGTGCGGCGATTTCGGGCGTGCGCTGCATGGCGGTATACTGTTTCTTGAGCTGGTGGATGCTCTGTGCATCCAGATACGTGTCGGTGAGCAGACCGGCACGGATCGCCTTGAAGCCCGAGTAGGGCATGGGCAGAAAGATGCCGCCGACGTGAACGACGTCGCCCGGGTTCATGGCGCGCGTGAGCGGGCCATAGACGTGGATGGTCATGGTGCGCGGGATGTGGCCGACGGGAACCTGGTCGGCCATTTCTTGGATCTTGACCTCCTGGAACGGCACGAACTTGCTCGCGCGCACCTGCGGATACAGTGGGCCACGCGTGTTGTTGGTGAGGCACTTGCGCGAGTTGCACTGCGTCAGCGGCATGTACTGGCGCGAGGTGACCTCCTGGAACACCTCGGCGCCGCACACGTCGCACGCATACGCATCCACCAGCAGAAACGGCTTCACCTCCGACACGCGCGTCACGATACCACGCACCGTGATGAGCTTGCCCAGATGCGAGCCGCGCACCGCACGCACGGCCAGCGGCTCCTCGGGCTGCTCTCCCGCCACCCGGCGCGTGGACGGCTTGAGGTAGAGCGTGTACCGGCGCAGCAGCACGGGCGGGAAGACGTTATCGCTGGCGTCTTCGGGTGCGACGCCGGTGTCGTTGGGGTCTTGGGCGCTCTCGACGGTGCGGGCGTTGCGCTCCATGCGCTGGTGGCGGATGACGTCGAGCACGTCGTCCTTGTGCGAGATGTCCTTGCTTGGCTCGGGTACCAGGCGGTCCACGCACTCGGCGAACAGATCCGCATAGCGCTTGGCATTGCTGCGGATGGCTCCGACGAGCTGTGCGCCCGACTCGCCCGTTGTTGTGTTGACGTGCGCGGCGACATCGTCGAGCTCGACGACGAGCGAGTCCTGCTCGCGGTTGGCGATGTTCTGCAGCTGGTGCATGTAGAACGGCACCTGGCGCGAGCTCGACGCCTCGGCCTCGGCGCGTGCGCGGCTGCGGCGCTGCGCCGCCGAACGGTCCACATCCATGCGGTCGATGGCACCGCTCAGCTCGCGCTCCAGCTCGTCTTGGTCGTCGTCGGCATCCTCGAGGCTGATGGGCGCACCTGCGCCGTGCGAGACCAGAGTGGTGAGCCGCGAGGCGGGCGCCTTGAAGAAGCACAGGAAGTCGGTGATCTTCTGGCGCTCCTCGTCGTAGTCGACGTTGATCGAGATCGTCGGCAGGATGGGCGCGGATGCAGCCATGGCGACGAGACCCTCTTTCGGCAGCGGGGGGGTATCTGAAGCGATGTTTGCTGCGGTGCTGCGCGGCGTTCGGGAGTGTCTAGCCGCCGAGGATGTGTGCGATGTCGAGTGTGAAAATGTGCGAGTGTGACGAGGATGAGCAAGAGTGGGCTGGATGTCGAGAAGGAAAGCAAGTGTTGCGGACTGGCGCGAGGAGGGATTGAGCCCTGTGGAATTTCCTGCCCATCTCTGCCTCGATTGCCTTGGATTCAGGGCTCACGACTCGCCTTGGCTGCTGCGCTTCACCGCGCGTGGTGCTGCAATTTACACGACGTGCGACGCGCGCGCGCTCCTGCTGTCTCGGCGCGTCTCACAACACACCCCACACGCGTCTCGCTCTCGGCACGCGTTTTTTCACTGTTAGGCCGGCGCGTCTCTGACGACGACACCATGCTCCACTGCGAGACGATGACACCGATTGCAAAGACAAGACGGTAACATACAAGACGCAGCACCTCGTAGCTTCCACTATGGCTTGAGCGGCAGATCCGCCAGACACGGCGCGCTGAAGAGCCTTCCCGTCCACGCGCCACGCACTGTCGGGATCGCCACATACGTCCACAGCGCGATGTTGGCGATCACCAGCGCGGTATAGGTGATCTTGAGTGCCAGACTGTCGAGCTCCACCGCCAGGCTCGCGGTGCAGATGGCGAGACTGGCCGAGGGGAAGGTGAGACCCCACCAGCCCATGTTGAAGCCGAGCTTGCCGTGGCTCAGCTCGCGTATGATTGTGCACACGCCGATCACGAGCCACCACATGCCCAGCCCAAAGAGCATCATGGCCGAAATGAGCCCAGCGCCGTACAGAGCCTGGCCGACCGAGAAGAGCTGCGGCACACCCGAGGACGATGCCGGTGTCGAAATGAGGGGAAAGAGCTGCAGCGCCACACGGCCGAGGTGCAGACAGGCGTAGCCGCCCTGGCCGCACGGTCCGAGCGGGAGGAACACCGAGATGATCACGTCCCTCGGTGGACTGTTGAACAGCAGCAGACGCTGAAAGTACAGCACCTGGATCAGCAGTGCCAGCGGCAACCCGATCCCGAGCACCAGATAGCTGACCACCATGATCGTAAAGGCATACGTCGGGTAGCGCTCGATAAAGATCTCGGCGAGCACGCTGCCCGTTGCAGCGGCGGTGATGGGCGGAACAATGGGCAGCAACAAGGCGGCGGTGATGCCTTCAAAGTAGTGCTTCTGGTACGTCATCATGCTAAACGGCACGCCTATGCTCGTTAGCAGACTCAGCACCACACATGCCCACCACACCCCACTCGCTGCCAGTGCAAAGCCGACGCCCAAGCCGAACTCGACCGTGCCCAGCTGGGCAATCCCGCTGACGATCGTAATCAGGCCCATGGGCAGCGTGCCTAGGAACATCGACTTTTGCGGATGCTTGATGGTCAGCGGCAGCACCTCGGGGTACATCACGTACCGCGCCAGGAACGCGCACAGGAAGACGATGAAGATCACAATGTCCGCCAGCAGAAACACCGCAGCCGGGTATCGCAGCCCCGAGTGGATCGAAGGCCAGGGTAGCAGATTGAGCAGCGTGGCGATGACGCCCGTGCCCATGGTCACCGAAAACCACGAGGGGGTAAAGTGGAGCACGCGCTCGCGGATGCCGTGTCGACGCATGGGCTTGCCATCGTCACCCACCATCTTGATGCGGTGCGGCACATCGCTCGCTTGCGTGCTCGATGTGCCACTCGCCGCACTCTGGGTGGGTCGGGCCTGCGTTGCTTTTTCCGAGTCGGCGGTGCGCGCCAGCTCTTCGGCTCGCTCGCGCACGCCCGTCCTCCAAGCCGCCTTGCTCGCCTTGTTGCGCTTCGCGTCGGCCTTCCTACGACGCATCAGCGCGAGCTTGGATCGAGGTGCACGGTTCGATCCACCGTCTTTCCGCGCTGAAGAGGGCTGTGTTGCGTCGGCTTCGCCCGTGAGCACGCGCGTCAGACGCTCCCCGTACGTCTCGGCATCCTCCATGGCAAACTCGTCATCCGCTGCTGCTTCGACACGGCCTGCCTCGAGCTCGCGCGCCACATCGTCCTGATCCGTATGACAGTGCTCGCGCGCTACGGCCTTCACGTCTCGTTGCGGCTCCAGACCCGGCGCGTCCTGGTACAATTGGTTCGAAGTCATCCCGAATGTGCAGCTGTGGTGAGCTAAGTGTCTAGCTTTGGGGATGCGCGCATCGTTGACTGTGCTTCGAGGCGCGCGGGTGGTGGCCAGGGCTGACTCGAATCGGCTCAGCTCGGAACCTCGGCCGGGGTGTGGGACGCAAAGGATGGTGGACGTGCAGTTGCAAGCATGCCGCACAAAAGTGGGGCGCATCGGAGGCAGCGGCCAAACTTGCAGCGGGTGGCGCGCTTAATCCCGCATCGGCCTCCACTTGCATCACTCCGCGCGCGCGCCAAAAAAAAAGCCTGTTAGACCGCTCCCCCATAGCGTCTCGCCATCTCTCCTCATCAACCAACGCCACTCTCACGCCATCCGCACCGTCACTTGCCACTGCGGAATGCTACGAAACGACATTGGATTTCCCAACACTACTTGCCACCTACAGTACCTCAAAGGTGCGACTTGAGGCCGTTCTTGGCGAGCAGGCCTTCCGAGATGGCGTTGGTCTTGTTGAGCCTCTCCCACACCTCGGGTGCTCGGCGCAGTTCGAGCTTGCCGAGCTGCTGCAGGTGCACCTCGTCGGGGCCGTCCGCATAACGCAGCGTACGCAGCTGGGCGTAGGCGTACGCCAGGATGGTATCTTGCGACACGCCCTCGGCGCCGTGGGCCTGCATGGACATGTCGAGCACCTCGAGCGCCGCATTGACCACAGCGACCTTGGACATGGCGATCTCGCGCAGTGCCCCCTTGGCGTTAGTCTTGTCGATCATGTTGGCGGCGGACAGGACGAGCAGACGCGACTGCTCGATCTTGATGCGCGCCCACGCGATGTTCTGGATGATCGTGCCGTGCTCCGAGAGCATCTTGCCAAACGCACGCTTGCGCTGGTCGGTGGCGCGTGCGAGCATGAGGTCGAGCGCGCGCTCCGCCGTACCAATGGTGCGCATGCAGTGGTGGATGCGTCCAGGTCCCAGACGGCCCTGGATGATCTCGAAGCCACGACCCCAGCCAAGCACGAGGTTGCCGAGCGGCACGCGCACATTCTCATAGATCACCTCGCAGTGGCCCTCGGGTGCGTCGTCGTAGCCAAACACGGTCATCGGACGGATCACCTTGACGCCGGGCGCGTTGGCGGGCACAATGACGATGCTCTGCTGTGCGTGCGTGTTGGAGTTTTCGGGGTCCGACTTGCCCATGACCAGGTGGACGGCACAGCGCGGATCACCCGCACCCGAGATCCACCACTTGTGACCGTTGATGACAATCTCGTTGCCCTCCTGACGAATCGAGGTGCGGATGTTGGTAGCATCAGACGAGGCGATGAAGCGCTCCGTCATGGCGAAAGCCGAGCGGATCTCGCCGTTGAGCAGCGGCGTGAGCCACGTCTGCTTCTGCTGCGCATTGCCGTACTTGGCAAACACCTCCATGTTGCCCGTGTCGGGTGCGGCGCAGTTGAGCGACTCGGAGGCAAAGTGCGAGCAGCGACCGGTCATCTCGGCGATCACGGCGTACTCGAGGTTGGTGAGCGGCGATCCGACGTCCGGGTAGTGCTTGGCCGAGAGGAAGAGGTTCCAGAGCCCCTGTGCCTTGGCCTTCTTCTTGAGCTGCTCCACCACCTCGGGCACCACCTTCCAGCGCTTGGCCGGGTCGGTGGACACCTGGGCGTGGTACAGCCTCTCTGCGGGGATGCACTCGTCAATGATAAAGCGGATGACCTTGGCGAGCGTCTCCTTGCCGAAGGGCGTGAACTTGTCCTCGATGAATGCCCACGTGCCGGCGCCGACGTAGTTCTTGATGAGCGCGTCGCCACCCAGGCTGGCAGGAAGCACGGTCGACATGGTGGAGTGTGTGTGTGTCTGTTATAGAGAGGAGAGGGGAGAGGACACTAGAAGAGAGTGTGCAAGAAGCTCGAGCGAATCAACAAGGCGGGGGTGATGGAGGAGGCACAAGGTAAAGGGACCGCCTTGGGTACTTGTAGCGAATCCATGCTGCTGGGCGTGGGGCGGCCAAAGGGTCCGGGAAGAGGTTGTCCGGGGGCGAACCGGAAAGCAGCCGTCGTTGGGTTGCCTCTCGCAGAGAGAGAGAGAGAGGCCGTGCGCGCGAGGCGACTGCTGGGATGCTGCCCCAGGGCCGCCGAAGCCAAGCGGATGAATTTTGTGGGGATTTCTCTTCCCCCGCGCGCAGAAGAGCCCGTTGGCGGTGAGTGAGCGCGCGGCACAAACACGCGGCTTCGCAGTTTAGTCAGAAATCGAAAAAAAGAGAGCTTCCTGTCCGTAGGTGTTCGGCTTTGGACCGGCTAGACGCGCGGCGCTTCGAGTAGCCGGTCAGCCCGGCGATGCCTCTGTGCCCACTGCCCACTGCATGCCTCTATCCCACTCGTGCTGCTCACCTCGGCCAAAATCACAGGCGCTGCCACGTGTCCCCCATACGAGCAACCCGCACTGGCTTCAACACAGACACACCCGTCAAATTGCAGGTTTGACTATGGTCGGGCTCAATTTTTATGGACAAGAACAGGCTCGAACGAACGAAAGAGAAGGGCGTGGACAGCCGAAAGCGGGCACCAAGTGGTGTAGCGCCAAGCTGCATGTTGCGGAAAAACTCGAGATTCGCATGTGCACTCTGCATTCCTTTGGTGAGGTAGAGCGCCTAGGGTTCGGAAGCTCAGGGCCGAAAGGGTTTGCCCCGCCCTGTGTGCTGTCGGTGCGACTTGGCTCGGTCCTGGCAGAAAGTCAAGCACAGGCAGGCTAGAAGAAGCGCCAGACAATTCGGAATCAGGAACAAGCTGCCGAACCCTGGGGCGGACGTCCATTCGGCCGGGTTGGTGCCTGGGCTTCTCGAGTGGATTGCCGGCCAAGGCCACGCGTCGGCGCTTACGACTGCGCTTTAAGCCCGGCTGAACCTCCACCTTGGCCTGGATTTTTTTGGGCTCAAGCTAAAGCTCAGCTCGGCTTGCCACCGTCGAGGCCGTCTTGACCTGCAACAACCAACACCCGCATACTGTTCAAGCGATACTAACACAGAAAGCGCTGGGCGTCGACGCACGGAGGTGGTGGAAGAATCGCACGTTCATCATGGACAGTTTCAGCCTCGAAGTGGTGTACCGCAAGCAGTCGTACACTGCGCAGGGTCTGAGGTCGGACACCACCGTTGCGCAGTTGCGGCAGGCAATCGAGGAGCTGACGTACGTTGCTGCGGATAAGCAGAAGCTGCTTGTGCCGCGTACGGCTGGTGTAGCCGACCTCAATCATGGTGCGGACGAGCGCACGCTGGGCGATGTTGGCCTGGCGAGCAAAGCCGAGACCAAGGTGACGGTGCTGGGACCATCGTCTTCGGAGCTCGAGGCGCTGTACTCTGCCGAGGCGGACATGCAGAGACGCAACGCACCGCGGCAGTACCATCCGAGCCTGCTTCGTGGCGCCAAGCTTCGCAACACAACGCAGCCCGGTTCGAGCCATTCGCCATTCGGCAAGATCTACGCACATGCAACGACGCCCGAGTCGTCGCCTCTGCACGGCAAGGTGGTCGACTACCTCACGCGGCTGAGTCGCGATCCGGGCATCCTGCACATTTGCGCGCTCAACCATTTCCGCGTGGGTGCGCTTACCGAACTGCTGCCATGGGAACATCCCGGCCTGCTCGGGCTCAACGAGAATGCGGGGCAGCGGATCTTGCTGCGCATACGCACGGATGATGCCGAGGGGTTCCGGGACTACAAGACGACACGGCGTGTGCTGGTGCACGAGCTGGCGCACAACAAGGTCGCCGACCACCCGCCCGAGTTCAAGATTCTGAACAGCAAGCTCAACGCGCAGATCGAGGAGTACGAACGGGCGCAGCGCGATGGCACGCACAGGCTCGTCGAGGGCGACGTGTACGAGCCTTCGCCACCGACAATATCGGGTGGAGGGCAGAGGCTGGGAGGAGGTTCGGGGGCGGAGAGCGAGAGCGCAGAGGAGCGGCGCCAACGCGTGCTCATGGCCACCATGCGCCGACTCGAGCGGGAAGAGCACGAAATCGAACAGAGCTGTGGCAGCGCTACCACCAAATCCAACAACTCTTCTTGAGCGGCAAGATGGCGATACTTTATTTGTACTGTATACTAGAGACCGACCGTGCTAATCAGACCGTCATGCTATTCGTCAGAAGCTGAGGCTGGCCTGAATCGGCATCGGATGCTTGGGATCGGGAGAGACCCCAAGCCGGGCGTTTCTTTTGGAGCTGCATTTCGAAAGACCAACACCACTCTGCTTTTTTCGCGCCTTTTTTGGCTGTGCTGCTGGGCTGCGATGCTGTGCTGGTGTGCCGAGGGGAGGGCGCGCGTCGAATTTGGGTCCAACAACAACACGCAGCTGCTGCTGCACGCACGGGCGTCGGACTTGCCGAGAGGTGTGGATGTGCCCAAGCAAAGCGGTGCAGCGCGACGAGGCGCAGCGGCAAAATTCCATGGCTTGGGCCCAGCACAGCTTTGATCGATCGGTCCAACTCCCCCTTCAGCGCCGGTAGAGTGGAGTCAAGACAGATAGATTGGGGTCGGCGCATTGAGTTTGAAGATCAAAACGCGCCCGAGTGGAGACAGAGAGAGAGAGAGA
>AWNI01000015.1:81392-93265 GCA_000517465.1 Moesziomyces aphidis | reverse complement strand
TGCTGTTGCTGTTGCTGTTGCTGCTCGCATCCACCTTGCTCAGCCCAGGCGGCGCTGGCGACGCAGACCGAGCCTTGTCCGCCGCATCGCTCGCACGCGCCGCATCCACTCCGGACTTGATGGGCGTCGATGGCGCACCTACCGCTGCGGACAACGCCGACGTAGCTCCATTCGCAGACGCCGCACCATTCGCATCCGTCGAGTCGTTGGCGACCGGCGCGGTTGCGGCGGATGGCGAAGAAACCGCATGGTCGTTGGTGCTCGCCGTGGCACTGCTTGCCACGGCTGCCGCTGCCGCCGCCGCATACCTGATGGGTGGAAGCGGCGCAGCGCTCGGTGCCTTGGGTGGCGAAAGCACGCCAGATGGCGACGCTGCCGGTGCCTTGGCCTGCGCAAAGTTGGCCGTAGGCACCGCCTTCTCCTTGGGCACCGCCACCGCCTCCTGCGACGCCTTCTTCGTCGTCTTCTTGGCCGCTGGTGGCGCCGGTGACGCTGCAGGCTGCGAGGCTGTCGACGAGGCCGCAGCTGCAGTGGCCGCCGCCGCCGCCGCTGCTGCCGCATCCTCCTTCTTCGCATGGCTGCTGCTGCCGCTGTCCTTGTCCTTGGTGTTGGATGTGCTGCTGCTGGTGGTGAGGATGGCGGTGTCCTTGTTGGTGCTGGTGGTGGAGGTGTGGGTGTCTGCAAGGCTGTCGCGTCGCTGCTTGGTGGGCGTGTCCTTGAGGTCGCGGAAGCTGAGGTCGTCCATGCCGGCGGTCGAGTCGTGGTTGCTGTGCAGGTCGTCGTTCTCCTTGAGGCCGAACGCCTCTTCGCCGTCGTCGAGGTTGAGGTCGTCGTAGATGCCCTCGTCCTCCTCAAAGTCCTCCTCCATGTTGGATTCGACAAAGTAGGCAATGTCCTCCTTGATGTCCTGCACGCGCTCGGTGTCCAGGTTGCCGTTTTCGAGCATGCGCAGCAGGATCTCGAGGCGCGACATGTGCCAGTTGCGCCGGTCGTTGGCGTTTTCGAGCTGCGAGGCGCGCTCGTCCTTGGCGGAGCCCTTCTTCTTCTTGCCCGAGCCCGAGATGGTCTCGATCTCGGCCTCGGCGGCCTCGGTCTGGCGCGCCAGCTCGTCGACCTGGGTGGAGAGCCAGTCGGAGATCTCTGCCTTTTCGCGGTCGCGCGGATTCATCTTGGCGGCGGCTATGAGGCCCTCTTTGGAGAAGGCCTTGGTCTTCATCTCCTTTTCGATGGCCTTGAACTTTTCCATCTGGGTCTCGATGAGCTTGCGGTTGTCGAGCAGCGGCTTCTTGTCCTTGATGTCGTTGCTCTGCAGCCACGTCTTGATCTGGTCGCGTAGACGCTGCAGCTTCTTGATCTGCGTCTTGAGATCCGACTCCATCTTTTCCTTTTGTGTCGAGTTGTTGGAGCGCTGCAGCAGCTCGTACATGTCTTCAAAGATCTCGACACCCTCGCCCACCTTTTTCAAGGTCTTGTCGATCTCTGTCTGCAGCTTTCTCGCCGCCATGCTGGACGAATGTGTGGCTCGGCTCTAGCGGAGCGCGGAGCTGGAATGGTGGTGAGGTTCGAGGCGATGCGGGGCAGGCGCCAATGCGGAGCGCAGTGTGGTGGTGGCAATGGTGGTGGTGGTGACGTAGCTGCTGCTGGTGTCGATGCGTCAAGGTGGTGGATGGAGGGGTGATGTGGGGTCGTGGCGTGGAGGAAGGTGTGATGCTCGACACTACTCTGCGGTTTGGATGAGTGGATTTGGAAAGTGGACTTTTGCAGCTGCGCCCAATGCTGGCTGGCTCAGGCGTTGCAGGCGGCTGGCTGGGTGGCCAACGCGCGCCCGATCCCCACCCTCCTGGCTCTGCGCTCTGGCTCTCTCTCCCCTTCAAAACGGATGCGGACCCAGCTCGAGAGAGACCCAATCACAGCCTGGGCGCGGCGCTGGATTTCTCGCGCGAGACAAACTCGGATCGAAGGCGCGAAGAATTGCGAGAGCGAAAAAGTGGATTTTGGCTGCAAGCCGGCCAGCTTGGTTGGCATTGGACAGCTCCATCGTCGTTGTTGCCTCTGCACCCAACCTCTCCGCTTCGCATCTACACCACAGACACCACAGCGGGAGGCACACAGAACATCGACAATGTCCGCTCAACGAAGCTCCAAGCCGCTGACGGCGCTGTTCAAGTCGCTCAGGCTCGGCGCCAACCCTTCGACAACATCGGCATCGCCCATCGCGTCCAGCAGCCGATGCTTCTCCTCGTCACACATTCCTCGTGCCGCCTCCAAAGCAGCGGTGGCTGCCAAGACACCGCAGCGATGTAAGTCCACGCTCCACTGCAGAGGCATGCTCGTCCACACTCCAGCTGACCCGATCCTCCGTACGCTCTGCTCTGCATCCACAGCCGCAACCTATCCGTTCTCGTCGGCGGCCCTCATCCCGGAAGTACCCGAGTTCATCTCGACGAAGCAGGGCGTCAAGCCACCCCCACAGGCCAAGAGCGTTCTGTCCGGTGTGATGCCGCGCGTGCACTCGGAACTGCGTGCGCGCTACGACCCGGGCAACCGCCTGACCAAGCTGTTCGACCGCCACTCGCGCGAGCGCATCCCGCCGGGCTCGGTGCTCATCGTCGAGTCGTGGACGTCCCCGCTCAAGACCAACTTCTCGTCGTTCTCGGGCGTGCTCATCGCCGTGCGCCGGCGCGGCGTATCGACCTCGTTCGTGCTGCGAAACCTGGTGCAGAAGCTGGGTGTCGAGATGCGCTTCAACCTCTACTCGCCGCTGCTCAAGGACGTGCGTGTCATCCAGAAGGCAGAGGCGGGCAAGAACGACAAGTCCGGCAAGCTGCGCAGGACGAGGCGCGCCAAGCTCTACTACCTCCGCAACGACGATAGGCGCCTCGCCGGTATCGGCAACGTCATCAAGCAGCAGCGCCTCCTCGAGGAGAAGCGCGCACAGGAGATTTCAAAGCGTCGCGGCGGACGCAGGTGATGCCGAGCTCACTTCCAGACTGTCTGCCTTCGTCGAATGGCAAGTGCGTTTTCATTGTGACAATGCCCCCGCAAGGCGGGTTGCCGCTCGATGCGGTGTGCAATCTGGCCATCGGTGCAAATCGGGAGAGACGGTGAGGGCTGAGAGTGAGATTTGGCCAAGAATAATGCGCTGCTGGGCCGACTTTAGATTATCAAATCCAGCCCCAAAAGCGCCGACAAAATTAAAGGATTTAAGGCTCGACCGGCTCGACTCGACTTGGAGGTAAAGCAGCGTCGAATAGCGCCTTAGCAACACCTCATCGAAGCCTTGCTTCTTGCCTGCCAACCAGCAATCACATCGACCACTGGAGGCTCACGATGGCTGCTCACATGGTGCCCAGGCTCGGCATCAGGCTGGCATCGCATGCCCTGGTGTCGCACACATCACGACCGTTGGCCGCCGCCTTCCAGCGCTCATTCGTCGCACTTGCCCGTCGCTCCTCCCTATCCACCCTCGCCAACGCTTCGCCATTTTGCTCCGTATCGACAACCACAACGACACTGCTACAGATGCGACGATCCGCATTGAATTCCGCACCGCTGTCTTGTTCTGTTGTCCTCACCGCTCTCGCTCGTCACCAATCGACCGCTGCGGCGACACCGGCCGATTACGCCTCAACCTCCTCCGCCGACTCGACGACCAGCTCGACACGCACCGAGTCGTCAGCACCCGCGGCATCGAAACCCGTCGTCGCACTGCATCTGTATGCACTCGCGTTCCTCGTGTATGCCATCGTCGTCGTCGGCGGTCTGACGCGCTTGACCGAGTCGGGCCTGTCGATCACCGAGTGGAATCCCGGCTTCAAAGGTATGCGTCTGCCCATCACCACGCCCGAGTGGGAAGCCGAGTGGGACAAGTACAAGCAAACGCCCGAATTCCACCTGCTCAACTCCAAGATGTCGCTCGACGACTTCAAGGCGATCTACATGTGGGAGTGGGGCCACCGCGTCTTGGGCCGCGTGATCGGCGTCGCATTCGTCCTGCCCGCCGCGTACTTTGTCACGCGTCGATGGGTTGCGCCGGGCACGCGGTGGAAGCTGGCTGCCATCGCAGCGGGTATCGGCTTCCAGGGCTTCTTGGGTTGGTTCATGGTCAAGTCCGGTCTCACGGCGCCCGAGCCGAGTGGCAGGGCAAAGACGGTTCAGGTCGAGGGAGGCGAGCTTCCCACCTCGGCCGCACAGACGAGTGCCGCAGCGGCAGACTGGACACCGCGCGTGTCGCACTTTAGACTGGCTATGCACATGGGTACAGCCTTCCTCGTGTATCTCGCAATGCTCCATACCGGTCTGGCGGTCCAGCGCGACTACAATGCGGCTAACCTTGGTGGCCGAGTGTCCGGGGTGCAGGCTCGCACACAGGCGGTATTGACGCAGCTGGCCAATACGCTCAACCACCCACTGCTGCGCACCCACTCGCGGCTCACCAAGGCGGTGGTTGCGCTGGTATTTACCACCGCCATGTCCGGTGCGCTCGTAGCAGGCCTGGATGCGGGGCTGGTGTACAACGAGTTCCCCACCATGGGCGAGGGTCGAATCGCCCCACCCATGCACGAGCTGATGGACGACCGCTACTCCCAGCGCGACGACGGCTCCGACAGGGTGTGGAGAAACCTCGCGCAGAACCCGGTTACCGTACAGCTGATTCACCGTACGCTCGCGGTGACCACGGCGTGTACCGTGCTGGCGCTGGCATGGAAGACGCATCGTCTGTCGCGCGCCTACACTGCCGCTGCACGTGTGGCTTCCACCCCCGTGCTGCCCACAATGCCGCCACGAGTAGTGCAGCTCGCCAATGCCTCGGTGGCAGTGGTGGCAGCCCAGGTGACTCTGGGCATTTCAACGCTCATCTACATGGTGCCCATCCCACTTGCCTCGGCGCACCAAGCTGGTTCGCTCGCCCTCCTCTCTGTCCTCGTCGCCCTCATCTCGGCGCTGCGTCCCATCCCCACACGCATCCTTGCCCAGGCAGCCACCCGCCACACCAGCATCCTCCGAAAGGTCGTCCACCCCACCCCCGCACTCAAACCTTAGACCCTCTCATTCGTCTGTACTTGTATCTGCACTCCCACCACTTTTCAAATGAATCGCTATTACTGGTACAAATACAACGAGTGGGGATGCTAGCCTTTGAACTTGTACTTGGCACGCAGGTGTTCTCCGTACCTGTACAGGATGATGGGGACTGGGAGGCCGAGGAGGCCGATGCCGGCGAGAAGAGTGCACGACCACGCATAGCCGAGGCCTTCGAACATGTACTCTGCACACAGCGGGAATGCTGCCGCCAGCACCGAGCGCACCAGTACCGCACATGCCGTGGCCGAGGCCGAATACGGCACGAATGCATCCACGAGATACACGAGGATCGTCTGGAAGCACAGGATCGTCGCGCATCCCACGAGGAACGATCCCACCAGCGGCACAATCCAGTGCGTCTGGTTGGCTGCACTCCATCCGAACGTCGTCAATCCCACAGGCAGGATGAGCATCCCCACAAGGCACAGTGGCAATCTATACTCCGGTCGACCTTTCTTAACCTCTGCAAGGGGGATGGAGGATGGCAGTTTGTCCGGATTGACGGTGGGCGTGACGTTGCCAAAAGCCGAATTGGCTCCTTCGGCTCCAGCATCACTGAGCCGCTTTGGCTGTTCCACATCATCCCCAGTATCGCGTCGGTGGCGCAGTGTACGCTCGAATGCGCTGCGACGGTAAAAGATGAACCATCCCACCCTGCCGTCGGCTTCCACCAGACGCGCATAGATCTCGTCCTGCAGCAGCGCATTCGTGAACGCCGCCACAAGAAAGCCGAGCCCCAAACCGAGGTACGACAGCCCCGAAATGCCCAGTGTCCAGTTGTACGTCGGCAGCTTCTGTGGCGACGGCGCATCCGGCTCGTCCTTGCGCGTCTGGAATAACAACGGATGCTGCGTGATAAAGAGGTAGATGATGCCATAGCAGAATCCGAGGTAGTACGAAAAGATCGCACAGATCGGATTGGTAAACAGCAGCCGGAACGGTCGCGACTGGGCCAGCTTGAGCTTGTGCAGGATCGCCCGGCTCGGCAGCCATCTTTGCACCGCCATGGCCAGTCGGCTCTTCTTGACCTCTGCCTCGACCGCCGAGGAGTGGTTTGCGTCTTGGATCTGTTGGAGCCGTTGGGCGATGGCACGTTCGCGCTTCTTGCGCAGCAGCACGGGTGCATACGTCTCGTCCAAGAACAGCACGATCACGACGAACACCGCGCCGGACAGGATCGTCAGCGTATGCAGAAGCCACCTCCAATTGCGAGTGCCCGCTGCAATGAAGCAGCCCAAAATCGAGCCCAGCACGGGACCCATGAGTGGCCCGAGGCCGTACAGCGACTGCGCACGACCGCGCTCCTTGGGTGCAAACATGTCGCCGATGCTACCTGCGCCCAAACTCGGACCGGTACTGCCCGCGGCGCCCGCAAAGAAGCGCAGCACGTTGAGCGCCGCAAAGCTCGGACTGAACGCCGACGCCAGGTTGAACGCAATGAACACGGCGCTCGTCACCACGTACACCGGCTGCCGTCCCACCGTCTCGGAGCACGGCGCGAGGATGAACGGCCCCACACCCAGGCCCATGACGAAGAGCGATACGGGGAGCACCGAAAGCGTGCGCGATCCGAGGCTGAAGCTGTGGTCGACGAAGCCGTTGCCCGGCACGAGGATCGACGAGCCGAGCGGAGAGATGAAGCCCATGAGCGAGATGATGAGTGTGGTGCCCCACTTCTTGGCGTGCGACCAGTGGCGCGAGTCCTCGCTGCCCTCGAGTGTGATCGCCTCCACCTCGGCGGGTGTCAAGGGCAGCATCGGTGTCGAGGCTGCAGCCATCGACTTGTGCGCATCCTGTGCTGGTGGTGGTGCTTGGCTCGCATCTGTCTGCGTGTGGCTGATCGTCTTCAGCGAGGGCGGTATCGACGTCGCCATGGTGAAGAATCACTGCCAGTATACGGCGTCACGTTCGAATAGCACTGGCGTCAAGATGCGCGATTGAGGTGAGCGCTGTAGACCGGGTTGGCCGCAGGGATCACGACGACATGGCGGCTTGCACTCGACGAGGTGGTGTATATGAATCGGAAAGCGCGCAGATCGAGCGGAGTGGTAGTCGGATGCAAGGCGTCTATCGAAGACTTGCGCGCTACTGCGTCGAGCCGGCGGCAAGGCTCGAAGCAGAGCGAATGTCGAGACCACGCGGTCTGTGCCGGACGCCTAGATGGGAGAGCCGCACTATGTGCCGGCAAGGTTGGACTACGGCTCGAAGCGGACGTCTGTTGGAGCTGGCTGGCAGGATTCGCTGGCCAGTGGACGGCGAGTAGCTGCAGGATGCCGTGACGCAGCGAGCTATGGACGCCGAACTGCAGCCAGACAGCAAAATTGGCGTGAAGATGGTCGAATCCACTTGGGCCAGCAGCGCCTAGGATAGCGTGCGATGAAACGAGCTAAGCGTGCCAGCTAGACGAAAAGGAACGAGGCAAGGTCGCGGTTGAGGCGGGTGAAGGTTGCGGCGAGCCTATCCATGGTGGCGAGCGCTGACGGCAGAAGCAGTTCGGCCGCTGCGCGAGTTCGGCAAGGGCATGAAAACGAAGCCGCACGCCGGGGGCGGGCAAGCGCGGCGGCGGCAGGCAAGTGACCAGCGTGAGAATGCGACGGCACAAGGTTTGCGAGCACCGCATGCCGGACACCGGCTCCCAGCACGGCGAGATGATGCACGTCTCGAAAAGAAGCCGACGGTTCGAAGCCCACCGCTGTCTCCGCTCGGTCCTCCTAACCCCACCGCGCTCCCCTCCCTTGGCCCGCAATCACTCGCACTTACTCACCACTTACCCTTGCAAAAGCCGTTTGGCCATCCAAGGCCAGACCTCAGCCTCGTGGCTGCTAGGAGACTCGACCATGCGTGCAAGAGCACGACGATGATGATGATCCAAGCTTGCCGCTGTGGGATGCCGAGAGTGCGAACCACGGCTGCCGAAGTTTGGGGGCTCGCACGAGCTGCGTGTGCGCGTCTGCGGGGTCCAAGGGGCGGCTTCGGCAGGCGGTGTAATGCTGGTATTTGCGCATTTACGCCCTTGAGCCGTGAGATTGTAATGCGCATTTCGAGGCGCGTTGCCGTTACGGCTGCCGCTTCAGCTCCGCCAGGCTTGGCAAAAGCTGATCTCATGCCGCTCGCCGTGCTGGCGTGGATTGGCGGCCGAAAATAGATGCCGCTTTGCCCATCTTCCCTGGCACCCACCCCGATGTCAGCTCTATCGGGAGATCTCTCTCGCCGTCCGCTTGGAAGCTCAACCGACACGGCGCATGTCGGCGGCGGCATCGTGCCACAGATCCGACTGGCTCCACACGGCTGCTACGATGGTGACCACCATCCAGGCACCCGCCTCGTCGCGGCGCATGCTTGCCTCGTCGTCGTCGGCGGTGGAATCGTCCGGCTTGGTGCGCGATCGCAACGCCTTTCGTCGGATCCTCGAGAGAGTGATGGCGGCCACACACGCACGTGCGAGCGTGCGCAGCGTGCTGATCTCCTCGCTCACCAGCCGCGAGTCGAGACGCATCAGCAATGCAAACAGCCACCTTGCATGCAGTGCCTGTACAACCTCGTCTGGGCTGCCGCCGTGGCTGTCGGGTATGGGCACGCGATGCGCGAGCCAGTACGGAAAAGCCTCTAGCAAGCCCAAGATCTGTTCTGTGCTGAGGCGCAGCAGCAGGGCACCGCTGGGCTCGCGTATCCGCCATTCGTGCGCCTTGCTCGCCTGCTTGGCCACCTCTTCTGCCGACGTTGGCGGTGGTGGCCGCCCGTGGATCCACGCATACCACGCACTGCTGTTGCCGATCTTGGGCAGGTCGTCCTTGCTCAGCTTGACCGGCGCTGTGGGAGGATTGCTGAGCGCCTCGCGTGCGTTGCGGAAATGCGTCTCGAACACCGACCTCCATTCGTGCGACGGCATGAGCAGCGCATCGTCAGTGCTGCCTTGCAGTTGAGAGCTGGTGCCTAGCGGTGATGCCTCAGCATCGGCTATGGCTTGAGCGTACGGATTGTGTGCGGCGAAAGAGATGGTGGGAGCGGCGGCTGCTTCTCGCCTCACGATGGCGAGGTACTCTTCACCGTCGGCAGGCTCGCCCGAGAAGTCGCGCGGCAGATCGGCGACGGGCAGCGATTGGACGCCGAACGACTCGTCTGGTCTGGCGTGTGAGCTTTGGCCGTGCTCGCTGTACCTCGGCTTCTTGTGTGCTCGATCGTTCGCTGTCGACGCCATGTTGAGGGGCTTGCGTAGGGCTCGAATCGCGCTGGTTCGATGGAGGAGCTGCGCCAACAGCGAGCCTTCTTTTCTTCTCGTTCCAGGGTCCATCGGCAAGTTTTGAGGTGGAGGCTTCAGCCTCGATTTTTTGATCTATGTCAGATCGCGTAAGTGTACACTGGTCGAAAAAACGGGTCCGAGGAAAGTGGCTCGTTTTCGGGAAGAAGTCGACATTTTCGCCGCCATCCTCCGCACGTCTTGCTGCTCCCTCATCGTCTCTGACCCGTCACTCTCGTCTTCTTCATCACGGTCCGCCTGTCCCGCAGACACGAGGACACACCAGACATGCCGGTCCGACCCAACGCACGCGTGCTGCGCGACATGGCCACACGCCAGGCCGTGCAGTCCAACGAACTCGTGCGTCGCGCGTTCAAGTACATCGCACGCAACACCACCTTGCCGCAAAAGGTGCGCCACCAGGCACAACTTCAGCTCAACCAGTTCCCCAACAAGACCCGACCCGTCAGCGTCTCCAATCGCTGCGTAGAGACCGGCCGAGGCCGCGGCATCATCTCCGAGTTCGGCCTGTGCAGAGTAAGTTTTGTTCCTCGTCGACCTGTCTAACTGGCTAGATGGGAATGCTGATCTGTTTCTTAACTTACGCAAAACAGTACCAGTTCCGCATGAAGGCGCTAGCAAACGAGCTGCCCGGCGTCAAGAAGGCTTCGTGGTAGACCGACCCTCGAAGCTAAGCATCAAACCCGTTCGTCGTTCCGACTCTGTACACTAGCGAAAAAGGCGTAACACATTCAACGCTGAAGCAGATCTCGGCGTGGTCGTGTGTACGTTTGCATGATTCTCTGGCAGCAAAAGTATCATGCAGCCTTACGAAGCGCGGCTGGAAGCTGGCGAGGACAAATCAGTGACCTTGGATGTGGATGCTTTTGCGCTTTGGCAGCTATCCTCGGCTCCTTTGCTATGTGCCGCGTCTTCATCGAGGGATGGATCTGTGCGACTCTCGCATGCTTTGAAGCGCTGAGCAACAGATATGGATGCCAAAGTCGAGGGTGTTCCCGGTTCATGAGAGATAGGCTTTGAGCCTCGCTAGATTTCTTCGTCACACAGACTCACCAACGAGTCCAACTCCCGTCTTCGGAAGCAACATATCTCCAAGCTCTCGTCCCTACCTGACACCGAGCGCGCTGTAGCTTTGCTCACGACGATCATCACAGCTTGTCCCCACGAACGAAGCCAGCTCGTCTCCATGAAGAGCGAAGCAAAGTTGAGGCCGGTCCCACTCGTGGTCTCAACTCTAACAGCAATTCGCGTTTTCTTTTTCGCGCTCGGAAATCGGCGTTAAATGCGACGCTTCTGTCAAGCATCGGCGCCATCGTTGCTCAACACCTTGTCCTCTGCCATCCGCATCCACACTATCCCCCACACCGCGGTTCTTGGTTGCGATACCCCGCCATGGCGATGTACCAGGACGACGCGCAAGACACGGGTCTGCGCGGACCCGTGCCGCGCGATGCACGCCTCATCGCGCTCATCCTCGCCTCGATGGGCGTCTCGGACGTTGAACCAGCCGTCCTACTGCAGCTGCTCGAGTTCGCTCACCGCTACACGTACGACGTTCTGTCCGACGCGCTCGTCTACGCAGACCATGCCAGCGCCCGTCAAGCCTCCAGCAGCCTTTCCCTCGACGACGTCAATCTCGCAATCCAATCGCGCGTCAACTATTCGTTCACCAAACCCCCCGAAAAAGACGTAAGCCCCCTTTCCCCCAACTCCCCGTGCCGCTCTCGTAGACCAGATGCTGAGCGTGATTGTTCCAACAGATGCTGCTGGCACTTGCAAGCACGGTAAACGCGATCCCGCTGCCGCCTATTTCGGACCGACACGGCGTGAGGTTGCCGCCGGCAGCTCACTGCCTCACCAATGTCAACTTTAGCTTGGTCCCCAACCCTCCCCCTGCGGACGCGGAGGAGTTTGAAGATACAACACTCCTGCATCAGTCGCAACAACAAACACAAACACAGGCACAGAGCACACAGACTTCATCGCTCTTCGATGCGAATACTGCACACGATGATGGCGATGTGTCCATGACCGCTACCCAACCATCCCAACTCACCGCACCCAGCCAGTCCGACGATGCAAGAGGCACAAAACGAAGCCTCGACGAAGACGAAGACTACGACTGAATCACCCCCGCACCCTCCGACTTTGTATTTTTAGCCCTTGTCGAAACCTTCAATCGGTCACATGGTCATTTGCGTGTTGGTGATCATGTGTATTTCCAGCAACCTACGGCCTACTGCTGTGGTTGGGTGTAGGCCGCAGCGGCACTTCCGTCCTGAGCTGCAGCAGCCGCTTGCATGCGGTAGTATTCCTCCCACTCCTTGGTATAGTCGACGCCTCCTGCGTCTCCCGCTGCGGCTGCCTGGGCGGCATTCGGATCCGCATACGCCGCCTGGGCTGCGTAGTACGCCGCCCACTCGGCAGAGTAGTCCTTCTGCTCTCCCTCTTGCCCCGCAGCCGCACTCGCCTGCTGTCCACCCTGGTCATAACCGGCATACTGCTGCTGCTGCTGCTGCTGCTGCTGCTG
>AWNI01000015.1:58056-68901 GCA_000517465.1 Moesziomyces aphidis | reverse complement strand
GGGGGGGGGGGTTTGTAGGCGAGATCGGCTGGGTTTAGGAGGGATGATTGCCCGCGGAGGTGGAGGGGAGCGTGAGGGGATGCAGATGTGCAAGGACCTCCACAGTTTAGGTGCGGCGTTTGTGCGATTTTATGTCCGCTTTCCGGCGGGGTGGCGGTGTGGAGTGCATTGTGCGCGACTGGGCTGGAGGGTTGAGGAGCCAGATGGGCGAGTTGGGCGGGGTTGGCGGGAGAAGGGTGACGTGCAGTTTGTGCGTAATGTTCCGAGTTGTAGGGCGCACTTGGTGCAACTCTGGATGGGAGGCTGGTCGTCGCTGGTTCGGATATATAAACTCGGCCTTTTCCTCGCCACCCGGACGTCATCACCATCATCCATCAAGAACACACACAAGACGCACACTTTTGGAATCAAGACTACCACAATGGCTACATCCAAGACGCGAGTTCTGGCGGGCAAGAAGGTTGTCATTATCGGTGGTTCTTCGGGGCTCGGCTTTGCGGCTGCGTCTGCGCTGATTGAAGAGGGCGCGCACGTTGTCATTGGCAGTTCCTCTTCCGACAAGGTGTCGGCTGCCGTAGCAAAGCTGAGCGATCCATCGACGCAGTTCAATGCCGACCCGTCTCGAGTCTCGGGATACACGGTGAACCTATCCGGTGCTGCAGCTGAAGCCTCTCTGCGCGAGTTTTTCGGCAAGATCGGTTCGTTCGACCATCTCATCCACACGGCAGGCGACACGCTTCGAATGAAACCGCTTGGCGAATGGGACTACAAGAGTCTGGTGGAGGCAGGAGATGTTCGCTACTTCAGTGCGATCCTTGCGGTGAAGATCGCCACGGAAGATCCCAACTTGCTCCGTCGGAACAGTGGAGGAAGCGTTGTGCTGACCACGGGGGCGGTGGCTGAAAAGCCCATGCCGAATTGGAGCGCTGTTGCCGGATACGCAGCTGCACTCTACGGCCTCACCCGTGGTCTAGCCCTCGACCTATCCGACAAAGGCATTCGCGTCAACTGCATCTCTCCCGGCCCCGTCGAGACGGAGCTGTGGAGTGGCATCCCCGACCAACAGAGAAAGGCAATGCTCAACGAAATGGGCAGCAAACTTCTCACGGGCAAAATCGGTCAACCGCACGAGGTGGCACATACGTACGTCTACTTGCTCAAGGACACCAATCAGACCGGCCAGATCATCAATACCGACGGCGGATCCACACTCACCGACCGTCCGCAGTAACCCTTTTGTAGACAGTATGCATTTTCTAGAATCGTGTCGAATGAATCGTGCGTTGTGCCACCAGGCTTCCGTTGGCGATCGTAGTCCTACCAAAGGGTGGAGCGCATACGGCATCTTGAACCGCGCTAGCTCCATCCAGCAGTGTCAGGTCCGCCCAAACCTCGGCGTCTGCGTAGGAAGAGTTGAGGCCGGCAGCGTAGCGTGCAGCGGTGGAAACCGCCGCGAGCAGTGTTTCGCAATCGTGTGGTTTGGCGCTCTGCCACACGCCGACCATGCAGGGGAGCAAGGCGAGCGGATCGGCATCGCCCTGCGGCGTAAAGAGGTTCGCGACATTGTTGACGCCCATGGCCCAGTTGAGCCGCAGCGTCTTGTGCAGCTCCAGCAGCGGTAGGGTAGCCCGGGAGCGAGAGGCGTACGGCTGCTCACGCCCCTGCATGTACATGTCCGACGGCGGAAGCGAGACCACCGATACACCCTCCACCGCATCGCCCAACCCGGCCACGTCGAAATCGGTGTACACGCTCAGCTTGGTACAGTGTCCGACCGTCACGCGTCTCGCCTGGCCATGCACATCCCAGCTGCGACCGCGCGAGAGCGTGAGGACGTACGGCAACATAGCTTCCTTGCCCTCTGCTGCTGAGCCCGGTGGATCGAGGTCGTAGTCGAGATGGAAATCAACATGCTTTCCGTGCTCCTCTGCCAGCGCAAAGACAAGGTCAATGTTCCTGCGTTGTTGCGTCTTGTGCTGCATTGCTCCGCCCTCGGAGGATTCGACGTAGGGTGCTGATCCGACCACACCCACCTCGTTTCTGCTTGCTGCTTGGCGCATGAGTTGGTGCATGTGCTGCTGTTTCGCTGCATCGGGATAGAAGAGCGGATCCTGTGCAAACGCCACGAGCTGCACATTGCACCGCCCCGCAAACTCGGACTGCAGCGCAATGCCCGCCTCGACACAGCGCAGTCCGACGGTAGGGTCCACCTCGACAAACGCACGCATGCTCGTGACGCCGTGCGAGAGCGAGGCGGCGATCAGCCGGCGCCCGCGCGCGACGAGGTCGTCGTGCGTGAAATGCGCCTTGGCGTCGGCAGTCGCAGTGAGAGCCTCGTTGAATGTGCCGTCCGAGAGTGTGCAGCGGTCGAGGAGGAAGCATTTGTCGAGGTGGATGTGCGGATGACACAGGCCTCCAGGGATGCCGAGGCTGCCACGTGCATCGATGCAGCGAGGCTGCGCAGAACCAGGAGCGGGTGTGGGCGCAGGGAAGCGTCCCACCAGCCGCCTCTGCCCAGCCTCTTGCACTACGCTATGACACTCGCCAGGTGTAGGATCGACGCGAATAGTAGACGCGAAGGGCCGGTCAGGATCAAAGCGCTGCTCGACCGAGGCGTGGTGCGGCGTGAGGTGCACCTCGACCGTGTCGTTACTGGCGGTATACTCGAGATCCACAAGTGGTGCTGCATCTGTGTCGAGGCTCAGTGTTCGATACGCTGCTGGTGGCAGACGCACGTTGCGCACTGTCAAGCTCGGTGTTGGCGATGACATGGCGAGGGCTGGTGTTGGTGGTGCAGGTAAAGATGCCAAGTGGAGGCTTCCAAAGCCTAAGCTGACAGCTGCTGCCCGGACGTCGGCGAAATGCGCGGCGAATTCTGGTAGTGTGTTAGACCGCGTCCAGAAAGAGCCACCGCACGTGACGGCGCGAATGTGGAGTTTCGGGCGACACGCGAAGCCCCTTTCTTGTGGCGAGCGGCGCCCCTTTTTTTGGCTGTTGCTCTGTGGCTGCTCTGTAGCTGCTCTGAAGCTGAGAGGCTCCAGGGAGGGCGCCTTTCAGGGGCTCTTCTTACTTGGGGCGAATTGATTGATTGCCGATGCACGCTCGAGCCGGTGGGGGCGTGCAGGGCGTGCAGAGCGTGCAGAGGCGCATATTAAGACTGGGCCGTTTCAACTTCCACCTCGCCTTCCTTCCGACCTGTCTTGCCCCACTCGCACTTGCCAACCACCATCTCAAGCAGCCATGTCGGCATCGTCACCACACTACTCGTTCGTTCCCGATCCGCACTCCGCACAGTACCTCGCCATGGACGCACGCACCAACGATAGATCGCCCTCGCCAGCCCGCAAGTTCTGGCCGTTCAACAGGTCGCGCTCCTCGAGCCCAAACACCCAGCAACAGCTGCACGTCGACACGAGCTTCAACTCGACAAGGTCGCGCAGGTCGTCCAACAACTCGCCGGCCATAAGCCCCTCGGGTTCCGCATCGAGCTTCGTTGTGCGCAGCGTCATCCGAAACCCAGGCGGCGTGTCTATGCCCGGTTCGCCCGCCAATGACACAGCACAGCCGTTCTTTGGCCAGCCCAACTCACCCGCAAGGCGCATGACGCTCGAAGACTCGGACGATGAGCAGCCCCAACATGGCCAGCTGCACTACCGCAGATCCAAGTCAAAGCCGCTCGGTGCCGCGCCGGCGAGCTTGGGCGTGCCGCCTGGTGGGCCCGGCGGAGGCATCGGCTATGGCACAGCTCACTCCTCCAACGATGGACGACCCGAGGCTGCAGGCGCGCAGCCTTCGCCGTACCACCGACCAGCAAGCCCCTCCGCCAGCATCAAGGCGGGCGAGTTCAACAGGGCCAATCAGCGCGGCCGCTCGCCACGCAAGTCGGTATCCGCAGCCAGCGCTTCCGACCACGACCCTCGCTCAGCCTCGGCGCACTCGGCAGCCAGCGGCAAGAAGCCCGTCGCTCGCATCACCGCGGGACCCAAGAGCTTGGCGCAGCAGCAGCACGAGATGCAGCATCAACAACTCGATCAATCCTCGCGCGGCCCCAGCCCCGCTGCCGGTCCTCGTCAGGCAGGCGGCCTCGCGGGTCCACGACAGTTCCCGGTCGCTGCTCCGGCTGGCTTCGGCTTGCCGCCCATGCAGCCTCCTTCCATGCCGCACGCACAGGACGCGCGCGACGAATCGCCCAGCCGCTCGCGCCGCTTCTCCTTTGGCATCGGCCGCACGCGCAAGGACAGCGACACTCCAGCCGCTCCAACTGCCGCAGCCGCACCGCTCGACGGCCTCCCCTCGCCCGTCGATATCCCCTACGGCCGCTCGCCCCACTCGCCGCTCCGCTTCGACGCAGGCGCAGACACCGACTACTCGCGCGCCAATTCGCCATTCGGCTCGGTCTCCCCCGCCCGCGTCGCAGGCAGCCCCAACTCGTCCGGCTTCATCAACACGCTCATGGGCAGGCAGTCCTCGGCCGACCACACGCCGTCGCGCGACGACAATGTGCCGCGCAGCTGCTCGCCTGGTGGCGGCTCGCATCTGGCGGGCAAGTGGTTCAAGGGCGTCTTTGGACGCTCGCCACGGGCGGATGAGAAGGACGCGGCATATGCGGACGGCGTGCTGCCGTATCCCGCGCGTGATGCAGAGGACGAGGCGGCCGTCGCGCAAAAGATGGCCTCGATGCGCCAGGCGAGGCATATCGTCGACCAGGAGCGCCAGCAGTGGATGAGCGCCCAGACACCCACGAGGGCAGCAGAATTCCGCCCAAGGCAGGTTGTCGATGGCGACGACGAGGACGAGGACGCGGCGTTGGAGCACGAGCTTGGGCGCAAGAAGAGCCCGCCCGGTCGAAAGCCCGTGCCTGCCTATCTGCCCGGTGCCACTGTCGAGTCGACACCAGCAGCTGCGTCCGACGAGCCACTCACGCCCGCACAGCGCATCATCCACGAGACACGATCCAAGCAGCTTGCGCGCGAGCAAATCGAGGCGCAGCGCAAGCACGCGGCTGACCAGCAGACGCAGCTGCGTCAGACGCGCCACACCCAACTGCCTCCGGCGACGCCGCCCAAATCGACCAGTGCCACGGGTGGTCATGGCAAGCGCTTTCCGAGTGGCGCGCACCAGCTCACACGCGAGCCTGTGCACGCCCACCCCGCCGGGGCCGCCTCGACGCTGTCGCCCGGGTCCGGGCCGATGCCTGCCGAGATGGGGCTGCGCGATGCACTGCAGGAGATGATGGTGCGCTTTTACCGCTTCGAGCGCTACTCGGTGCCGCTCATCCGCGCGCTCGAGCGGCGCCTCGTCGACATTGAGCGCGACGCCATGCTCGCCTCCAACCCGCACGCGCGCGGCTCCGTCGGCTCGGCCAGCAGCGCCCACTCGGCAGAGATGGACCGATGGGTAACCCAGATGACGGGGCTCATGAAGCACGAGGTCGGACAACTCAAGGCCGCCACGCGCGAGATCAGCGAGGCTAGAGAGCTCGTCGCGCACGTAGCACGCACGTCGCCGCAGGAGGCGGCTAAATCGGCGGCTGTACCCGTGTCCACGTCCATGTCGTCGTTCGGCAGCATTCATGCGGTCACACCGTCGGCGTCGGTGCAACCCATGCCGCAAGTGCTCGAGTCACCCGCAAAGGCGAGGCAGACAAACGTGTCGAGCTCGACGTTTGAGAGCGCCGTGCCTCGTGCCGGTGCGGGTGCGGCGGGCGTGCGCAATCTCGTGCTCCCCGCGGGTGCCAAGCCGGCACTCGACAAGGACGAGGGCAAGCACAGCACGGCCTCGCCTACGAAGGCCATCTTTGGATTTGCCTCCGAGAGTGTGCGCGAGCGCGATGCCCGCGAGCGCTCCGTCAGCCCCAATGGTCGGCCGCGCTTTACGTCCGTGTTGGGCCAACCGCTGGTGCATGGTCGTCTGTCGCCTGGCCCCACCTCGCCCTCGGCGGAATCGGGCATGAAGCGCGACGTGTCGGTTGAGGATAGGCTCAAGGCGCTGGTGGATGGGGCATCCACGCGATCGCGCTCGAGCAGCTTTGCATCCGCCGCGCCTGCCACTCTGTCGAACGCAGAGGAAGAAGACGACGACAGCGGTGCGGCAGACATCACGGCCGCACTGGCTGCGATCGAAGCCACATCGCACGGCAAGAAGCCGTCGACACACACGCTCGACACGCTGCGCGAGCCAGTAGCCGTGACGAAAAGCGCCTCGCACTCGTCGTCGGGTTCGGTCGAGGAACCGCTCACGCCGCCCCTGGAAGATGCCCCCTCCGCTCCCGGTGCATCGCCTGTCAAGACACGCGCGCTGTCGTACCTCTCTACGGCCGCGGCGATGGACGAGCCCAAGTGCGCCCCAGCCGTGGCTTCCGGCCGCATCTCGCCCAACAAGCTGTTTGCACACAAGTTCGCCGCCACCGCCTCCACCGCTTCTGCCCACTCTGCCCACTCGGCGAACTCGACCAGCAGCCCCAGTGCAAAGCTCGGGCTGGTGGAGAAGAAGAGATTTACGCTGGGCGCGCCCGTGTCGCCTGTATCGAACGGCAGGCTGAGCAGGACGCCCAGCGCGACGTTCGAAGACACCGCAACGGTCGCGCCAACCTCGGCGGCTTTCAGCGCACTCGCCAAGGTCAAGCCCGTAGGTCACACTGCCACCCTGCGCGAGCGAGTGGCGTTCTTCGACACCGCCAAGTAAAGCTTCTCCCTCACTGTATTCATAGTTGCCATTGTAGTCTCGGTTTTTTTTATGGCCGCGGATGTTGCTCAAAGGGGTGCAGGCGGTGGAGTGTGAAAGGTGGAGAAAAATGCGGGGGAAGTGCGCGTTTCGAGGCCGGTGCGAATGAGCAGGGTGCGGCTTGCAACCACCAACACTGATCGTGTGAGCAAGACTTTGCAACATGACAGTGCCGACACCAGAACGGTCACTGGCAGGGGGCAAGGTGAAAGTCTATCGCGTTGGGCTCACCGCGTTTTGCACGGCGGGGGTGTCGGTACCCGCGTCGGCGCAGGCTATGGTGTGCGTGATCGACCGAGCTTCGGTCAAGAACGCTGTGGACCGCGAAGCCGCCTCTGGCCTGCACGAGGCATTCGTGTCGTTTGCGCACGACGCCTCGCTGTGCGTCGCCATCCTCGCTGGGGCAGGAGGGACGTTCTGTGCCGGTGCGGACCTCAAGTCAATCGCGTCCAGCTCCCTCGCAAGCGCAACGGGCAGTGAGGGCAGCAATCTGCTCGATCCGGATATGGATGCCATGGCTCCCATGGGCGTCACGCGGCTGGCGATGAACAAACCCGTCATCGCGGCGATCTCGGGCTTTGCGGTGGCAGGTGGCCTCGAGCTGGCACTTTGGGCCGATCTGCGCATCGCCACCGCGTCAGCAAGCCTGGGCGTGCTGTGTAGGCTACGTGGAGTACCCCTGATCGACGGCGGCACCGTTCGCCTCCCTGCACTGATCGGTGGATCGCGTGCTGCGGACCTCAGCCTCACGGGCAGACTGGTGGGTGCGAAAGAGGCACACCACATGGGGCTCGTCAACTACATCGTCGCGGACAATGCCGAGGCCAGCAAGGGGTGGGAGGCTGTGGTGGAAAAGGCGCTCGAGGTGGCAGCGGGTTTGGCGAGTGTGCCGCAAACGTGCATGCTCAACGATCGCAGCAGCATGCTCAATGCGCTCTACCCCGCATCTCACCACGAGCAAGCAGGCGTGGACCTGCGCCTCAAAGGTGCACTACGGCAGGCCATGCAGCGCGAGTTCGAACTCGGCCTGCACAGCCTATCGCAACTCATGACCGAAGGCCAGGTGGGCGCCTTTGTCAACCGTTCCGCCGACGAGAAGCAGCAAGACCGCTCGCGTCGCACCAAGCTCTAACCGTTCATTGCTTTAGTTGCGGAACTGCCAACTGGACTCGTCGAACTTCTCCACCACTGCAGCATCCTTCTGTATCGCAAAATCAATTCATCAGCTGGCTGCTTTGCATCTGGGTTGGTGGGTGTTCGGGCAGCTCACCTTGTACTTGTCCTGGAACTCGCTAAAGCCGCCACGGAGGACGAGCACCTGCTGTTCCGGCAGCTTTCCCTTTTCGGTGTCCGCCTCGGCGGCCTGACGAGCCTGTGCGTACTGCCCTGCCGCCTTGGGCCCGCGCTGCTGTGAGAGGTGGCAGTGAAAGATGACCTGCTTGTACTCCTTGAGCGGGCCGCACACTAGATCCTGCACCTCGTCCGCAAAGGTGGCAGATGGATGATTGCGCGCGCCCTTGATGTTGCCGCCCTCAAAGTCGTCGTCTGCGCAATCCAATCAGCATGTGAGCGATCGAGGCAGGGGGTGGGGGCGGGGGCTTACCTCGAACATCGACGATCGCGACTTCGCGCTGGGCTGGGTCGGCGGCGTGCGTGCGCACCGTCTCGGCGAGCGTGTCGCGGTCGACGTACTTGTACAGCGGCTGGAATGACATGGCGGGTGCGGGTGCGGGCTGCGAGAACTTGCGCCGCAGCTCGGACAGTCGTTGTGCACGCTGCGCGTCGGCGGGTGTCGAGGCGGGTCGCGGGTGCGATGTATGCACGGAGCGAGCAGAGGCGAGGTATCGAGAGGACGAGAAGAGGCGAGCGGGAGGAACGGACAGGCGCATGTAGGGTCGATGGCGAGGAGGCAAAGCGTGACAACACCATCACAGCATGCACCACCGCCATGAGGTGATTCGCATCCAAGGCTCGCAAGTGGAGGCAACGTTTCGACCTAACAATTTTGACTCGAAAATATCCCGTCGGCTGCACGTCGTCGGCATCGCATCGACATGGCATCCTCCTCTCGACCCTTCGTGCGTCGCTACCACATCCACCCTATTCGCGCGCACACACAGCCATGCCTGCAGGAGGCGTGCCCAGCTGGGCAGTCACCTCGTCCTCCGCGGCCATCTTTGGCGGCGGATCTAGCACCGCCTCGCCCGCGCCATCCCAGCCAGCGCCCTCATCCCTGCCCGAGGCGCAGCAGCCAGCATCGCAGCCGTCCGAACCCCAGCCGACCACCGCCAGCACCCCCGCTCCGTACAAGCCCAAACGCAAGCAGAGGCCCGTGACGCACTGTGCGCCGCTGAGCTCGGTCGCCTCGTCGTCTCGCGTGCCATACTCGATCCCGCACGTCGACAGCGCCGGATGCGAGCAGGCGCTGCGCCAGCTCATCGCGGTCCAAGCGACGCGAGCCGGCTTCGATGCGGCCACGGCATCGGCCATGCACGAGGTCGAGCAGCTCACAAGCCGCTTCCTCACCTCGGTGTTTGCCGCAGCGTCGCATGCGGCCGAGCTGGCGTGCCGCGATCAGCCGTCGGCGCGCGACCTGTTGTATGCGCTCGAGACCCACGGTCAGCCCGTGCGCGAACTGCGCTCCTTTCACCGACAGCAGCTCGACCGTGCAGATGACCGTCAGGCAGCTGCTGCCACTGCGCGCAACAAGGCCGCGCACCATGCGAGCCATCCGCAAATCCACCGTCTTGACAGCGCCGGCTCGCGCAGCCATGACGACGATGCAGACATGCTCCCGTCCGACTCGGACGAGGGCTCGGAGATGGATGCGTGGTCGGTGAGCAGCCACTCGGACGACGAGCATCCGAACCGGCGCGCTGCGGTGCACGCGCGTGCCTCGAAGCGCAAGCACGACCGCGCACGCATCCTCGCCAAGAAGCAGCGCAGGCTCGACAAGCTCGCTGCTACCGGCGGCGCGGATGCTTCCGGGCCAGGTTCAGGCGCGTCGGCTCGCGATCTGCGTGCGCTCACGTCGGGCGAGCAGGCGTGGCGGCGCATTGCGGACCACGTGGTGCCGCGCCACCTACCGGGCATGCCACCGCGCCACTCGTGGATGCAGACGCCCGCCTACCCGACCAACGCATACGGCGCCTCGCTCGGCGCCGACGACGAGGCCGAGAGCGTGCGCGCCAAAGATCCGCTCATGCTCGTCAACCGCAAGCTCGCCAACGCCCGACTTGTCGAGGCGTCGCTGCGCCGGCTGATCCAGAATACCGACAGTGCTGCTGCTGTTGCGTATGCCGCTACACGCACCAGCGGTGAAGACGCAGCGAGCGCAGATCCGGCGCCAGCAAACACGGACAAGGAGATGGCTGCATCGGATGCGTCTGGATTCGCGGTGCCCAAGGCGCCCGCGAGCGGAGCTCTCACGCTGCGGCTCAAGAACAAGATCAGCCAGCCGAGCTCGACGCTCACCTCGCCCTCGCAGCCCTCGACGCCGCAGGCGAGTCGGCGGCCGTCGGCGATCGCCATCGCCACGCACGCGGGCACGTCGACCCCGACGCCGCTGGGCATGGCGATGGGCTGGGGCGGCGAGCCGCTCATGTCGCCCCTCACGCCCGTCTCTGCCACGCTGGGCTCCTCTGCTGCCGCGGGGGCAATGACGCCATACCCGCCCACGCCCGGCGGAGTGTACGGCCACTACTTTGGCTCCAACCCGGGCGCTGCAGGTGCGGAGGGCGGTGGGGGCTACCGCTCTCGCTCGCAGTCGATCGCGGCGGGTGCAGGCGTCGACCCGTACGCCACGGCCGCGCCAGACGCAGGCACGGACAAGCTCGGCATCCGAGTGCCCGGGCCGGTGAACTACAAGAACGTCTGGTATGCGCCGGGAAGCAGCATCGTCGGCGGCGGCATAGGCGGCGGACCGGGTGCGGCAGCGGCGACGGCAGCCAACAACCACCCGCGCTCCGTCAAGCGTCTGCGCAAGTGGAAGGTGTAAAGAAGCACCAATGGCACCAGCATGAAACTCGTAGCAGCAGAACGAGCATCGGGCATGCAGGGTGTGGATTGTGAGCCGATCGGCCGATTAGCGGAGAGCCAGGCCGTGCGAACTTCTTTTTTTTT
>AWNI01000015.1:34436-56571 GCA_000517465.1 Moesziomyces aphidis | reverse complement strand
TTTTTTGGGGCCCCCCCCCCCCCCCCCCCCAACCTCCGACTGTGTATATTCTCCTCGCACTCTCTCTTTTCGCACTCTCTACCCGTCCCTGTCGAGCTTGTGCTGCTCCCGAAACAAAAAATTCAAACACTTGCCCGACTGCTGCCTCGTGTCTGTCGCTGGGCCTGCTATGCTGTGTGGCGAGACGATTGTACAGTGACATTTGGATTTCGGAAGCAAGATTGTGTGTGTGTGTCGAATTGAGGGACAGGCAATGTGATTGGCGAGGGATTGTGGCTCAGATGTACTGGGAGATCCAGCGGAAGCCCTCTCCGTAACCCTGGCGCATGACGACGGAGCACATGAAGATCTCGATGGGGCGAATGTCCTTGAGGGGCACCTTGCCCTTGCCCGTGGTCTGGTAGAGGCCGATGGCCTGGCGCAGTTCCTCCTCGGACACAGCTCCGGGTGCGTCGATCTTGTTGCCAAGGATGAGGAAGGGTACCTTGGAGAGCTCCTCGATGGAGAGCAGTGCGTCGAGCTCGGCGCGTGCCTCGGCGAAGCGCTCGTGGTCCTGCGTGTCCACCAGGAAGACGATGCCGTCCACCTCGGGGAAGTAGTCCTTCCACAGACGACGCGCCTGCTGGTGACCGCCCAGATCGTATGTGGTGAACTTGACCTGGCCAATCGCAAGCTCTTCCGAGGCTGTTGGTGTGCAAATAGAAAAACGTCAGCTTCGCCAGTGCGAGACAATGTACATGCAGGCAACGGTGGCGGATACATACTGGGATGAAGCGTTGGCTGCAATGTGGCGAGACGGTCGTTCTTGAGCATGTGCAGAAGCGTCTATGGTTGGTGCAAGTCCAAGGTCCGTCAGTACGAGCGCTGATTGTGGGTGTCGGCGGGTGGTGGCGATAACCTACCGTCTTACCGGCGTTGTCCAGACCAAGGAAGAGGATCTTGGCGTTCTTGTGCGCCAGGCCTGTGAGTCGAGCAAGAACCAAAGCGTCAGTCTGGACGGTTCTGGCAGCACCAGCACACATACTGCTTTCAAGACTTACCGAGCTGGGCAAGAATGTCCTGCAAGAGCGGAAGCGGGAGTGTGCGAGGTGCAAGTGTCAGCCAAAGGTTGCGAACCAAGCTGTGCTGGTTTGCGCGTGCGTATTGAGCAAGGCCGGCTACGTACCCAGAACCAGTTGATGATGAACATGGCGGAGTATGCAGGTGGGGGGAATGACGGAGCGGCGTTTGGGTGGTGGCAGTGACGGCGAGGGGGTTGACGATGACGACGGCGACCTAAGAAGACGCAGTGGCTGGCGAGCGGTGCAGTGCCCGCTGGGGCTCAGCCGCGGCCGTGCGAGATTGCGAATCTGACAGCGGTATCGATTTGGCCTCTGGCTCTCCCTCTCTCTCGCTCTCGCTCTCTCTCGCTCTCTGCTGGAACGCTTTGGAAATTCCAACTTGTGATTTTGCCTGCCGCACCGCTTAGCCGCGCCCGCCTGCCTTTTCCAACCCCCAACAGCACACGCGCAGACGTGGCAGCTGAGAAGCTCATTTCACATGGGCGCTCCAACAGCGAGCGCATCGCGCCCTCCTATCCGCGCCCCCTTTTCACGCCCCTCCCCCGCTCCTCAGGCCGGAAGCTACATCGGGAGTCGCACATCGGGGATCGGGAAACCACCCGCAAAACCCCCGGATGAGCGTGCTGATCCGGCTCATATCGGTAGCAGTCTATGGTATTGCGCAAGTCATGGCGGCGACCCGGTGAGGTGGTTCCATATCGCCGCACACGTCTCGTCCACCAGCTGCGTCATCTCTCTTGAGAACGTCGATGCTGCACTGTCCGTCTGTTGCGCCGGAGCGACGTCGAGAACGCAGAGACCTTCGATCGGTCCACCGGCAACCGGCTCGGCGTCGGGTGCGGGTACGATCGGTCCGCCGTTCTCCACGTCGTGACCCTCAAAGACGCCGCGATGGGCGAGCTCGTAGGCGGGCCAGACGATATTGTCAAAGTAGCCCTCGGGGTCCTTCCACACGGTTCCTTCGGCGGTAGCGTAGCCAAAGCGCTCGTCGCGTCGCTTCTTGAGCACCGCGCGCGGCGTGCGCAGGAAGATCTTGACGTCCATCGTTGATCGGACCGCCGCATCGTAGTAGAGAAGAAAGCCGTCTACCAGCATGATGCGCACGCCGTGGTCGGTAGAGAGCGAGCCGAACTTGTCCCGCCACGTGGTCAAGACCTGCTCCGAGATCGGACAGTCCGGCTGTGCGTTGAGATGGTCGTGCGACGAAAACTCTGGTGGAAACGAGCCGGTGGCCTTGATATGCTCGATCGTCGTGCGCATCCTCTCGTAGTCGATCTGTAGAGAGAGACGGTCGCGTTCAGCCTTCGTGTGTGGGATGTTCATCGTCAGGCGAGACGCCAACTTACCGCTGTGGGTGGGTGATCCCAGTCGGTCACGCCAAATTGCTCGTTCACGGGCAACGTCGCTTCGGGCGGCGCAAAGTCGTCCTGATGCAGTATGAAGGCGTCCACGATCCCGCGTACCCGGTCGCTTCCTGAAGACGCTGTACCACGGGAGCCAGTGCCAGACGATGGGTTGAGGATGTGCAGCAGATGCTTGGCGAGCGTCGTCTTGCCGGAGCACGTGGCTCCTCCGACGCCCACCACGACTATGCGCGCCGCAGCGCCTGCACCCGACAGCACCATTTCGTCCGAAGCGGTAACAAGCGTAGTTGGAGGGAGATGGTCGTGCGAATGAATCCGGCAATTGATGCTCAGCAGCTGCCACGCCATGTGGAGCTGAGCCGGTTCCCCACGAGGTATCTAAAATCTGCGGGCGAATCGGCTCAGTGCTATCGGGCTGAAGCAGCGATCTGTTCAGCTGCGGTCCGACGGGCTGAAAAAATCGCTGCCCCCAAGCAAAAATCGACAGCAGAAGCGTCAAACAAAAAGCGGCGCCCGCCGTCATCCTTCCCTCCCGTCTTCCCTCACCACATTCACCGGCGCTGGGGTCCGGTTTCAGCAAGAACAACCCCTGAACATCGCAGAAGGTAAGCAAAACCCCCCAACTACTCGAACGCCGACGAGACAGCACCACACAACGGCGCGGCATCCAAAGGATTATAATCCGAAAACAATGCATAGTTCAAATCTAGAGTCCTTGCAGGCTCAATGCGAACACCCATTCCATCTAAACGTCTTTCGCTCCTATATGATGGATCGCCGCCGCGCTTTCTCGGCTTCCTCGGCGTCACAAGAAAAGAGGCTGGACAAGAGATGCTGACATTCGTTCCCATCTTTGACTCTGCGCGTTAGAACTTTGGTATAGGAGTTGTAGCTGCCGCACTGCGCTCGTTTCGGTGCACTCGATGTGAAATTTGATTGTCATGAACCACGATGCGGTACTGAATGTGGCTGGTCGTTACTTTGAATGGTGTTCGTATCGTGAGGATGACGAGAAGCATGGCGAGAAAGAAAGACGACGAGAGCGAGGGCAAGCGTTTCGGGGGACGTAACATCATTGACAAAAATTGGCGTGGGCCGCGCGATGCACGGGTCGCTTGGTGCAGGAGGCTGTGAAAGAAGAAGCGTCACGCCCTCCTGGCTGTTGCTTGCATTCGAAGCATCACCCGGTCCAGCCATGTTCTTCTCTCGGACACAGGAGGAGCCTGTAGAGGCGACAGGCTCAGCGAGCAACGCTGGTGGTGGTGGTGCAGCGACGTCTGTGCCGGCATCGGCATCGGCAGCTGCTAGCGCCTCGACTGGCGAGTGGGAGACCAAAGGCGCAGCGGGGTTGGGGGCCATCTCGTCCATGTCTGCGGAATGCACGCCGCTCAAGCACCGCTACGACTCGTGCTTCAACCTGTGGTTCAAGGACTACCTCGCCATCGGCGACGATCAGATCCAGGAGCAGCAGCGACGCAGCCAAACCTCCTCCACCGCCTCCTCATCCACCAACGCAGCGGGCACCAAGAAGAAGTCCGGATGGTTCTCGGACAGCTCGTCCTCAAGCACGTCCACAGACGCTTCGTCGATGGCCGACTCGGATGTCGAGGGCAGGAAGAATGCCATCATGCAGAGATACGAGCGCGACTGCGCCCAGCTGTTCAAAGACTACCAGGCGTGCATCAAGGTATGTATGCACTTCACGCCGCTTGTCGCCGCGAACAGCTACTGACTTTCGATCGTGCTCTTCCGGCGCAACAGAAAGCGGTGACAGAGCGTGGACTGGACGATCTGATTCGACAGGCGCGCAAGGAGAATCCCTTCCCCTTTGACCACGAGCGACGCTCCGACGCGCGCGCCAACAACCCGCCCTTCCCCTTCCCTGCCGCCAAGGACTAGCGCTGCTCGCTCTCGATACTCGATACCAATACATCTGCGTCTGCTGTTCTTTCCGACTGTGCTGCGCAAGTGCCGAACGGGCTGAGGCTGTTGCTGGAGGTCAAGTGAAGCAAATCGATTGCAGAAATTAGGATTGAGAAATCAGCGCCGAAAAAGAGGCACCAAAAAGGCAAAGAAAAAAGGCTCGAGCCCAGGGTCTGCGCGAAATTTATGGCGCTGCTGCTCCACATTTCACCCTGCAGCCGCTCAGCTCGGCGCATCTTCATCATCCACTTCCATCCTACATCCTTGCTCAGCCACACGCACTACATCGCCCGCAACTTGGCATTATCACACGCTGCACGGCCCCCGCTCCCTCAGTGCGTGGCGGTGCGACGCCAATGTCCTCGCTCAGCATGTCGCCCAGCTCTTCGCACACCACGGCGCAGCATCGTCTGCCTGCCTACTCCGAGGCGAACGGCATCCCTCCCCCCGCTACCGCCTCGTCCTCACAGCCAGTATCATCCGCACCATCGTCCGACAGCTTCTTCGACATCGCCCCGCGAAGCGACTCCACCTCCTTTCAGGTGGGCTACCTCGGGCTCAAGGGCTTCCAGGCTTGGCTCAAGGGCGACGTGCTCGTCAAACTTGACACCCAGACCAAGAATCGCGGCAGGTACACCCGCTGCCTCGTCCGACTGCAGGCCAAGGAAAGGGCCATCGGATTCTACTCATCCCCCTCCGACCCTGCGCGCCCTCCTCAAGATGCTCAGAGCGATGAGGTCGAGCTCTTCTCACACACCCTCGTGCTCTGGGATGCAGAAAGGGAGCCCACCTCGTCCAGCGCTGCCCTTCCGACCCTGCCCTCCACCATGCCCTTCTCCTTCCCGCTCACTGAGGACCTGCCTCACTGCGTACACCTCCGCCACAGCTCGCTCACCTACACCATCACCGCACAGCTCTTCAGCCACGACGCCGGCAAGCTGCCTCACGCCGTCAAGTGCGTCCCCGTCCACCTCGTCCGCTACATGCGCCCGGGCCGTCTGGACGAGGTCGAGCTTGCCGATTTCGACGGGGCTGCACTGCCCACCGACGAATTCACCTTGCAGCCGCACAACTGGGTCGAGCAGACGCCCACGCTCGTCTACGCCCAGATCAACCGCACCATCTTCCGACGTGCAGAGCCCATCGACATTCGCGTGCGCATCCCGCCACCAGACCCAGCCAGCGTCGCCGAAAAGGGGCTCAAGCTGCGTGCAGTCGAGGCCGACCTCGTACGCATCATCCACGTCAAGCGGCCAGCGCGAGCGGCCGAGGGCGTCTCTGCCGATCCCAACGCCAACACCGCGTCGCATCCGGACGCCCACGAGGCGCTACTCGCGCACAGCGGCAAGCTGTGTCGCTTCCACTCGCAGCGGCCCGTGCTGTTGCGCTTGACGCTCCATCCGCCCTTCGATCGCGCCAACATGCCGCATCCTCATCCGGACCACGATGCGCTCGCCTCCGGCCCCGTGTTTGGGCGCGGCGGCGGGGGCGGCTGCGAGAGCATCAGCCAGGAAACGCTCATGCACAAAGTCAGCTTCGAGGTGCGCATCAAGATCGGCATCCAGGGCGGCCGCGGCGAGCACAGGGACATCACACTCCGACGCCCCGTCAAGATCCTGCCCGGTGCCGCTGGGGCGCTCGAGCATCTCGAGCAGGATACGGCTTGGGGAAACAGCGCGCTAGAGGAAAAGGAAAGGCTCAAGCGGTCCGAGAAGGCGCGCATGCTGGCGGATGACCAAGCGGCGGGTGCGTCGAGCTCGCGCGTGGACGCAAGCACGTCCGGCCTGCTCGATTTCGGCATGGACGACGAGTACGATGGCTACGAAGATGTCGGGCGCGGATTGCACGAGCTCATGGATGCTGCCGATGCTGGCAGCGCGGGGACCAGTACCGACTATGCCGACCACACAGGGCGTCTCGAGCAGCTGCGAAGGTTCCTCGAGGTTTCGGACGCCTCGGCGCACGACGACGGTCCGCCACCCACGCTGCTCGAGAGTCGCAACGACCTGCAGGTCGAGGTCGAGGTGCAGGGTGTGGGCTTTGCCATGCCGCGGCACACGAACCGTCATCCCGACGATCCGTACCCGGACATGGGCGGCATGTCGGACGACGCCTTTCCGCCTCCGCCTCCAATTGATGCGGGTGACACCCGCAGCATGGGTGTATCCTCGTCGTCGTACCTGCTTTCCACGGATATGGATGCGGGCGCCGATCTGTCGTCGCACCAAGACGATCCACCACCGCCTCTGTCTCCTCTCATGAGTCGATCGGTTACCGAAGGTGGAAGCTCAAGCGGCTCGGCTGGCTTGCAAGCTATGCACATGGATGCGCGATCTGATGTCGAGCACGCAGAGGCCCACCCCGCGTATTTGGTCGGCAGTGCATCGTCGTCGATGCAGCCGGATGGGGAGGAGCAGCATCCGTCGTACGAAGCGGCCATGTCGGGTGAGGCGCAGGGTGCAGGCGTGCAACATGAGCCACCGCCGTATGCGGACGGGTCGGCGCATCCAGATCCAGCACCCAGCTTTGACCATGCCGTTCGGCACGGGCACACGGGTGTGGGTGCGACTGCGCCTCGCAGCGCAATCCCGAGGGCAGGAGGCAGGGTGGGACGCGCAGATGGTGCGCGCCAGGTACACACTGGCGTACAGGCCGCCGAGCTCAGTGCGGATCATAGACCCCCCGCGTACGGCACATCGCCACATCCGCCATCGTACGACGCTTGAGTCCGAGATGCGCTATACCCTCTTGACAAACGCGATTGATCTCAATTGTTGCCACAGCCTCAATGACACCTGCAGCATCAATCTCAGTTTCGACACAGCCAAGATTTGGACGATTCAATGCAGTTGAATTCCGGACACGAAGTAGGGTGCTGGGGCGGGGGGAGATCAAGTGCGCGACTTGCCGTTGTCCTCGAAGCCGCCTTCGTGGGAGCCGCCATGGTGGAGGGGCTGTCTCTTTCCCTCGTCCGGGTTGAACTGGGCGGATCGGGCGTTCGCGCCCCAGGTGCTCTGCGACCTGTCCTCTGGGTGGATGGCGTCCTGGCCTGCACCGCTGGTTTGTGCGCCCTTGGCCATCGTATGCACCTCCGGGTGGGGGGAGGCAGCTTTGGTGCTTGCGTTGGATACGCTGCTTGACGGCATGGCACCTTCGGCCGGCTTGGGCATTTCGGACGGGGGACGCGAATCGATGGGTGCATCTGCAGTCGTGTACCCGGGATGGTCACTTACACTTCCCTTTTCGCTCGCAGCGGAAGAGGTTCGCGAAGGCGCAGCGGGTGGTTGGGCAGACAGCGCGGCGTAGGTGGAGAACGACTTGGACCCGAACAGCGACTGGGCGGCGTTGCGGGCGATCTGACCAACGCGCTTGTGCGTGCGTGTCTCGGCTGCTTCTTCCGACCCCTTGAGCTGCTCGTGCTCGGTACGTTCGCCTCGTCCGCGGTGGTCAGCAAATGCGCCCTCGTGACCACCTGGAGACTCGGGCTCCGGTGAAGGTCGCGACGCATTGGGTCGGTTAGGGTACGTCTCGTTGAACGCCTTGATCTTCTGCTGCACGCCGGGATAGTGCGCATCGTCACGACCGTCGTCGAATCGCTCCTTGTTGTTCTTGGGCGCAGCAGGTCCTTCGCGGATGAGCTGCGGCTGTGCATTGTGTACGCGCGCGGCGGCGGCGAATGCGCGACGAGAGACGGTCGGCAGCATGGAAGCGCGCTGCATGAGTAGAGTGTTGAGTGTCATGGTGAATGCTGGTATCGTGGAAGCAAGAGATGGTGAGGGCAATGCAAGTGCTGGTTCCAAGACAAGATGTGCAAGAGTCGAAGCCCAGAAGCGCCGGTGTGCAACGGTGAAACGCACGGATTGGTAATCGCCTGCGCTTGCGGTGCGCTTGCGGTCGACGATGTCATGTCTAGGGTCTCGTGTGCCCACCCCAGCAGCTTGACAGCTCGATCGACTGCATCCGCCGCTCGGCCGCCCTGCAGCGAGGATCGAGTGGCATTCGCCTCCACAACGAGGCCGGCCTGCAGGGCACTCGACTGACAGCTGCGCGTATGTCATGACGCATCCCGATGTGGAGGTGACCAAAATAGGATCGGGAAGTGTGAAGGAAATCGGGAAAGTAGATGGCTGTCAGCGTGACTAAGGCAGATTGGGAGAATTTCAAGCTGCAGTGGCGGACGAAGAATTGAACGGCGCTCAGTCGGTCTCTCTCTCTGTGCCTCTGCAAGGGTGAATTTTTTTCGAAGGGTGCAGCGATGCATCCAAAGAAAGCCTTGTCGCTGTGCACCATCCCTTCCTCTCTCTCTTACTTCCACATCCATCTTTCATCTTTCTTAGACCCGTGATCCCTCCTGACACCGGTGTGAGGTCTTGCTTTCGCAACTACAACTCCATCCCACCACTTTCCGTCTCGCACACTTCCGCAACAATGTCTGCTCCCAACCCCAAGGCCTTCCCGCTGGCCGACGCCACGCTCACCAACCAGATCCTCGACCTCATCCAGCAGGCTTCGCACTACAAGCAGCTCAAGAAGGGTGCCAACGAGGCCACCAAGACGCTCAACCGCGGCATCTGCGAGTTCATCGTGATGGCCGCCGACGTCGAGCCCATCGAGATCGTCCTCCACCTGCCCCTCCTCTGCGAGGACAAGAACGTCCCTTACGTCTTTGTCCCCTCCAAGACCGCCCTCGGCAGGGCCTGCGGCGTCTCCCGCCCCGTCGTCTCGGCTTCTGTCACCACCAACGAGGCCCGCGAGCTCCAGAGCCAGATCCAGACCGTCAAGCTCGCCATCGAACGCTTCCTCATCTAAAGCCGTCGTTCATGCGAGACTGGCATTCTAGCCAAGCTCGAATGCGGCGTATCCTCCTTCGTCCATGTCCGCCTTCGATTGTAACCTCGCAACTGTAACATTAGCGCTCCGTACGCAACCCAAATAATTGCTCTTTTCTTGCACCCATTGTCGTGTTCAGCATACGTTCAGACGCCCTGATGCCACATTCTTTTTGCAGCGATCAGGATCGAGTACTACCCTGCGAACGTCGATGCCAGATCCGTCGCTGCGTTCAGCCGCAGAAGCGTCAACTTCTGCGCAAGCGACTCGCCCTGGTGCTCTGGCCCCCCGCCCTCGCCAGCTGCCTCGGTGCGTGATTCGTGCAACAAGCGGCGCAGGTCTCGCACGATCTTGCGCAACATCGTCCTCCTGGCGCGCGTGTCCGGGCTCACCTCTCGTGCGCGGCTGGCGTAGCTCGCCTGCTCCGCCTCGGCGATCTGCTGTGCGTGCTGCAGGAAGCCGTCGCCGAAGCAGCGCATCATCTTGGCCACCTGCAAGCTGTAGTGCGTGTCCAGCCCGGGACCCAGGTGGAGCTTGTGATGGAAGACGAGGCTGACGTCCAGGCGCTCCTGCACCGTGCTCACGTGCAGATGCTGGCACACGACGCCGTCCTTGCCGTCGAAGCCGTCGACGAGCTCGCCAAAATGCGTGGCGAAGAACACGGTGCTCCCCTTGTCGTTGAGCAGCTCTTCGACGATCGCCGTTGCTACGGCCGATCCCTCGTCGGGACTCGTGCCGCGGCCCATCTCGTCGAGGATGACGAGCGAGTGAGGCGAGCCCACGCTGAGGATGAAGGCCGACGTGCGCATCTCGGTCGCAAACGTCGACAGGTTCTGCGTCGCATCGTCCTCGTGGGTGAGCAGGCTCAGGATGGCATCGGGGATGGGCAGCGTAGCGCGCGTCGCCGGGACGAAGCACCCGATGCCTGCAAGCACAGTGATGAGTGCGATCTGACGCAGGAAGGTGCTCTTGCCAGACATGTTGGGGCCTGTGATCAGGCACACCCGCTCGCCCGCACCGAGGTAGATGTCGTTGGGCACAAACGCTCGTCGGCGTCGCATGAAGATGGCCGAAGAGCCAGAAGCCGGGACGTCGACACAGTCCAGGATCGGGTGCCGTGCGCTGCGGATGTCGAGCGAGTCGCCAAAAGCCGGTCGGACGTAGTCGTTGGCGATCGAGACGATCGCGAAACTCACCACCATGTCGAGCAGCGAGAGCGCCTCGGACACCTGCACTCATCGCATTTTGCACGCTCCGAGTCAGTCGATGCCAAGAGCGATGACGGTGACGCAACGAGAGTCAAGCTCACCTTGTACAGAGACGCCACTTTGCCAATGATGTCTTCGATGAGTTCATCGATGATGGTGTCCGACATGGTCAAGACCTCGTTCATCGATTCCACGAGTCGGGCGTTGAGCTTCTTCTGGAGGTCCAAACGTTCGATGTTTTGTCAGTGCCCGCGAAGCGTTCGAGACGGTGTTGATCCAGTCGTTAGCACTCACGAGGGTCAGTGTCAACATGGTGACGGTGTTGCCCGTCTTTGCCGGGGTGATGTTGGTGAAACGCTCCGGAAGGCTTTTGATGCGGCTCCGCTCGCACTTTGTCTGGAACTGTGCAGGGACCGCCATTGTCAGCTCGCAATTTTGATCGTCACACAGCCGGTGCAGCCGCCCCTTGCTCACTAGGAAGCCCGTATGAACCATCTTGAGCGTGATGGACAAGCCAGTCTCCTCTGAGGACCTCGAAGGTTCGACAAAGGGTCAGCGTCTTGTCTTTTACTGTTGGTTGCCTTTCCGGTACGACTTACGAGATTCCGCTTCGCAAAGCTGCAAGATGTCGCTGCGTGGACGTTTGACGGTCGAAGGTCAGCTCAGTGCAATGCTGCAGTGACTCGGTCATTGTGAGCGAGGACTCACTTGATGTTCTCCTTGTACGTCTCTCTCGCCACGTCGAGCAGTGGGCTCTTCTCCGCTCGAACAGCATACTGAGTCGGAGCGTATTCTGGCGTCAGTCTGGCTCAATCTGGCTCAACCTGGCTCCGAATCACGCTTGGTGGGACGCACGAGCTTAGCGTTTCGACTACTTAGGCCTCCTTTGGCATGGATGATGTCGTCGTCGATGGTCTGATAAATAGCTTCGGCGATCAGGTCGAGCTCCTCGGAGTCAAGGAACTGCGAAGATGCAGACGGAGCAAGTTTGAGCGACTTAGCCAAGCGCAAAGTCATGACTGATTCGCGACTTGCCGATCAGCTTACCAGCTGGACAGCCTGCAGCAGACCACTTGAAGCGTTCTGGAGAGCAGCTCGAGCTGGATAAGATGGCAGCAACAAAGTGAGCATTGGAAGGCAAGGCTCAAAATATTCGGCCCGAAGAATCTTCTGATCGTAGATTACCCTCAGACTTACCAGAGGATAGCGAGCGGATCAGTGTCCTCAAGCTCAGAATGCTTCCGACCTTCCTCTCTGTCTCGCTCCGAGGAGTTGCGACGCGGCGCTCGCAGCACGATAGAGCGTTAATGAGCTTGTCTAGGTCGATGCCACCATCTCGAATAGGCTTCAAGCTCTGGCGGATGGCATGGAATCGCTCCTGTTCATCCAAATGAGAATGTATGCTATCACCATGAGTCTCGGCGAAATCATAAAGATCATTGGGGCGCTTCTCACCTCGTCTCGGATACATTCTGCTACAGCATCCTGTCGGACGGCGATCGCATCGAGATCTGAAAGAATAGAGATTTGAGGGACAAAGACTCAGAGCGTGTGCATCGGTCTGTAGAAGGCTCCCAAATACATACCTTTCATCGGCTGGAGAATGTTCATCTTGAGAAGTCGGCGACCCATTGGAGTGGCACAATGATCCAGGAGACCTGCGTGGGAGTGATAACAGAGTTTCAATGGAAAGCTCCTTGGCTTTTTGCTGTATCGATAGCGGGGCTACCTACCGTAAAGACAGTCCTTCGAGCTGGGATTGATGAGATTGCGGACCAGTTCGAGGTCATGCGCCGTGTTGCTGTTGATCAAGATGGTGCCTGCCGAGTGATGATGACAGATGAGCTTCCTCAGCTTCCGCAGCTTTTGTTCGGATTGATGGATGCTTCCAACTGACCTTCAGGAACGACGAACTGGATTCGCAGTGACCTTGGAGTGAAGATTCGGTTCAAGCTCTGTGAGAAGAAGCTACAGTCAGTGCGGCATCAAGAAGCTGTGGTCAGCAAATGTTGCAGGAATCCCTAGTGCGTGGCCATCCGCCTGCCGGAGTTTCGTACTCGAATAGCGCCGCCACTGCCGAAAGAAGGAAAAACTTGTCGGCGACCGCCACCAGGATCGCTGCTCGCGTCGAGGCTTTTGCGCTGAAGTCAAGCGAAGTAAGGCCCGTCTGAGGACGCGACGTGGCAGGACGCTCTGATCCCTGACTGGCAAGCGGTGCAGTCTGACGGTCGCGTGATGATAGCCCGAGATCGATCTCCTTGGCTTCATTTGCTTGATCAATGTCATCGACCAGGAGACGATCGAGATAACGTGCGCCTGGATGGATGTGCGAACGATTAGCGAACGAGAGACCGATCAAGTCGCGGAGAGAGTGACGACGCGTGCTCACCCTCTTGGTAGTCCCAGGATCTGCGCGGGATCGGAGAAGCCTGGATGTCAAAGAGCTCTTCTAGGCAGCGGATGAGTACCGAAGTGCCGTTCCTGTAGTCTGACGTAGGAGCATCTTCAAAGTCTGGCTCGCTTGCTCCTTGATCCCGGATCTTTATACGCTTGGAAGCGCGTGAAGTCGACGCAGAGGATGGTCCGTTGCGAGTGACCACGCCTGAAGCCGGAACCAGGAGCACGCTCGGTGGGTAGAGCGACATGTGATGGATGGTGCGGACGTAAGTAGGCGTGTCTGCAAATTGGGTGATCACGCACGTGCCTGGTTGTCCGAAGCAACGGTCCTCTAGCGTTAGTGCTTGAGTTTCTGGAGCGGGGGTAGAGGCGATCTTGCCTAGGAAGCGTACCTGTGTCTCTCTCCAACGAAGCAATGCCAACTTCGCGGCCGGTTCCGCGATTTTCGAGGACGGCACAGATGTAGTTGGAGGAGGATCCGTCGGCGGTGACAAGCCTGGATCGATGGTATGATGAGGCGGTAAAGGGACGAAGCGGTTCGTCTGTTGGGCCTGATTGACGAAGACTCTCCGACGCTGCAAAATGTCCCTGGCCGTGAAGCCGCTGATTGACTTGGAGAGGCTGTGGATGTTCCCGAGGAGTTTGTGATCTTTCGAGAAACTCTCTGGGCGGTGGGGCGCTATGCGTGTTGAGCCAGTCTACATTCTGGCGGGAAGGTATATGAAGAGTTCGAGACTGCGATGTAGCCTGCGCGTCCGTATCTGGGGTGAACAGACGAACATAAGAGGCAGGCAAGACGAAGCTGGGATCTGAGGGTGTTGACTGTCGAGAAGCGGGAGGTGCCAAAGCCTGAATGCCCGGGATGCGGAAGCTGGATGTGGAAGAAGCCACAGAGGCTGCTGAGCCGGGTCGGCTTGGCATCTCTTGGTGGCTGTGTTTGATCTGTTTAGCGGAAGGCATGCTGAAGAGCTTGGCGGCTAGCAACATGGTGGGAGGGGAGGAGAGGAAGGGTCAGGAGAGCTCAGTATATATGCTTGTTTGGCCTTGCTCAAGTCGGCTCATCCGAAGCGACTCAGGGCGTTGACTCATGAGGGTCGCAGTCGGTTGATCCGATCGATAGACGATAAATGGTGATGATGCAGCAGAAGTTGTGATTGCACGGAGCGCACAGCAAGACTCTAATGCCGCGAGGGTATGCTCTGATGATGGGTTTGCAGGCTTAGACGCGGAAGACGAGCGCGACACCCTCGTCGCCTGCACCGATGAGCTTCCAGCCTCTTGCGTTGGCAGTGTTGGTGTAAGCGCCGATGCCACCGGTGTCTGCACCCTGGGTGAAGCCGTCGTCCTTGCCGACGGCGAGAGCGAGGACGCCGTCGGTGAAGCCGTGCTGTGTGGCGACGCAGCCGCCGGTCCTTGCGTCCCAGGTCTTGATGGTGTGGTCTGCGGAGGAGGTGGAGAAGAGCGTGGTGCCCGGGTGGAGGGCGACGCCGGTGATGGCAGCGTCGTGCACGACCTCGCAGCGCATCTTGGCCAAGGAGAGGTCCCAGACGATGGCCTTGCCCTCGGTGGAGGCGGTGATGACGTGGCCAGTGCGGTTGCCGCCGCCGACGTCGATGAACTGGATGCCCTCGATGGACTCGCCGTCTGCGTGGCCGGCGAGCGATGCGACGACCGATGCCGCTCCGCCGTTGTCGAGCGCACCGATGTTGATGACGCGCACGTCACCGGCGGCACCGCCGATGACGACGACACGAGCGTCGGGCGAGACGGCGAGCTGAGTGAGGCCGCCGTCGATGTGGGTCTGGACCTTGGAGGTGATTTCTGCGGTCTTGGGGTCCCAGACGATGAGAGTGCCGTCTTCGGAGCCGGTGATGAGACGCTTGCCGTCGGGGGTGAAGCTACCGCACGAGACTGCGTCGCTGTGGCCGGAGAAGACGTTCATGACGATGCCCTTGGGGAGTTGCCACATCCAGACGGTGGAGTCGGCGCCGCCGGCGGCGAGCACGCTGCCCTTGGGATGCCAGTCGATCCAGACGATCTCATCGGGGCCTTCAAGGTTGGTGAGGAACTCCCACGACTTGAAGTCGTCGGAGCGCTTGCGCCAGACGCGCACCTTGCCGTCCATGCCACCTGTGGCTGCGAGGTCGCCGGCGGCGTTGAAGAGCGCCGAGGTGACGCTGTCGGTGTGGCCGCCGAGACGGACGACTTCGGAGCCGTCCTGAGTGTTCCAGATCCAGCCGCCGTCGTCTTCGCCACCGCTGAGCGCCAGGGGAGGGTTGGGGTAAGAGGGATGGAGCGAGACGGAGAAGACCGACTTGCGGTGCGAGTAGAAAGCGGCTATCGAGTTGTCGATGAACTCTTCTTGCCCGGGACCAGGGCCGTCGCCTTGCTCGCCTTGCTCGCCAGCATGGGCACCTTCATCGTCGCTGTCGTCGTCCATGGGGACGTCGCCCTCCTCGTCGTGCTCGGGCACTACCTCCTGGATGTCATCGTTGGCGAGATCCGAGCCGTAATCGACGTCGTCGTGTGCGTCTTCCTGATGGGGTTGCGTAGAGCTCATTGTCGTGAAAGCTAGAGCTGGAGCAAGGGCAGTCGGTGGTAGTGAAGCAAGCACGGTCGGAGCAGAGCCGCTCTTAAGCTCGTCGAATCCGGCAGGCTTCCAGCAGGCAATGCATTTCGGACCAAGACTGTGGCTGCTGAGTGTGGCTGAGCTGCATCGGTGTTAAGAAGCTTCAGCTCTCCACAAATTTCTTTGGGCTGCTTCGTGCTCGAACTTTTTTTGTTCTCGAGAGATGCGCAAAGCGGAAGAATGTGGGATCTGTTCGCTAACATACATTCTCCGACTCGAGGATTGGATTTCCTCCGGTGTGGAGGCATCGCGGCCAAAAAAAAATGTGAATCTGATCCGAGGGCGCGCGACTGAGCCCGAGTTGGGGTGCGCGCGGGCGGATCTGCGAGATTGGAGAGGCGCTCCGGCTCAGGCACACACACACCCGCCCACTCGGCGCGCTCTCATGCTGAGCTCCGAGGAGAGGCGAGGCAGGACCCTGAATCGGCTGGCTGGCTGTGCGTCAGCAGGGGCGGCTCGCTCCACTGCTCGACTGGCCGGTGCATCACTTTTGAATTGGATTTCGAGATACGCCGGCTGGCGCGCACAGATTGGGCTGTGGCAGCTACACCGTCCGTGGTGCCATCACGCACAGCATCCAGTCACAGGGGCTCTCCGTCCTCCACCCAGCCAGCCACATCCCGCCTGCACATCCCCGCGTCTCGCCTTGATAGCCTTGAGTGTGACTCGCATCGCGCTCAGCACTCCATCCTCGATCCTCACCTCCGACAGCAGCACCAGCCCGTCGGTTGCCTCCATCACCACCACCACCACCACCACCACCATCCGTGCCGTAGCAGCTCAGCTGACTTTCACCACTGGCAATTGATCTGCCTATCCCCTCACCTCGCCCTCGTCCTCTTTCACCCGCCGACTCTCGGCTGGCCGGTCGTTCATTGCCTGCGTCTCTCGCCTATCTCCTGACACCATCCCAGGGTCCACGCAAAAGCCTCAGCATCTCGCCGGTCGGCCGTCGCGCCCTTATCATCCCCTGCGATACCTTTCGCTCGGCCCGCCATCCTAAGCCAACGCGCGTGCCCCTCGTCCTCTTTCTGCTAGTGTGCTTGGCTTCCTCGTTCCGTCCAACGCCGGTCCATCTCGCACCAGCGGAGTGCAAGCCATTGCCAACACCTTGGTTGGAGCGCACCGCTCCCGCCATCTCGCCCTATCTGGCCCAGCACAGCTGAATTGCAGGGACATCGCCACTCTTCCCTTGGTCCTCGCCCTTCCCCATGTCCAAGGGTACACCCGCTCGAGATGAATCACGTATCGGCGACTTTGTTGTCGAAAATGAGATCGGCAAGGGCTCCTTCGCCGTCGTCCACAAGGGCTACCGCCTGCAGCCCCGCGAGCCAGTCGCCATCAAGATCGTCACGCGCAAGAAGCTCACGCCCAAGCTACTCGAGAACCTCGAGGGCGAGATCGCAATCCTGAAAGCAATTCACCATCCCAACATCGTCGAGCTCAAGGAATGCCTCAAGACAGAGCACCAGATCTTCCTCGTCATGGCTTTCTGCCCATCCGGCGATCTCTCCCAGTACATCAAGAAGCGTTTCGACATCTATGACCGTGCAGGCATCCCGCGACCAGGCGCACTCACACGCGCTCCACCAACCTATCCGCATCCCGCAGACGGAGGCCTCAACGAGACAATCGTACGCTCCATCCTCACCCAGCTCGCCGCCGCTCTCGAGTTCATGCGCGGCCGCGACATTGTTCATCGCGACATCAAGCCCCAGAACCTGTTGCTCCAACCGCCCGACGCCGCCTTCCTCGCTCTCGGCAACCCAGCAGAGATCCCTCAGGTCAAGGTCGCCGATTTCGGCTTCGCTCGCCATCTCAGCGTCAACACGCTCGCAGAGACCCTCTGCGGCTCGCCACTCTACATGGCCCCCGAGATCCTCCGCTTTGAAAAATACGACGCAAAAGCAGACCTGTGGTCCGTCGGCGCCGTTCTCTTTGAGATGACCGTGGGCAAGCCCCCCTTCAAGGCCGCAAACCACGTCGAGCTCCTCAAGCGCATCGAGCGTGGCGAGGACCGCATCAAGTTCCCCGACGAGCGCTCTGCAGGCTCGCTCGCCAGAGAAGCTGCACGTCGACAGGAACTCGGCGAGGCCCCGCTACCTCCCCCGCATCCGGTGTCAGACGATGTCAAGACCCTCATTCGCCAGCTTCTCCGCCAGCGCCCCGTCGGCCGCATGAGCTTCGACGACTTCTTCAACAGCCCTGTCATTCGCGACTTTAAGGCCTTCATCCGCCCGCACGCTCAAGCAGAGGCCGTGGAGAGGTACGAGGATCTCCAGAGGAGCGATCGCAGCATCATCTTGCCATCAAGCTCGGACATCCAACAGACATCCTCCACATCCGCAGGCGAGCGACCGCAAGCAGCCAGCTCACCTGCTACGCCCAGCTCACCATCGCCTCGGCCCCGAGCTGAGCCCAAACCTCTGCAGGACGAGACACCCTCGACCCGACGAGCCGACAGCCCTCAATCCGCCAACGCTCCGACTGCAACGCTCAACCGGACGCCATCGGAGGCATCCAGGCCGGTGCGTACCATTCCACGAGCGTTCTCCGCCAAGTATGTCACAGGCGAGCCGGACCGCCGTCTCGACGACGTCGACAGGCGCGATCCTCCCAACATGGCCCGCACGCCAAGCTCGCCCGGTCTTCCAGATAAGTTGCTCACTTCCGATGGACGTGAGGCACACAATCAGCCAGCTGCTTCGGCCGAAGGCGAAGACAGCTTCCTCGGAAAGGAGTACGTCATGATTGAGAAACGCAATGTCGAGGTCAATGCTCTGGCAGACGAGCTGGCCGCATCGCCGCAGACCAGAATGTCACTCGCTTCGCGACGGCCCTCGCGCCTGTCGCGGCTCAGTTCGGGAGCGCTTCCCACGCCGTCCGACATCTCACCTCCGACGTCGGCTGCGGTCGCCTCTAGCTCCAAGCCTATCCGCATTGCCGGCAACGTCAGCTCGTCCCCGACCGCTGGCGCCTTTGCGCTTCCGCCGGGCGCAAGGCCCTCTTCGGTACCACGCCGAACCAGTCTGTCATCGTCGGGCTCACCCTCGACTCGTAACGCTGGCCAGGTCATCACTGCAGGCGATGCAGCCGCAAGCACCCAAACCTCGCGTCGCGATGGCCCGTCCTCGTCGTCGCCCAGGGAAGACGTCAGCGTGCTCGGCCAAAAACTCGCTGGGATGGGTCTGCCAGGCGCCTCGGGTAGCGGTCCTTCGAGCGCTTTGGCGAAAGCGATCAGCATGGCGTCGCTGCGCCTGTTTGGCGTTCCGTCGGGCGTGTCGCTGCGAGATGCGGCTGCGCTGGTGAGGACACGTGCTCAAAGGCGCGGCTTCTTGAGGTCCTCAACCGAGACGTACGACGAGGCCGAGGTGGGCCTGTTGAGCACGCTCGAGGATCTGGGCCAGAAGGCATTCGTACTTTCCGAGTTTGCCGATTCCAAGCTCGCCCACCACTTTCCCGACGGACCGCATCAGCTCTCGCAGGATCTGGATGCCTCGACCGCGACGGGCGTGTCTCCGGGCCGCGCCAGTGCCCAAGGCTCAGCGCGGAGGGTAGGGTCGGTATCGTCTTCGTCGTCGTCTGCGCTGGATCCGCTTGCTGCCGAGGCGGCTGCAGCGGAGGCGCTGATTCTGTACGTGCGCAGTCTGGCGTTCCTGCAACGGGCGATTGGGTTGACGCGCAAGCATGTCGAGTCGCGCTCGCGCCCGGGCGTGGCGGCGGTGACGAGTGCCGAACTCAACGAGGTGGTGCAGTGGCTGCGCGCGCGCTTCAACGAGGTGTACGACAAGGCGGACTTTGCGCGGTCGCGATGCAACGAGCTGCCCGAATCTGCGCAGCAGGTGGACAAGCTCATCTTTGACAAGGCGGTGGAGGTGGCCAGGGCGGCAGCGACGGACGAGCTGGAGAACAATCGCGAAGGCAGTGGGTGGGACCCGGCGCACTGTCTGCTGGCGTACGAGACGGCGAGCTCGATGCTGTCGTCGCTGCTGGATCCGGGCGAGGATGCACTGAGCCTGAGCGAGGGCAGCATCCTCATGATCGACAAGTACGTCAAGAGCATCAACAAGCGTCTCGTCATGCTGCAGGAGCAGTTTGGCGCCGGAGCGGCAGGTAGCGGGCCTGCTGGTGTGAGCCCTAGCGGCGTGGATGTCGAGCCTCGCGCAGGCGAAAGCCGAAGCCGAATCGACTCGCCACTGTCGAATGCCTCACCAGCACCATCGCGCTGAACATCTCAGCGACACGAGGATAGCGCCGTACGTATGTTGTTTTATCGTTACGTTTGCATCGCATTCCTGTACAATTCATTTCAGCACTGGATCGAAGCTGGCTTTGTGTTGGGGATGTGCGATGCGGATCTTCAGTGGTCTGCGGTTGGTGCGGGATGGTCGTCCTGGTAGAGACGACGCATTTCGGTGCCGAGATCGACACGTCGCTTGCCCTCGATGAACTCCATGGCCTCCTTGTACGTCTGCGGCAGCACTTGGAGATTGGTTGTGCCGAGGTCGAAGCTGAAGTGGAACTGTGATGGAGCCAGTAAAGACGGGTAAGATTAGCGGAGAGGTAGCAGAGACTCGAGGGGGCGATGGGGGGATACGTACGGTGTTGCTCTTTTTGCGTTCGCCCGTTTCGAGGTCGACGACTTCGGCGAGCACGGTGACGCCGGCGATGGTGTGGCCGTGTGGATGCTGCTCTGGTTCCGAGGTGTATACGATCTGAGACGAGAGCTGCAGCATCGCACCGATGGGCACGGGAGCGTGGAACGAGAGTGCATCGAGCGAAAGGAACTGCACGTGACGGTTGACCAGCGATGCTGCAAAAGCGGCCAAGCAGAACATGCGTTAGTGACGAGTCGATCAAAGTTGGAGGGGAAAGGGTGGGGGCGCATCTTACCGGAGACCATCCAGGCAAGCTCGTAGGCGGAGCGCATGAGGAATCCACCAAAGATCTTCTGGTGGACGTTGCGTTGCTGCGGATGCATGTGCATGGTGGTGCTCATGCTAGTGCGACGCACGGGAACGAGCGTCGATCCATCTGCACTGGTGACGGGGTCAGCCTTGAGCGTGGGACCGTGCAGTTCGTCGGTGTTGGCAAACATGCCGGCATGCAGACCGCGGATGTACTGGCTGTGGAGCAGGAAGGCCTCCTCCTTGCTCGGCGGCACCTTTTCGAGCGACGAAGCGGCCTCGGCGCGCTTGCGATTCTTGTGGCTCTCGCCCATCGCAAACAGCGCCTTCTCCGCGTCGGTCTCGAGTATGAGCGGCGCGATGCGTTGGCTGCGGAGCGTGTGGGCGTTGCGCGCGGCCATGGTGAAGCGACCCGTAAGGCAGATCTTGTTGGGCTGCGTGGGCGGTGTGAGCTGCTCGATGCTCACGAAGACCTCCATGCTGCTCGAGCCGACGTAGATCACGTGGCCGCTCAGACGGTAGTTGGCATCGGCGGTGAGCGGCGCCAGGAGGTCGAGTCGATCCACCGAGGCGGTCACAATGTAGATGGGCGCGGATACTTCGCCCGGTCGACCGCCGAGGGCGTGCTGGTATGAGACTGGAGTGTCAATGGATGGGGAAGCTCAAGATCAGTGTGAGTACGTGTCGCATGCGGAGAGAGGAGGCAGACCTGGATGGAGACTCACTTCCGCCCGCCAGACTGTCGAGATCTTCGAGGACCTTGCCGAGTCGAATGAGGCCCGAGGTGGCGATGTACTTTTCGAGCAATTCGGGGTCTTCGGTGAAGGGCAAGTAAAGCTCGACGTAGCTGTCCTGCATACGCTTTGGCTTGAGCATGGATTCCGGAAGCTCATACTGCGAGGGTGCCGAAGGGGTAGATGACGACTCGGGCGAGGAGGACTGTTGCGATTGGGACTGCATCTCTTTCATCCAGCTTCTGCGGGGAGCAAGGCGTGCTGTTGAGCAGATAGGTAGGGGCGAAATGGTCAGTCGATGCAGCAAGGCTCTCGAACCGACGTCAAGACTTACTGGGCATGCTGAGCTTGAGCTTTTGTGGGTGAGCGCCCCTCACCTCGGCCATGAGCTTGTGAATTTCGCGGACGGCATTGGTCTCTTGGAGCGGAGACGCCTGGTTGGTGAGGTTACGATGGAGTCTGACGCAGGGTGCCGACTCGATTGACGGCCTGGCCAAGCTGCGGACGAGGGCCCGGGTGAGCCCCGACGATGTGGAGGTCTTTGAGAGCATGGTGGAGGCGGTGTGCGGAGAGACGTGACTGGGGATGCGCTGTTGATGGGTGCGTGGAAGCGTATATATCAAGAGGACGGCTCTTCCGAAGCACGCCGAAGGGAGAAAGTATCGGTCGTTGCCGGTCAGAGGCAGATGCAGAGGCAGATGACGAAGAGGAGGAGCAGAGCGCGAGCCTTGTTTCCGACTCGGATCAGGGTCTCGACACCTCGAGGGCGCATCGGACCTTTCCGAGAAAGCCGAAATCCAATTTGGTCTGTGAGGCCGAAGCAAAGTATCCAATCGCCAAAATTGATTTTCTTTAATCGGCAGGTCGCTTGGCTCAGCCGTCTCAAAGCGAGACGACCGTCTGTGCCTGGCTTAGTTAGCGCGCCGAGCGAGCCTCACTCGCCGGGTCTCCCGCTTGGGGCGGTGAGCTGTGCTGAGCCGCCCTAAGCCGCGCCGTGGGTTGGAGGAGCTTAGCTGCAGAGGCAGGGAGCGGCGGGCAGTGTGCCTGAACCCCGCGCTCTCGTCTGTCTCTCTCTCTCTCTC
>AWNI01000015.1:24304-34336 GCA_000517465.1 Moesziomyces aphidis | reverse complement strand
TCTCTCTCTCTCTCTCCACTCGCCATCCACGATCAGTCCACTTTGGGCGGAATTGCGATATTGCCTTTCGCTCTCGACATTCAATCGCCGCTCCTCTGCATCTCTCAACCCACCAACAACATCATCCCAGATATACCCCCCGAGCCGTCATCGCAGCATCACCACCCAGACGACGGCACACACATCCACATTCACCACCGCTTCCTTCCTCCCGCCACTCATCCGTCTCGCATCCCTGCAATTCGACGGCAACTCGGCCTGGCTGCCCCTTATCGCCTTCTCTCAGCCATTCAGCTTGGCAAAGCACATCATCAGGCTCTCATGAGCTTGTAGTCCACGCGAATTCCTCTAGGGCCCGTGCCCATCACCCACCGCAAGCATGTTCGCATCCGCACAAGCGCATCAGGCGTGGCGCGCCCTCACCCTCGCCCTCGTCAGCATGCTCGTTTGGTGCTCGCCTTCAGCACTCGCGAGCCCAACATACGCACCGCTCGAGTCTCGCTCCCAATCTCCCTTCCTCTCACCCGGCGCCTCCACCGAAAACTACGATGCCGCCGGCGTGCAACGGGTCAACGTCACCCTCGCCGTCATGTCGCGATGTCCGGACGCCCTGGCATGCGAGGCCGCCTTCGACAAGGTCTTGGACCGCGTAAACGCAAAGACCCGCCTCACCATGACCTACATCGGCACTCCCGACAACGACAAGCGCCAACACAGGTACGGCGCCGTCTGCAAGCACGGCGAACAAGAGTGTGCCGGAAACGTACAGCAACTCTGCGTCCAGGACGCGCTCAACCCCGTACGCGCTGGCGAAGACTTTGACCTCAGCCCCAGCGCCGCTCAGAAGAAATGGTGGAACTTCCTCCAGTGCCAGAACTACGCCGGACTCGCCAAAATCGGCGACGAAGATCTCGCACAGCGATGCCTCCGCCTCATCGATGGCCCCGCCTGGCAGAAGGACGGCATTGCAGACTGCGTCCACGGTAAACACGGCCGTAAATTGCTTCAGCGCAGCGTCAAAGCCTCCCAACGCGCCAACACCGGCACCTCGTGCACCATCGTCTTTGAAAGTGGAAAGCGCTGCATCCGCGACGGAGGCGCTTGGAAAAATTGCGACCTCGGTCACGAACCCGCCGACTTTGTCGCAGAGATCGAACGCATCTGGTCCGACAAAAACGCAAAGGCAAAGCTCGACCAATCTTCCAGCCCGCTCGCTAGCCAAACCATCCCGCAACCTCCAAGCAGACTCAACAAGCGACAGTCCTCTACCTCCTCGGCACCTCCCACCCAGACCGACTACAACAATCCTTTCGCAGGCTCGCGTACTCCGCCTAGCGTATTCGTAAGTTCCATCAAAGACCGCACTTCCCTCCCACACAACGCCTCTACCTCCGATCCACGCCAGCTGCCACTCTTGGCGCCCGCTCTCGTACAGCCCGCAGTGCAGGCTCTTGCCACTCTGGCCCCTTGTTCACCAGCTCATCATGTCCATCCTCTAACCATGCTACCTCGTCCTTTGTCGCACCCGCACCCCCTTGCCTCCACGCCCCACTTTCGCGATGCAGACCCTGATCATTGGTTAGTACAAAAGTCTTACCACCGCCTTTCCTTTCTCTCGCTCCTTTGCTGCGTTCGCACACTGGCAGCCTCGCTCCCCTTCCATAAACGCCCTCCGCACATCCCCCCGCCTCGTCCGGCGACAAAGCTCCTCCAACCCTTTCCCGTTCTCAGGTCCTAACCTTCCCGTTCCCTTCCTCGCCTTCGCCGTAACAGCCATCGCCCTCTTTGTCATCGTCGTCTGCTTCGTACTCTTGAGGATCGTCATGCGCAACCGCCGCCTACGTCGACTCGGCCTGCTTCCCGACGGCCCCTTCGACCGTCTCCTCGGACCAACAAGAGAGATCGAAGACACCCTGCCCCCGCCCAAGCTGCTCGAGGCCCGCATCGCTCACGACTTCCGCCCCACTGCCCTCGACGCCGATGTCAAGGCTCGCGGCTGGGACGCCGTCATGCCCATCTCGGCCGCAGTCCCACCCGTCCTCTACTCGGACCTTTTCCCCAACAACGCCAAATCCAAAGGTCAAGACAACACCACCAACACTGCCAACGGTCAAGTGCCAGGCGAGGGACAGGCCGCTGACGGCGCAGCCAGCCACTCGTATCCGCCAACCTCGGCATCCTCGGGCGGATTGACGCGTCGTCTGCACGTCCCGTCGTTCCTCCGTCGCAATGGCGACGCAAGTCACGCCAGCGAAGGCGCAGATGACAGCAGCCATGGCGCTCTCAACGAATCAGGCGCAGGCGTCGCCGATGGAGACTCTAAGCGTGCGCTTCCCGACACCAGCACTCCAGCCTCGGTCAACGTCACCGTCCTCATCGCCATGCCGTCGCAGCGCACCGTCTTCCCGTCCGCGCACATCTCCAACAATGCATCGGCACTCAAGTCGCAGCGATCGCTCAAGCTGGATCCGGCTGCCGCGGCCAAGATTGACGAGGTGGAGGAAGGCGCCGACGACGCCTCTCGCAGCCTCAGACGCACCGCCAGTATCAAGAGCTTCCGCACCGCCGCTTCCGCCAAGAGCATCGGCGACGCGCGTAGGGAGGCCTTCTTCAACAAGATGAATCAGGACGAGGGGAACACGGCCAACGCGGCCGACATCCACAACACGCATCTTGACGATGAAGACGAGGAGGAACTGCCAGAACTCGTGTTTGGAACCGCCAGCGTACCCATCTTCACTCGCATCCACGGTTCCGCAGCCGGACGCGAGCCTTTTGCTGGCACGTCGGAAGCCTACCAGCCGCTTCGATCCGAACTCATGCGCCTCGTCACGAACGCGCACGAGGCGCGCGAGCGCAAGGCTGCTATGGAGGCCGCTGCCAAACAGGCCGAGAAGGACGCGTCCAACGAAGACGACGGTCAGACCACCATCGACGCGCGGTCCACAACCCAAGGCGGCGTTGCGGCCAATGCCCGAAATGCGGATGGCACCACCAATGGCCCTCGTGTCAGCGGCAGCGAAACGATCGATAGCGAGACCGCTGCTGTCATCGGGGCTCCGGGCTTGTCCACAGTCCCTGCTGCAGCTCATCAGGAAGGGCTTGGCGACGTGGTGACACGAATGATGATGCCCGAGCCCATGGTGACACAGCACGGCAACGTCGCGCTGGGAGCAGACCCCGTGCCTGCATCTGCCATCAATGGTCCGTTGACGCGCTTCTCGGAAGACCCGCGACCTAGTATCGGTGTCAATTCGAACCTGTCTCGCGACGAGATGACTACTCCTGCGCCTGGCGATGGTCCCGGCGGCTACAACACGTCGACACTCACGCTTGATCCGTTGCTCGGCGACCGTGCCGGCACTTACGGCGGCGCAGACCAACACACCGCCGCTGCTGCAACGAGGACATCGTCCTAAGAGACGGAATCGACTTCTGGCTGGTTCTTTGTATTCTTTTCCTCCCCCTTGCATCCACGGATCTCCTCAGCTACGAATGATACCACTTTCAACACCGGGTCGACGGTCCGCACAGAGCATGCTGTTCTGGACAGCACGAGTGGGTCTTGACAGGCGCGAACATGAGGTATGGGCGTGAGAAATCATGAAAACACGAAAGGAAGAGGTTGCCGACGAGATTCAGGGACGGAGGCCTTCGAACTCTGGATGGCCACGGAGGAATGCGCGACGTCCCACACCGAGACTGTCGATGTGCAGGATCGAGTAGCTGGCCTTTTCTGTCGGTGCAGCTTCGGCGGCTTGGACCGTCTTGACTGCAGCTGATGGAGGCGCGAGAACCTCAACGCCCCTCTTAGCGTCGTCTGAGCAGCGGGGCGCGGAGATATTGAACCCGTTCATGGCCGAGGGAACGGGGCGTTTGCGTCGGTACACGGGCCTGGGAGTGCTGGCGAGGCTGTTGGGGTCAAAGTCCGGAATCGCATACTCCCATTCTTCCGCCCTCGATCCATCGCCCGCCACCTCCACTTCGGCCGTGCTTGGCTTGGCTTCGACAGAACTGCGTCCGAAGAATCCGGTGACCCAGTCAGAGGCATCGGTCAACAGACCACCCAGACTCAGCATGCGCAGGCCCGAAAAGTACGCGCCAGCAAGCGTCGGCGACGCAAGGTCTGGCGTTTGTTTCGCTTGCGTCTGGCTCGAACGCGGACCAAGACCGAAAAAGCCAAGCAGGTGCTGTGGCAGAAGCGGCACATAGCTCAGCATGTTGGAGGCAGTGTCACCTGCCGAAAGTTGCGTGTTGTTGCAGTCTGCGTCATGGACGCCCTCGTCGTTCGAGGTCGTCGGGGTGTATCCTGCACTGCGGATCAAGCTGGCGCCGATGCGACTTGATCCTGCGAGGAACTCGATGAGCACGGTCCCGCCCTGCATGTTCTTGATGCGTTCGGCGCGCTGTTTCTGCTTGTGCAGCTCGACTTTCTTGCGCTGCACCTGACGCCGCTTATCTTCGGTGGACAGCAGCTCGATGGCCGAGCCGTCGTCGAAGGAGCGCGGGCTGGACAGAATAGACGAGGGGTAGAAACCAGCCTCGCCACGCGCAGCAAGATGCGTGTACGGTGCGTCGATGGGCAGCTGACCCGCGTCGAGCGCTTCGCGCCATACGCGGTCCTCGATGGAGCGCACCTCGTCTGTGCGCAGCGCCGAGCGAGGCAGATGCTGACCCACACCTGAAGAAGGTTGTGCTGACTTAAAGGGCGACATGATGTCTTGTTCTGGCCAAGCTGGGTTAGAGTCATCGGTCGTAGCTTTTCGATCCTGGGGCTGCTGGTCAGCTTCATCATCCGACATGCTTTCCAGTGCAGTTTCGGCCTTGCTTGTCCGATGCGACACCTCGCTCGCTTGCCTGGATTTGACGCGTTGCGTGGGATGAGCCGACTGAAGACCGGCCTTCTGAACTGCTCCCCCAGGCTTCTTCTTGGGCTTGCCTCTTGCCTTACGCCACATGCGCACGACTGGACCACCTACGGTGCTGCCACTGGCATCGGAAGCATACTCGCCGTCCGAGTCTGGATGGTTGGCGTCTCGAAGAAGCTCTGGTCTGTGCTTTTCGACGTCATGCGAGGCATGGCCCCGGATCGAGATGGAGCTCGAGGGAAGGTTGTGGTGCGAGATGGAGCTGGCATCGATCTCGATGGCATCGGAATCGTAGCTGGACATGGCATCTGCATCAGACTCGGCAGTGAAGAAGGCCGAGGCGGTGCTGGTACGACGCGAAGCCGGCGCATCAGCCGTAGCGCGAGAATCTGCACGAGCGCGAGTACGGCTGGCTGAGCTCGGCTTGGGTGGTAAAGGCGGCGGAGCAAAGGTGTCGGCGGCGAGGATGGAGGCTGTGCGAGAAGGCGGGCGTTGCGCATCCGGGTCACGGTAGAGAGCAGCAGGACGGTGGACGATCGTGCTGGGTTTGGGAGTGTCGAAATCACGCTCTTCCTCGTCGACTTGCTCTTCGACAGGATCTTGTGAGAGTGTGAGGAGCGCAGGATGTAGGCCGAGGGCTTGTGAAGGCGTCTTGTCTGGTAGGATAGGAGCCAGCTCGTCGAGAGGAGTGACAGCTTCGTGATCATCGTGTACTTCAGCATCGGGCTCGCTGCTGCTGGCTGTGTAAGCTGCGGCGGGTTCGTCAGCCTCGAGACTGATGTGCGAAGCGAGAACGCTGACGATCTGACCGGTACGATTGTCGACGGCGACCAAGCTGTTGCGGTACTCTGAATGAGTGACGAGGCGGTTGACGTTGCGAAGAACGACTTCGGGAGTGTCGCCAATACGCATGGACGATGAGCCATCGCGCAGCCGCCTCGAACGGATGGTTGGGACTGCTGTCGCCTCGTGTGTCGGACTTGATGGAGTGTCAGGAGCAGGATCGAGCTTTGCGCTGGGTGTAGTGATGGCGAGCGAAGAATCGGACGACTCGAGAGGCTGCGCAGATTCTTGCGCCGGTTGTTCCTGGTCTTTGGAATGGGATGGTGTTGCGAGCGAGGAGGAGGGAAGGGCGAGGAAGGTGTCTTTCCACGGGTATCCATTGTTTTCCCTGAGCCAGGGAGGGAGAGAAGGGAGGGGAGCAGGATAAGACTGAAGCAATGCTTGAACGTGGTGTACGACGGGAGCAGGAGTGCTGATGAGCCACACGGTCCAGATGGCGCGATTTGCTACGCCGTCTTTGCTCCACCTGTATCGATCGAAGGCGCCGTCTTCTCCGATGTCCTCAAAGAACCAGAAGCTACCTCCGTCGAGGCCCTTGAGTCCGGTGCCGAGGCCGGGATAGAGGGTGCGATCTGCAGCGTCGAAGCCCGAGATCTTGGATTGGGATATGATGTCGCCCGAGACGGGGTCGCGCTGAAAGGATCGGAAGGGAAGGACGAAGCGGCGAGCGGCGCCCTGAAGCTGTGGGTCGCTCAAGGTGACCGATATTACGAGGGTGGCGATGGTGGGATCGAGCGGGTCGGGCACGACGAGGATGGAGAGCGGGCCGTAGACGTCGGTGAGCACCACATCTTTGGAGGCGGTGCGACCGACACCGATGTTGTCTCTGGGTACGTGTCCGTTGATGCGCTTGGGAGGTTCCAGCGGCGGCACCGTCTTGATGAGACGCGCGGCTGGATGCGTAAAGACGGTGATCGTGGGCAGTGCGCGTGGCTGCATCGCCGTCGACATGGTCGCGATGGGCTATAGAAAAAGGTCGAGCCGCGACTGGATGAGGGCTCTTTGCCAACGCAGGTTGGTGTGTCAAGAGTCTATGGCGAGGAGGAGGGATGGAAGAGGCAGGCGGATGCTCGTTTCGTGCTCATCCAGAGCGGAGGATGGATGCCATGACATTCAGCGCAAGGTGGGGAAAACTATGAGGAGCGTCAGGGGGGTTGATGGAAAGCGAGAGGAAGGGCGGGTGTGACAGAGCCCCTGAGTGGCTTTGGGGGGATCTGCAGGGTGCAGGAGGCTGCATATTTGGGCCTCGCAGCCGCCCACGCGCCTCGCCCCTGTCCAGCTGAGCCGCCCCGTCTCAGTGTTGTTCTCCTCTCGAATCTTTTTGGCCAAATCGGCACTGTTATATATGGTGTTCTCACATGTTCAGAGCTGAAAAAAGGTTCCTCTGCATGAGAGGGTGCCAGAAGCTTGTGGAAGGTAGCGCGACATCGTGCCCCACCGAGCGTCCCCACACTGGTCACTGCCTCGGCATTAGCTCATCCAGCTCCGACTGCATCCTGCAGCGCAAGTGCAACACATCGCTCAAAACCGCTCTGCACCAACTTCATGCTTTCAGGGCCGGGAGAAGGGTGTACAGCCCTAGTGATGTGCACAGCGGCTCCCAGGTTTGCCATTGCCGGCTATGGTGTAATATTTCGGAAATAAGCCGAGCGGGCGCATGTGCCTCCACGCGCGAATAAGGCTTTGAGCTGTCGGCGCAGCAGCGGTGCTGTGCGCTGTGGTGGGGCAGAGTGTGACAGCCCGGCAATCAACCAAGACCAAATGCGCAGCCTCCACGCAGCCGCTCGGCAACCTTTCTTTCCACAATCACTCAGCCGCAACTTACTTGAGACGCACTCGTGCCCTCTCCCACACTCTCCTCCCCCTACCATCATCCCTCTTTGAACTAGCGCAACCCATCTCCCCTTGGCCAGCTCGCTGCCTATGGCGCCATCATCGCTACCACCATGGAGCAAGCAAACTCCTCGCAGCCTCCCTCCTCTTCCTCGTCCTCTTCCTCAAATCTAGAGCCTCGCTCCGATGCGCCCATCGCGACACACGACCCGCAACGGCAGGAAAACGGACAGGAGCAGTCTCCATCTGATGCTCATCATGCATCCACCTCGAACGTCGCCGAGCAGCCACCTCCAGCATCTTCGATTCCCTCGTCCTCGTCGCCTTCTGCACAGCGTCGGGCAGGCTCAGCCGACCAGTTCCAGCAGCACTCGAACGACAATGCTACGGCCTCTGCCGCAACCTCGTCGGATCCGGCCCCCACGCTCTGGGAGAACTTCATGGCCAGCCTGCGAAACGTCGTTCATCGCAACCCCTCCCAGCCTTCAAACGACGCGCAGCCGGAGTCCCATCCCGACCAACCTCAGATTCCTCGCTCGGCACCCGCTCCGGCAAGTCGGCAAGCGCAGAACCAAAATGAGGCGACCAACCGCTCAGATACTGGTGTAGACACCGATGACAGCGGACTGCCCCGCCCACCTCTCTTCTTCAGGCTGCCTTTCAACGGCCCCGACGGCAATCCAGCCCTCCTGGCTTTCCATCCGCAGCCTCTCCCCAACCGCAACTCGCAGTCCACCAACGCGCAAAGCCAGTCAGACACTCCTGCACGCCCTTCAACGTCCAGCGCCTCGTCAGACCCGCAGACATCGCCAACCTCTGGCTCCACCTCGTCTCCCTCCGATCGTCCAGGGGCCAACGCAGACGCAGGCACCCACTCTGCGCCTACGCCTCCCAACGCACATCCGCATCCTGCAGGTCACGTTCCCGTCTCCCCTCTCTATGTCCCCTTTGGCGCCTCGCCCTTGCCCTTCTCATTCATCTACGACGCCAACACCCAGACCGCTTGGCCCATCGCTCAAGTTACGCCAGGCTCCCCTCCAGGCGGTCCTTCGCCCGACGCTCCCCAATCCCATCAACCTCGTCTCGTCGCCGGTCCGCCGTTCCGCATCATCCTCGACATCCACTTCGCGCCCGCCCCCGAGCCCGAACAGCCCGACCCCCAAAAGGCCGCAGCTTACGTCAAGCAGCTCGAACGCGCCGACGCAGAGCTGCGCTCCCGCATGGCCAGGCTCGGCATCGGTAGCATCGGAGGCTTCGCCACCGCTTCCGGCTCCGACGACCAGGACGCTCTCCTCGGCTGCGGCGTCTGTCTGGACAGCTACGAGGCTGAAGACCGCCCAGAGTGGATCGATGGCCCCAGGAGCCAGGACGAGGCTGTCGTCGCCGTCCCCTGCACCGGACACCACACCCTTCATGCAGGATGCTTGCGCGACTGGCTCAGCAAGCTACCACCCTCGCAGTGGACATGCCCCTTCTGCCGCGCTAGCCTCAGTGCCCGTCCAGACACCACGCAGTCTCCACCGTCGCACACCGCCGCACACAAGTCCACCTCTGCCACCACACCTCCCGTGCACACCAGCCTTCGCGACGAGGTGCGTGCACGCGAAAGGCAACGCGGATGGCGATGCGATGCACCCGCATGCTTACCCCGCTACCCGAACGAGTCTCGCGTCGACGACGCCCATCTCGAGCTTCCACAGACGAGCGACGACATGACTACCGATCTCGTCAAGCTCTCGCCCTGCCGCCACGAAGTCCATCTCGACTGTCTCTGCACCAGCATGCGCATCGAGAATCCCAATTGCACCAGCGACGGCCTCGACATCTTCGTCAGCGACGGTGAAGAAGACGAAGAAGCAGACGACTCTCAAAATGCTCTGCAACAGGTCGCACCGTCGTTGGCTGACCCAAACCCTGGCCTGCACAAGGATACGGTCGGGAAGTGGGTCTCCTGTCCCACGTGTCGAAAGGAGGTATGGGCTCAACTCCCTCTCCGTCGCAAGCCTCACCGGCCTAGAGCCGGAATCGAGTCCCAGCTCCCCGTGACGGCACACAAGACGGAATCCGCGACGTCGTCCTTGCACGAGCCGCACGCAAGCACAAACACAAACAACGATTTCAGCGCTTCTGTCGACCGCTTCGAGGAATTCGCTGTGGACGCCATGCTCCACCCCTCAACCTGATCTGCCCCTTGCCTTCGTCGCCGTCTCGTCTCTCAACTGTCAGGCGATGCACAGGCTGCGTGGAAAGTGGCTCCTCTGATACCCATGCTCCCACCTTCCCCACGCATTCTAGTTCTCTTTCCCGCTCGCATTCCTCGCAATTGTACTCTACTCAATCCGCATCGCTTGTTTCTGGCTGGCATCGTCTCGCCCCTCGCGTCTTCTCTGTCTCTCGAGCTAGACAACGCAAGCGGTCCACATGAAGGTTCAATTCAATATATGCATTAGGGATCCGAGCAAACATGAAGCGGGCCAATCGTATAGTG
>AWNI01000015.1:0-24204 GCA_000517465.1 Moesziomyces aphidis | reverse complement strand
CGATTCCGGGTTGGCCCCCTTCCTTTTTTTGCTTTTTGGTCGTTCTCGGACTACGTCTGTGCACGTCAAGGCGTTTGCTTCCTGTTTTCAGCAGCACACCTCCACATCCACACCTGTGTGGTCGACGTCGACCATCACCTGCGCCTTCCCTCAGCTTGTCGCAAACTGCGTCCAGACTTCTTGACGACTCTCCCGGCTCAGCTTCAGCGGTCCATCAACGGTGGGCCCTCTTTCGACCATGAAGGAGCTTTCCTCGTCGGATCCACCGGCAGCAAACCAATATCCAACAGTCTCTACACAGCCATCACACCTTTCAGTGCACCACAGTCATCCGCACGACGATGAAGCGGAAAGCAGCCGCAGGAGCCGTGCTCCCAGCTCGCCCTTCAAAGATGACGACTCCGCGCCAGATTCACGATCTTATGTGGCACGTGAACTTCTCGATCCTGACGAGCTAGAAGAAGGCGACAGCGACACTGCGTCCGAATTCGATGCTTTCTTACGTCAGGGTCGTATCGATGTCGGTCAGACTTGGGACGATAGTAGCGAAGATGAGGACGCTGTTCATCCGCTGCACCAGGACCGCACGCTGCCCCTTTCGGCCACCGGCGACACCGCGGCAAGGCGCAGCAGGCGTGCCAACAAGAAGAAAGTTCGGCCCGAGTCGTATCTCCAATCGCTCCGGCCGACGCGCGAGCATCGTAAAGCTTGGTGGAAACTTCTCACCAATCCAGGAACGCCAGCAAGCCTCTCGGCCCCTCACGTATCGGCCAATCTCTTCTCGGCCAGCCTGCACCCGGCTGTGCTGCTGTCCATGCCCCACTACTTTGCCCGCACCGGCGTCTTGTTCGGAACGGTCGCATTGGTCGTCGTCGCAACTTTGGGCGGAGTAGGCGGCGGGCTCTGGGTCGTTCTGAGCCGATACGTCAACGGCAGCTCGATAGAGGCCATCGTCGGTGCAAGCTTCGGCAGATACACGCCGTGGAAGGGCGGTCTCGGCAGGGTGGTGTCCGGTCTCCTTCTCGCACTGTACGCAACTGGCAGCGCCATCATTGGCTACTTTGCCCTCGCCGATCTCCTTTTGCAGGTCTTCTTCAACTATGCGCCTCGAGGCGTACCTCTGCACGATCGAGCTTTCGTCACCCTCGTCGTCGGCGGACTCATCTCCGTTCCGCTCGTCATCTTCCCACTCGCCAAGCGCAATGTGATTCGACTCAACACGTTCTTCTCGCTCACCTTCTATCCGATCATCGTCACCATCATCCTGGTCAAGATCTATACCAGCACGCCTCCAGTGGCTCTTACTGGGGTCCCTTCGACCAGTGGCCGACCGGTCGGGCGCGATGAATGGCCGAACATCAATCCTCTGCATCCCCCATCCGTCTGGGCGCCTATCTCCTTGCTGCCACTGTTAACGCTGAGTGCTTGCCCGCTGCAGATCCTGGCGCATCAGCGCAGTCTGCGCAGGATCGGGACCTCGCGGTCAAACGTCAAGGCTTTCATTGGCGCACAAGCTGGTCAGGTGCTCTTCATCATCATCATGGGCATCCTGTTCGGTGTGGTCGCGGGCGTCAACGGCGTGCAGGGACGGTTGCGAAAAAACAGCCATCCGAATCTGTTCGCTTCGCTGCCTAATGATGACGATCTGATCAATGTCGCCAGGATCCTCTTTGTTGCCATCCTCGCCACGCATCTTGCCATCTGCCTCACCACGGCTCGCTCTTCGTGGGGCAGGCTGCTCCGGCAGCTCAACATTCACCCGCTACGACGACGGCAGCAGGCCATCCGTCTGCCTCTTGACGAGCCGGCAACATCGTCACCCCTTGTTGGCGGGACGGGCGGATCCATGTCGCATGCAAACGTGTCCAATGCTACGCATTCGGGCGAGGAGATCTCGCAGATCGGAAGGTGGAAGCGAAAGTGGGGCAAACCCGCTCGGAACGCTCTGGCCGGTCTTCTTCTGTGGGGCGTGACAGCGGCGAGTGCCTTCCTCTCAGGCGCCGGGGGCTTCCGTCGGACGGAAAAGGCAGGCGAGGAAGCAAGATTCACTCGAGCCTCGGAGGTGCTCGGTCTGATGGGCGCCGGCGTTGGCTTTGTGATGCCAGGTCTGGTGTGGATGATTCTCTTCCACATTCGACGGCCTCGCGCCATCTTGCCACCGTTTGCGAGCGAGCTCGGCAGGACAGCATCAGCTTACTTCAGTGGTCCGCTGTCAATGCTGGCGAGGAATCGTCACTATCTGCTGGGAGGAGGTAGGCAGAACGAAGACGGCGAGCGACAGCCGTTGTTGGCCGGTGCCGACAGTGCCGATCAAGACCACAACGATGGTGCGTCCACGAGTTCTGCCACCGCTCGACCCCGTGCGCCGATTTCAGACGCCGCAAGCGCTGTCTCGGGATTACACTCTCACCGCTCGAGCCGACATGTTCCGCCTGCGTCATTGGACCAGGATTCAGCTTCGATCCCAAGCCACCTTACAGAACAGACGGGCGATGACCGCGACGAGGCCACGACGATCCTGCTGGCCCGAAAGGAACGCCAGCTGCAACGTCGGACGCGGGGCAAGCGCATTTACCAGGATGTCATCGTCTTTGCCGCGGTGCTGCCTCTGGGATTTGCGCTGCTCGTCCTGGGAGCCATCGAGCTCCAACGCGGCGGCTACTGAGCCTTTTGCGGATCCGAGCAAACGCCCGCCGACGACTGCGGCGAACACTGCTACACCTTCATCTCGAGGCAGTCAACGCTGTCGTATCCTTCCACATGTAGTCTCTTCACCCAGTCATACCGAGCGGATTTTCCGCGGCATCAGCAGCTTCTGTTCTCCATGATGCATGGATCTTCTGAGCTCAGTTCGATGAAGGTGGCGGGATCCCGAAGCAGATGCAGAGGCAAAGCTTATCTGATAGGCCCTTGCTTCTTTTGAAATCCGGCGGTTGAATGTTGCCGCAGGATTGAAACAGCGCAGTGGAGAGGAAGACGACGACAAGGTGGGAGTTGGCTCCAGCGAGCAGGATGCGAGCGGGAAAGCATCCTGCTGCCAATCGATCCGCCTTCCTCCTTCCCGGAAACGCCGCGGAAAATCCGGATCATAATCCCGCACGTCTACTTGCTCACATCTTTTGTGCTTGGTGTCGGAGGGGAAGAAAGACTGCCGTCACGCCCTACTCTGCCTTCAGGGGCTCCGTTGCATGCCCAACGACAGTTGGCTAACCTCCGAAGGGAACTGTGAGCTTAGTGGATCGCATCGCAACCTTGCGCTTTTTCCGCGCGAGCTCGGAGCTTGCTCGAGCATCGAGGGCACTCGGGTCTTCCGCCCAGTTCGGGATATTTCCGGGAAATTTCCGCGCTGATTCTCGACAATCGGCCCTGCAGAGCCATGAAAGATGGCTGAAGCTCGCGCAAAGCACTCGTCCACAGGCGAGCTGGAATGCTGAGCCACGGCAATTCAGACCTCGGGTCTAGGAACAGCCCGTATTCGAGTCCCGCGAATGCAAACAATGAGGTTCCATGGAAAAGCCGCGGAAACCTGCATTGCCCCGTGAAGAGAAGAGACGGGTTCTCAGCGTGCCTGCGGTCCGCACTCAACCCGGATCTGGGAGGCGCATTTCAAGCTGCATCATCATTTTGTGCAGCTGTCAGCGAGCGACTCGGTGTCTAACCCCTGCTGCGGATGATGCTATCAAAATCGCGTGGGATCATCATCCCACGGAGTTCCAGTGGAGCCAGCCCCCGGGAACATCCTCTTCATCTCCGTGCCTCGCATCGCTTTCGGCCTCCTCTTCCTTCACTAGAAACGCCTTCTTCCATAAAAGCGGACCGCTGACATCGCAATGAGAAGAAAGCCCTAACCGTTCCTCCATCATCCATCTTGCAACGTTCCTGGTCAACCTCATCGACCCCGTCCTCTTCCAGGAAAATGGCATCCGAGCAACGACTCGCTTCGACAAGCTCCACCGAGGGGAGCTCCGCCGTGCACGGGGCTCACGTCTCGCCGCAAACTGCCAAGGAGATGCAGGCAGAGACAGAACAAGCGCCTACACCGGCGCGGCAGCCTCCGCAACTCGGCCAGGAGACCTTCTGGTCGCCTCGAGTGCGCGCCCAACGTGCCGCCTATCTCAAAGCCATCGGTAGCACGACACTCATCATCTGCATCTTTGTCTGGGCCATCATGAGCATGTATTGGGGCTCAGTCTGGAAGGAGATCGATCTTTCGCCCAACCTCGACGGATGGATCATCAACCGCGACAGTGGCGAGATCGGCTCGGCCGTCCAAGAGGCGTTGCTCGCTGCCAACGAGGGTGCCAAGCCGCACAGCACCTGGACGGTCATAGATCCCAATCGTTTCCCTACGCAGGAGGAAGTCGACTACCAGGTCACCAACACTCTGGCCACTTGGATTGTTGTCACGGTGGAAGAGAATGCCACCGCAAAGCTCGAGCAGGCGCGAGCCAACGGAGATGCGTCTTGGGACCCTCGCTCTGTCGTCTCTCTCACCTACGCTACTTCGCGCAACTTCCAAGCGCTTCCCTCCGTGGTGCTTGCTCCAGCAACAGCCACACTCAACAAGGCGCTCGCACAGCTCAGCTCGCAGCTCGCCAAGCAGTATCTGAGCTCCATTGCCACCAATCAGACTGCCATCAACAATCTAGCCAACGCGCCACAGACGATTGCCAACCCGATCATCGCCGTTAATCGCGACTTGAGGCCGTACGATGTTCCCGTTGCTATCGCGGTTCTAGTTGTGGGCCTGATCTACCTCTGCATCCTCGCCTTCAACGCTACCATGGCCAACTTCGGCGGTCGCCAGGGCCTGCAGCCTTTCCTTCGATACCGCTCGCTTGTGGCGATGCGCATCATCGCGCCTCTCGTCTGCTACTTCTTTATGTCCCTCATGATCTCGCTGCTCAACATCCCCTTCAATGTCCCCTTCGGACGCACGTTCAGCTACGGCGCCGGTTTTATGACGTGGTGGGCTGCTACCTTTGTCGGAATGTGCGTGCTCGGTCTGGTAACCGAGTGCGCCATCTCCCTGGTCGGGCCGCGCTTCATCGGCTTTGCTCTCGTATTCTGGATCATCATCAACGTCTCGGTCGCCAACCTGCCCATCGAGCTTTCGCCATCCTTTTACCAGTACGGCTATTCGATGCCCTTCTACAACATCCGACAAATCTACATCAAGATCATCTTTGACGTCGGTCAGCGCGTAGAGATGCTCAAGTACTTCGGCATCCTCTGGGCCTGGCTCGCCGTGATTCTGATCACCTTCCCCGTTTGGATCCACCTCGAGCAAAGGTCGGCTCAGAAGGCGCGCCAGGCCCAGCAGAAGGGTCCGAAGAACGCAGGCTCTTCGTAGCTCGGCGTCGTCTCGCGTTGCTGTGCCCAAATCGTTGCGTGCCAAGATACCCCGGTGGAACTTCCGAAGTGTTCGTTATTCATCCCACGTTCTTCCGTAATACAAAACACTCAGATCCGCATCGATAGTGCCTAGGCTTAGGGCCAGCTCATTTGCACGCGGCCTTTGGGGTGTCAGCGATCGGGCGGCCTTCCCACCTGCTGCCATGAGCTGAGCGAACCTTTCACGTCGACTCATCTCGTCGGAACATCCGAATGTCGGTGGTGAAGCCACCGCTAGCAGAGGAAAAGGTCCGCTCGTCGTGAAGGTTCATTGGGTCGGAGATCGCATCGGATGGGCCGAAGATGCATCTGGTGCGGAGGGATGCCAGCGACAATGTTGGGACCGCTTCTTGCCCAGAGCTCCCACCGCTTTGATTGCCAAAGACGACCGGATCAGCAGTTTGTTTAAGGTGAGCAATGAGCAAGGGCCGCTTCCAGACCATCAGGAGGGCTATAAAATGGCCACACCCACTCCTTTGTCGCCTCCCGTCTTCTCCATCCCATGTCACTGGACACTCTTATCTTCAGCTCAATTCAACGTCACTTTGAGAGCGATGCATCTTGGCTATACGATTACTTTCCTCTTCCTTGCGAGCTTCGATGTCGCTTCTCAATCGTAAGTCAAAGAATCAGAAGAGAACGCAAATGTGCCATCTGGGAGGTCTCTACGCCAGAAGAATGCACACTGACCAGAGTCTATGCATCGGCTCTCCGCCTCGGCTTCCAAAGCTTGCCCAAGCTGACTCCGCGCCAGCTCGCCGTGAACCAGCTCGTCAACGCATCTCGCATTCTCGCCTCGCAGGGGGTCGCAGACGACTGTGCCGGGCACATCTCCATCCGTGATCCGCTCTCCCCAGACACGTTTCTGATCACTGGTGGTAGCAGGACACCCACTAAAATGACTCCGGCCGACGTTGCCGTGGCTAGGATCAATGATTCGCAGGTCATTTCGGCCGCTCTTGACGATCATGAGCCTCCGATCCGCCCTGCCGAGATCTTCATCCACTCGTCCATCTATCAGAGGTTCCCCAACACGACGGTCAACAGTATCGCCTACTACCAAGCCGAGCAGCTGCTGCCTTGGTCTCTCTTCGCTTCGGACTCCGCCGGTGTCAACACATCTCAAGTGACGGCAGATGACCTCACTGGTTTCTTCGCAACGACTGCAGGCGCCTCCTTCATGGGACCTCATCCCGCCCCGGTCTTCAGCGTCTTTGACGACGATCCCGACGCGACAACGATTGCCGTCGACGATGCGGCCAAGGGCTTCTCGCTAGCGACTTTGTTTGGTCCCGCTGATGCTGCAGTCGCTAGTGTCAACGAAACCGACGGATTTAGGCCTCTGGTGCTGATGCGTAACGATGGAGCCACCGTCGTCGGAACCACGGTCCCCGAGGTCACCTTCCGCTTTGTTCAGGCGGTGAAGAGTGCCAGGATCCAACACTGCGCATCGATCCTCTCGGCACAGAACGGATCGGTCCCGCGCTTCGTGCCGGCTCAAGCGACCAAAACCAGCGACGAGTATCTTCGCAGCTGGCTGCTGTGGATTTCGCAGGTGGAGAACGCCATGGCTGCGGACGTGGCCCGCAGCCCGGAGCTGTGGGCCGGCAGTGGCAATGCGGCTGCTACAGGTGCCGGCAGCGAGAATGCTGCGAGTATGAAGGCGCCGCTGTCGAAGGGACTGGCACTCTTCGTCATCTGCTCCACCTTCTCTTTGACATCCCTGCTCTCGCTTTGAGCGGGAGGGCGAATCGATCATGCGGACACACTCCGTGCCGTAGCCACGCAAACTCGGTATCGGGTTGTATTCCATCACAGCTTAGCCTGACTGGGAGACACAAAACCCAGAATGATGTCTTCTTTCCGAGGGCTCTTTCTACGAGACTCGGCATCCTCCCTGCGTTCCTTTTCGATCTCGCGTTCGTCTTGGCGAGTCCAAACCTTGTATTCGGCGTGCGATGTGTCGACCGGGTTGCCGAGAATGTAGTCGAGAAACAGTTTCCAGATGGTTTCCTCCTTGCTCAGCGAGGCGCGTGATGGTTTCGGCTGACTAGAGATGGCGTCTTCAAAGTCCTTTTGTGATGTGTATGCCTCGCCGTGCTCGACGGGGACAAGCTTGGGCTCTTTGCTCTTTGTGAATGCGTTTACATGGCCGCAGCTAGGCCATCCTTTCTTGACGGGGTCGATCCAGAGACTCTGCTTGAGTCCGTCGGAGTGGTCAAACATGCCCAAATACTTTTCCATCATGTTCCTGGTGAGAGAGCGCGGACGAAAGGTGAGGTGAGGTTGCGAGAATGGAGTCAGGTCTAGCTGGTCTTGCAAATGCAGTGTCATTGATCAACTTACTTTCCGATCTTGTCGTCATCTTCGAAACCGACATAGAGTAGCGGCACGCCCTTGAGGCCCCGGGCAAGCTTCATATTCTCGGGACGGTTGAAGGCGAAGTGCGGATGGAAGTACCACTGCACCCACTCTAAGCCAGGGCCGTACGGCAGATCGTATCCAAGACCGAGATTGGCCGCGCGGAAGATCTTCTCCTCTGCAAGCGGCTTGACGACAATCTCTGTGAAGCCAAACTCGGCGGCGTCGGGCTCCTTTTGATTCTTGACGTAGGCATTTCCGCCGCACACGTTGAGCAGGCGCTTGACTTTGGCGCGCGGTCCATACACATGATCCGCTGGGAGGACCGCCATGAGGTGACCACCAAGGCTATGCCCGATGACAGTGACATCTGCTTCGGGATTGGACTCGTAGGCCAAACGTACAATCGACGCCAGATCCACTTTGCACCAGGTGGTGGTCAGATCAACGTGGTCTGGACACCGACGTAGCGCTTCCTCAAAGTAGTCTTCGTCCTCGGCGAGCTTGGCTGGATCGCATTCGAGCGGGAAGGAAGCACCGGAGAAGCGGTAGTCGAAGGTGTAAGCAGCGACGCCATTCTGGGAGAGCCAGGCGGCTACGTTGTGGTAGAAGCGAGCTTGTACGCCCGTGGCATTTGCGAATACGACGCTGGCCTTTACATCGGCCGACGAGGTGGGGCGAAAGATGGTGACTGCGAGGGGAAAATCGTCCCAGGTGCGGTGCCTGATGGCCACCTTTTCTGCGCTCACCGTCATGTTGGCGGCATGTGCACGCAAGTTGCGAGGGAGGATGCTGGTGCGAATGAAGGTCGGCGAGACGAGAGTTTGCCGGGACTTCTATGGTCTAGTGTGGTAGGGAAGCAGCTACAGTATACCGAGGAGACTTAATAGGATCGCCGTGGCGCGACCCTGAAATCCGGCAGCACGGCTATCCTTTTAGCCGTTGTGGAAAGCTTCCGGCGAGCAGACCCAACATATTGAGCGAGATTCAACGCTGCAAGCGGAAGGTGCACACTACCGACTCAAAAAAGCGGGTTACTTTCAGCCCGTGCTCGTCAAACTCGTCGATTGCGGCCGCAGCGAGCTGCCAGTTCTGGTAAGGGGCGGCGGCAAGCGGCAAGCGAGCTTCATGCTCCGAGCCATGGCTGGTGGGTCCCTCGTCTGAATTCCAAACTGTTGCCGGTTGCGGGGGTTGCGCGGGGGTGGAGGCCCAAATCGGGGAGCGATTCGATGGCAGCAGATCGCCGATGGACGACGCGTTCCGCGGGTCGTGGCTCGCTTTTACCGTGGCGTTTGCGACGCCAAGCCGTGATTTGAGGAGGCGCGGAGATTCGATCTTATCAGATGGTCGGCCAGTCGGCATGAGCGCCAAGACCGTGCTCGCTTGTTTCACAGAATCGCAAGTTGGACTTTGGCCGAGCTCACCTGGGTGCCGTTGTCCGCAGACGCTGCAGAAGGCATTCCGTGACTCCACATTCACGAAGCTTGCGTGGGCGATCCAGACAAGACTGTCGCGGACACGTTGGATGTTGTTTTGCGAGGTGTTTCGAGACGAGGCTCCCCGGCGAGCGCTTCAGTGCAAGCTTCACCAGCAGTACGAACGACCGAGCTTTCGTCGGCTTTTGATCGGAGATACGTCGCAGGGATGGTCCGAGACGGGAGGGGCAGACTGCACGAGCGTTGAACTGAAGCGAACGATCCTGTTCAACGAGGTATGACTCCATTGATCCGCGCCTGCCAGAGCCCAAGGGTAGTGGTGACTGGTAGCATGTCACCTCGGGCTTCGACGAGTTCGGATGCGGCGTGCCAGGTCCATGAGGATTCGCGAGCGAATTTGGCTCAAGATGGTCGCGGCCATCGAATGTCGTACTTCCGCTACGCATGCACAGCTCGCATCCATGCTGTGGGAGACCGTGGAGCGACTCGTAGTGCGATCTGATGCTGCGCCAGGCACGGCGGCTTGAGCTGCACATTGCTGCACGAAGACCGAATCAGGAGAATCAGGAATGCCGGGCACGCCTGCAAGGCACGTCGCGCTGTCGCGCTGCCCGGATCAGAAGCTGCTTTACGCGACGCTAAGGTACAGTCGAGACGCGCTGCTGGCAATCTCGTGCTCCGATGCGTATGGCCGCGCGCGGTGCTTTCCGTCCAGAGCAGGAAGCTGCGAGGCTGCGCATCAGACGCGACGCTCGCGCCCAACTCGCGCCAACGTTTTGGCACACGCGTGTGCAGACCAACCAACACGACCCGGGCTGGCGGCCATCGAATTTAGCAGCCCTGCCGTGGCGTAGACTGACGCGTCCGTTGATCTCGCCCGTCCACGCCTGACGCCTCTGCCTCGCGTCCGCTGATCCACCGCCTGCCGCCCTGGGAATTTCGTTGAATTTTTTCCCCTTCCTGTCGGCGAGCGGGAGGTGCGTGTCGTGTAGAGAGCGCGCATTTGCGCCCAGCAGGCAAAGCGGCTCATGTCAGCTCAGCGCGGCGGATCCGTGTCCGAGTCAAGCCTGCCTCTTTTCTTTCGCTGTAGAGCTTCAACTGCGCAGATCCTCTGCGGAAAAAAACCAGGGTCGGAGGCGCGACCGAGCCCGCCAAACGCGTTGACCAGTCGTGTGCACCAACACCACACGCTCTTGCGTCCTACCGTCATCTTCCCTCGCCCTCCGCGCGTCTCTCAGCCAGGCTGAGTCCAGTTCCGCACCTACATAAGTTGCGTCTTCTCTTCTCCATCTCCACCTCCTTTCCGTCCAACATCTCTTCACTCCACCTCGCCCTTCTCATACCCTCCTACGTTCTCCTTGCCTTCCCCATCTGCCCCTCGTCGCCACCTTAGCCACCACCGCCACTGCGTCCATCCTCGCTGCGGCCGCCATCCACATCACCGTCTCTCTCGACACCGTCCCACATACTCGTCCGCCGCCATGTCTGCCGTGACACAGCACAACCTCGAGACGCCTTCTAAGAAGGTCGCCGCTGGCCTCGCCGGCATCGACGTCAACGCCACGCCGTCCAAGAAGCCCGCCGCCAAGCTCAACCTCGACGACGCTGCCGACGACGACTTCTCCGACCCTGGCTTCCTCACCAAGGGCAAGAAGCTCGACCTCGCATCCAAGACCAACGCCGTCGCCGACTCTGCTGACGAGACCGCCGAGGCCGAAGATGTCCACGGCAAGTTTGTCGGTGAGGTTGACCTCCCCGAAGAGGAGGAGCCCCTTCTCGTCGAGACCTCGCGTCGCTTTGTCCTCTTCCCCATCCGCTTCCACGAGGTATGTTTCTCTTTTCTTGCCTGCATCCGACCACGGCAGTGACCGTGTGCAAGCGCATCCACTGACTTTTTCCTCTTCTGCTGCTGCGACTATTCTTTTGGATGCATTCAACAGATCTGGCAAATGTACAAGAAGGCCGAGGCTTCCTTCTGGACCGCCGAGGAGATCGACCTCTCCAAGGACCTCCACGACTGGGACAACAAGCTCAACGACAACGAGCGCCACTTTATCTCGCACGTCCTCGCCTTCTTCGCCGCTTCGGATGGCATCGTCAACGAGAACCTCGTCGAGCGCTTCAGCTCCGAGGTCCAGGCCGCAGAGGCCCGCTGCTTCTATGGCTTCCAGATCATGATGGAGAACATCCACTCCGAGACCTACTCGCTCCTCATCGACACCTACATCCGCGAGCCCGAACAGCGCGAGCTCCTCTTTGACGCCGTCGAGACCATCCCCGTCGTCAAGAAGAAGGCCGACTGGGCGCTCCGCTGGATCAGCGACCGTCGCGCCACTTTCGCCGAGCGCCTCGTCGCCTTTGCCGCCGTCGAGGGCATCTTCTTCTCGGGCTCGTTTGCTTCCATCTTCTGGCTCAAGAAGCGCGGCCTCATGCCCGGCCTCACCTTCTCCAACGAGCTCATCTCGCGCGACGAGGGTCTCCACACCGACTTTGCCTGCCTTCTCTTCAGCCACCTCAAGAAGCGCGCACACCCCGACACCGTGCTCAAGATCATCACCGAGGCCGTCGAGATCGAGCAGAAGTTCCTCTCCGAGGCTCTGCCATGCAGTCTGATCGGCATGAACGCAAAGCTGATGTGCCAGTACATCGAGTACGTCGCGGATCGCCTGCTCACACAGCTCGGCAACGCGCCCCACTTCAACTCGACCAACCCCTTCGACTTTATGGACAACATCAGTCTCGAAGGAAAGGTAAGCATACATTCTTTTCGAGCAATTACAAGCTTATCGTGACCGGCAACCTGACCAACCTATTCGCGCATTGACCCCTCCGTTTTACAGACCAACTTTTTCGAGAAGAAGGTTGCCGAGTACGCAAAGAGCGGTGTTGCGCGAAGGGAGACCGAGGAGGCAGGCGACGGCACGCAGAAGAACACACATGCCTTCTCATTGGAAGAGGACTTCTGATCGTCTTTGCCTGCTTGTTTCTTTCGTCATCTGTCTCGTTCTTGTACATGTTCCGTTTCGCAATGCACTACTCTGTACCATGGAAGCGTCGTCCGGGTTGTTGAAGTGTCTCTCGACGTCCCGAGTGTGAATCGATGCCAATTATGCCCACTGTCAACCAGATCCAGCGTCGCCCCCACGGATGACATCGCGCTCAAGAGCAGTATTCTGCTTCCGCTGAGACGTTCCCTCTCAACGCCGCCTCGAACTGGCGAGCCGTTCGCTGAGCCGTTCGTAGATCCCGCTATGACGAGCGACAGCTTTCAGCCCGAATCCGGCTCCCAGCGGTTCCACAGCACAAATCGAAGTTGTCGGAGGACGCCGAGTCCAGCGTCGCACACATGAACGTCTTTGAATCGGACGAGGAAACCCACACGTCTTCAGCCCCGTGCTTGGCCCTGTGTTTTCGATTCTCGTCTTCGTATGTCTTTGGCCGCCACGCGTCCTGTTGCACTTTCAGACAGAGCCCGTGCTCCTCAGCACTACAATACCGGGATCCTGCACTCTCTTAGTTGGGAGCGGATGCGGGCTTGCGGACAGGTCATCTTGAACCCTCGGCGAGCCTCGCAGACGCTCAAATGGAGCATTCTCGGCCGGTTCAAGTTGGCCGGCCTCTGACGTATTCTGCCCGAGCCGAGGGAGGCCTCCACACGATGAAGCTGACGGCTCTCAGGGGTGCACGGCACGGCAATACACCCAGAGACGGGCAAGGATCAACTGTAGCGGCTGCGCGCAAGCCGTGTGGAACGAGCGAGCCGGCGCAGCTGCCGCTTCGTTTGCCTCAACGACTTGGAAGCCGCGCCCCGACTCTCGCGACCTGAACCTCGCGAAGCCGCAACTGCGCTTGTGCACGGACCTTGACGCTGAATCCCAACCGCACACCAAGTCGTCATAACCGTTCTTGTTCGCCGCCACCACCACCACCCTCATTCATTCATCATCACAAACATCTCCGCATCCACAATGCCAGCTATTCAGCCAAAGTCACACGTCCTTGTCACCGGAGGCTCGGGCTTCATTGCAGTCTGGTGCGTCTACCAGCTTCTCGAGCGAGGCCACAAGGTCCGCACCACCGTTCGATCCGACGCCAAGGGCAAGTACCTTCAAGACCTCTTCAAGAAGTACGGCGACCAGCTCAGTTTTGTCATTGCTGAGGATCTCGAGAAGCAAGGAGCCTTCGATGATGCCGTCAAGGGTGTTGACGCCGTCCTCCACACCGCTTCGCCTTTCCACTTCAACATCGAGGGCGATCCCAGGGGAACGCTCATCAACCCCGCCGTCAACGGCACGCGCAACGTCCTCACCTCGATTCACAAGCACGGCAAGGATGTGAAGCGCGTTGTCATCACGTCGTCCTTCGCGGCCATCCTCGATTCGACCCGCAAAGGCCACATCGTCTACACCGAAAAGGACTGGAACATCTCGAGCGTGGAAAACGTCGAAAAGCAGGGCAAGGACCAGGAAGGCCCCGACGCTTATCGCGCTTCCAAGACCATGGCCGAGCGTGCTGCTTGGCAATTTGTCGAGGAGAACAAGCCCGAGTGGGACTTGGTCACCATCAACCCGCCTCTGGTGTTGGGCCCCATCCTGCACCAAGTTGCCGCTCCTGAGAAGCTAAACACCTCGGTCGGATTTGTGTGGGGTCTCCTGCACGGCTCCAAGAAGGAGGACGATCTCCTCGCTCCCTCTGGCAACTGTGTCGACGTTCGCGATGTAGCCTACGCGCACGTAGAGGCGCTCGTGCGTGCGGACGCGGGTGGCAACCGTTTTGCCACTTCGCTTGGCCCCTTTGTTTGGCAGGACGTGGCCGACGTTATCCACGCCGATGACGCCGTTCCGTCCGAGTGGAAGAAGCAGGTGCCTCAAGGCAAGCACGGCGAGGGCTCTTCGGTCAAGCAGAACGAATTGGATGGATCCAAGGCCACACGTGTGTTGGATCTGCGCTACATTCAGATGCAGGACGTCGTCAAAGACATGGTCGCCAGTCTCGCCGACTACGAGAAGCGCGGCTGGTCCGGTGTGCCCAGCGATCACCTCCTCTCCCTGACCAAGCATTAGTTCTTGTCGATGCGGCCGCTTGGCTTACAATTCAGTACTCGCTAGACGCAATGCTTTCAGAAGGTGAAATCCGAGTGTGAAGCTGGATACGTCCACTTGTCTTTCTGTGTCCGCGCAATCATGTGTGTTGCCGCGGCAGTAGAGCCGATGTCGACTGGGTGGTCGCCACTTTCGCAAGCAATCGATTCCACGGCAGATTGTCCTCTGCGCTGACCAGGGAGAGCGACCTATTCATCGCTGTCCGTGAGGCTGAGGTGCCGACTATACCAGCTTGCGGCAGGCTATCCATGCTGGCACCGCAGACTGGACTGCGACGCGACCACAGCAGAGGTGCGAGCTTCCAGCAAACTCTTTGCCCGAACATCCTGACCAGTCCGAATCGCACTGGAATTCGCGTCAAAAATGCGGCCCTTTTTTGCTGAAACACGGCTCCAATGGCCCTAGCAATGACGTCTGTTCCTATCTCCCGCCTCGCAGACTGGCCGCCCTATTGAACGGCCCGGAAGAAGGGCTCAAAGGAGGGCGAAACTTGCGCCGAAAACGGCACGGATGCGTGAGCCGAACTCTGATCCTTTCCGAACCGAACATCACTTGATGCTTTCCGATGGAGTCGTGACTGTGCTGTGCTTTTGCGAGCAACCGAGGCGCTGGAACTCCGTTTTTCCATGAATTTGACCGGAGCACCGCCGCCAACCGCCGTCAGCCGCCGTCAGCCGCCATCAGCCGCCGTCAGCCGCCGTCAACCGCCGCCAAGCCGTGGTCGCCGACGCGGTTGCAGACTGTCAAAACGCTAAATCCCGTTCCGTAGGAAGCTCACGTAGATCCTCTCAAAGTCGCTTCCACAGGAACTCAGCAGATCCATTCCAGAACGCGAAGTAAGCAGCGCCTGAACTGTGACGCGCGTGTCCGGCGAATAAGCCGAGAGTGGAGGGCTGTGCTCCTCGTCGGCTCAAAGAGGTGAGTTCGTGAGACGCGGTCAACGCTTTGCGTCGTCTCGCGCTTCTGTAGCATGTCGCAAGCATCTTGTAGAGCCTAGCTGCGAACGGCTACGGAACGGCAGGCATGCCTTGAAAGGATAAAAGGTTGGCTCCATCACGGTCTCTTCTAACCTCTTTCACCAGCAACTATCCTCCATCTACATCACCACCATTGCCTCTCCAAACTCTCATAGCGATGTCTTTGAAGCTCACTGCTGCCGCTGTACTGCTGCTTGCCGGAGCAAGCACCACCTCGGCTGCGCCCGTCTCTAGCGCTTCCTCCGCCGATCAGTGCGTCAGCCTTGGCAAGGGCGCCTTCGGCTACAACTCGACCGGCATTCCCATCTACTCGAACAATCCTCCCGCAACCTACCTCTCGCTCAAAGATGAGCACGTTGTCGCATCGACCACCCCCCAGTGGCAGAACCAGACCATGTTCGAGTTCTTCAACTGCTCCTACACGCCGCCTCCCTACGAAGGCAAGGGATCGGTCGCCACCTACCAAGGTCACATCAAGGGACCTGACGGCAACTGTGTGACCGTCGACCGACTTGAGTCGACTGGTGTTCTAGTTAAGTCCGAGCCCTGCGCATTCACCGATGACAGCTCTCTGGGCAACGTCGAAGCTCGACAACACTGGCAATTCCAGCTGTACTCGTTCTATGACTACTACACCGCTGTCTTCCTGGGCAACACCCCCGGTCCGGTCCACCAGAACGATGCGGGATGGGGCGGAAACTACCACTTCGCCTTCGACGGTGCCGATCTTGCAGCCAGCTACGAAGCGGACAATCCACAGACGGGCAAGCGAGACGAACAGCTCATTGGTCAGCTCGGAAGGCAGTATGTCCCTCCGATCCGTCAATTGCCGGCCTGCAAGCTCGTCAAAGTCGGCGGGATGGAATTGGTCAACACATCTACCGGAGAGGTTCAGCCCGTAAATGCCGGAAGGACCGCTGCATTCCCATACGGCTATTCCCCTCTTCTCAACGCAACCGAGAAGGCCGAGTTCAACTTCTTCCAATGTGACTCGGCTTTCATGGGCTTCGATTCGGATGACAGCAACATCTACGGCCACTTCGGTCTCAACAACACCATCTTTGGAGGTGGTTGCTTCAGCAGGCAGACCGGCAGTCTAAACAACTATATTATCGAGGCCGCAGGAGCCTGCTCCACCGATGATACCAAGTTTCAGATCTCGCAGTTCTACCATCTGAGCAAGACATCCGATGGCAAGTACGACGTCAATTGGCTCGGTGCTCCGAAGAGCGACTCTCAGAAGGACTGGGGTTGGACCGTGTTCAAGGACCCTCAGCAGACCGATGGAACCAGCGTCGTGCTGGTGGATCAGAACTCGACCGCGTACAAGCTTCGCTTCAGTAACTAGAAGCGGAAAGCTTCCACTTGCGCGGATGACCCTCGTCCCCTAGAGCGAGTATCTGTTTCTCGCTTGCATCGTTGATCTCGATGTCCGTCCAATAGAACCTTGCCTTTACAATGCCGCTCGCCGGCTTTTCTGCTATCTTGAGCGACTACTGAGCGAGACATCGTCAAGGAGTCTCGCGCGTATAAATCTTCTCCCCGATCGGGTCACAGGCTTCGGGTCAATAACTTTGCAGTGTCTCATGAGGTCAACTGTCCTCAGAGCGCAGTCGGCGCCGGTGTCAGTTGCTGTTGCACAACATCCTGGCCTCTACATTCGGTCAACGACGGGCGTGAAGAGGATCGATTGTAGGGGAAAAGCTGCGTTCCTCCCGTTCTTTGGAGGTGCTTTGCGAACCTAGCGCGCTCCTTCAATCTTCGTCCAGAGAGTAGTGCCGCGAACGCTAGCTGCAAAGCTTCATCGACAACAACAAGCAACGAGGACTCGACGGCGTCGATCAGAACATAGTCACCTCGCACTCGTCTCTCATAGAGACCGTTGTCGACTCTGCACCGCTCACAAGCTGGGACGTCGAGGCCGCCCGTGACATTTTGATCCGCGCAGAGGCAGAAGGGCTGGACTTACCAAGGGCGTCAGAGGACCTGAAGCCCTTTGTTCGGAGACCAACGCTCCTCGCCCATTCCCATCAAGCCTTTGGCGATCGGCCCAGTTCCTCGTACTCCTGTCATGAGCATGATGTCGTCGAGGACAGACTCGATCGATCTATCCGTCCGTGCAGATGGACGACACCACGGGAGGCAGCGGCAATCCCGTTGAGCGCACGATGGACACATGCGCTGCGATCCCTCGCTCAGTCCAAGTCAGAAAAACGGTCGTTGCTGTTTGAGGAGCTTTGGAATACACAGCCACTGCGAAAGATGCAAGTCAGGTCGCGAGCAAGGCACTTTTGCTGGGGGAATCGACCTTCCCATTCCGCTCGTACTGCCAGCGAGCTGGCTCAGGCGATATGCTTCTTTCAGAGAAGCTGAAAGGCATTCGTGGCGCGCAGGAGCATGGACGCATTGCCTGCCCCGTGCGAAAGTCTAAGGGAACAGCATCGAATTGCAAGGCTCTAGTCCCACTTGTTGTTGAACACCTCGCCATCAACGTAGTTGACCATCTCGGTGACCGGAGGCAGCCTATCGCCGTATCCGAACATGATGCCCTTCTTCATCACATTACGATAGTTCTTGCCTGGGTTGACCTTGCCGAGCACGTACTCCTGCCTGGTCTCGACGCGGTCGGGGACAGGGATGGACCTTCCAACCACAGCTTCCATGGCTTGCCACGCAAATGTGATGGCTTCCTTCGCACTTGCAGGGACGCCGGCGGTGTCGAGCATGTAGATCTTGGTGTTGGGATAGTGCTGCTGGATGTAGGCGGTGATGTTGGGGTTGTACGCGCCACCACCGCACATGAAGATTTCATCAATCTCTTGCCGAGGCGCGTACCGGCGGTAATGATCCACGATTGCTTGCGCCGTGATCCTGGTCACGGTTGCAACGATGTCATCCTGCGACAGTCCGAGCTTCTCGGCTTTTTGGATAAGCTCGTGCGCCATCGTATCGCGGAACACTTCCCTGCCGGTCGTCTTGGGCGGTTCGAGCTTAAAGTATTCGAACTCCAAGAACTCGTCGACGAGAGGCTGGTGGACGGTTCCGCGGCTGCCCATGGCGCCGTCCTTGTCGTATTCCTGGCTGCCGTTGGTAAAATGACGCACGACTGCATCGATAAACACGTTGCCCGGTCCTGTGTCAAAGTCGAAGCACTTGTCGATGCCACCCTCATTGTCAGGCGGAATGAAGCATACGTTGGCAATGCCACCAATGTTTTGGCACGCGCGAAGCTTGGTCGGGTGATGGAGCAGCAGGGCGTCAAAAAACGCAATCAGTGGGGCGCCCTGCCGACCTGCAGCTTGATCCGAGACACGGAAGTCGGTCACGGTGGTGATGCCAGTGCGAGAGGCGATGAAAGTGCCCTCTGCCATGGTGAGCGCCGACTTGGTCTGACCTGGCTTGGGCATGCTGAGCAGCCAGATGGTCTGTCCATGCGAGCCAATCACATCGATGCTCTCCATCGCCACGCTGGTCTCGTTGCAGAACTGTTGCACCGCCGAGGCAAATGTCTCTCCGAGCAGCACATTCACCTCGGAGAGCTCTTCGGGGGTGGTGCGGTTGTGGTAGATCATGTCCATCACACGCTTCTTGATCTTTGGCTCGAGTGGGATCTCGGCGTACTTGAGCAGCTCAAAGTGCATGGGCGCTTCTGGACTTTGCTGACGAAAGCGGCAGAGAGCACAGTCGATACCATCCATGCTTGTACCGCTGTTGAGCCCGAGGACCGTCAAGTCGAGGCCCGGGGAAGCGCCATGCCCATTGATGCCGTTTGCACGCCCGTTTGTGATCGTCATGTTGTGGAGGTGTACCAGTGTCGAAGTCGCAAAGCAGACATGTGGCGATCGGACGTCTCCTCGTATTTATGTACTGCTTCCTATCTCCGAGTCCGACCTCGAGAACGAATTATACGGTAAAGTCATAGATGGGTGCTTGCCCAAACGGGCCAGCTCTCGTAAAAACGGTTCGGCGATACCTGACGCCTGCGGCCAAGTCGCGCCTTCGCCTATTCGCCTAAATGCTTGATCGCCTCTGCATTTTAGCGAATAAGCGACGCAACAATGCGCCATAACGCAGTCGGGTAAGTGCCGCAATACGGTGATGCAAGGGTTGTTTTGTTGCGCGCAGTCGGGGGGCCCCGCGACTCTCGAAAGTTTTTCGGCGTTTCGGGCATGACATGGCCAACACCATGGAACTGCACAACAGAGTACGGTCCTCGACGCATCCATCCAAGCATGCCTCTGGGCTGGACCCATCCTCGAAGCGAGAGCAAGATCCGAATAACCTCGCGCGCGCACGAGGCGTGGGCCCCGCGTTTTATGCGGTGCCTAGCCGAGCAGAGCTGCACACAAGCGACAACAAGGTCAGATCTCCTTCATGACGCGGCTGCCAACGATGCGTTGCAAGTCCATCATACCCTCCGTGCTTGATCAAATGACATAAAAGGGGCCAAGCGACACCGGAACCACTCCTTTGCCTATCCCACGCTCGCTTCGTCTCCCATCATCTGCCCGACTCCAATCGCAACGACCTGAATACGCCGAAACCATGGGCTATACAAACGCGTGGAAGAGGCTCTCGCCTGCCCAGCTCAACATTGCCATTCAGGCCTTCTCCCTGATTGCCATCTTCTTCGAGGGCTATGGTACGTCGTCAAAGTTGTCTATGAGACCCGTTGTGCCAACTTTTTTTGCTGACGTATCTCTTCGGCGTGTCCTTCCAACTGCAAACAGACCAGGGTGTTATGGGCGGCGTCAATGCTTCGCCAAACTATGTCACAGAAGTAGACATTGGCATCGCCGATGGCACGGTCACAAACACCACCAAACAGGGCGGCATCGTCAGTGTCTACTACCTCGGATGCATCGTCGGATGCTTCCTCGGCGGTTGGGCAGCCGATCGCATCGGCCGCATCAACGGACTCTTCTTCTCCGCCATCTTTGCCTGCATCGGAGGCGCTCTCCAAGCTGCCACACAGAGCGCCGACTTTATCATCATTGCTCGTGTAGTCACCGGACTTGGTACGGGAGGTAAGTGAAACATCAGATGCGAAACATGAGCAGCATCTCATCCTGTGCACCCGCCCTTACACGTTGGCTGACGGCTCGTTCTGCTTGCGTTACCTCCACAGCTCTTACCGGCATCACCCCGGTCTTCATCTCGGAGGTCTCCGCCGCTCAACACCGCGGTGCTTTCCTTGGCTACGTCTTTATCGCGAACTACCTCGGCATCTCTGTCGCATACTGGCTCGACTTTGGCCTCAGCTTTGTCGACGGAGGATACTCTGCCGTCCGCTGGCGATTCCTGCTCGCCTTCCAGTGCTTGCCTGCGCTTCTGCTTTTGGTCGGTATCAAGATGCTCCCGGACTCGCCCCGCTACCTTGCTTCGGTTGGCAAGACGGAAGAGGCCCGCGAGGTTCTCCAACATATCCGCGGCAGCTACGATGCCCATGTGGAGCAAGAGTTCAACGAGATTGCCGCCATGGCTCAAAACACCAAACCCAGCTCGCCCATCGAATTCGTCAAGATCATCCTCGGCATGGACAAGACTCACGGTGCCAACCTAGGACGCAGGGCTTGGCTTTGCATCTGGCTCCAGATCATGGCTTCCTGGTCCGGAATCACTGCTGTCACGGCCTACTCGCCCGTGCTGCTCCGTCAAGCCGGATACAGCGCCATCAAGCAGAACGGTCTTGCCGGAGGACTCAACACGATCGGCATCATCGGCACCATCATCTCGGCACAGATCGTCGACAAGTACGGTAGGCGCGCATGCCTCATGGCCGGAGCCGCAGGTCTCGCCATCGTCAACCTCATCGCCGCGTCGCTGTACGAGGCCTCGCGCCACGACCCATCGCTCGCCGACCAGATTGCACCCGCGGCAGTGACGATGCTCTTCCTCTTCAACCTGATCTACGCCGCCACATGGGGGACCGTCGCCTTCCTCATCCCCACCGAGATCTTCCCGAGCAAGATGAGGGCGCAAGGAAACGGCTTTGGCATCACCGGCTGGGCCATCGGCGTCGGCATGACGGTTCTCGTCAACCCCATCATGTTTGGCAGCATCGAGAGCCGCACCTACTTCCTCTTTGCCGGTCTCAACTTTGTCTGGATCTGGATCGTCTACCTCCTCTACCCAGAGACTTCCAACCGCTCGCTCGAATCCATCGAGGCCATGTTCAGCACACCGTCGCCCTTCTACTGGAGCATGGAGAAGGCGTATGCCGACAACAAGCAGACTCTCTTTGTCGACGAGGAGAACCGCGCAAGATGGACCGAGCGCGCCGAGGACGACGCCGCCTCTTCGCAGGAAAAGTCGATGGAAAAGTCGATGGCTTGACAACGCTCAAAAGCGGAATTGCGACGAGTCATCTAAACGCGGGGAGTATGTACATGTAATCCATAGAAAAACACTTATGTCACGTCAAAGATCCAATCCCAGTCATCAAACAGGTCCGCGGGGAAGTGGATCTGAGGCATCTCGTCTCCGTTCATAAAGTCGATGCTCATGGCAGCACGCGAAGAGTCGAGTGAATGTTCGGCCTGTGGTCCGGTCCTCTCCATCGAGCGCTGCACGTGCATGAACGCATCGATCCTTGCAACCTGGCCTCGCAATTTGTCGCTCGTGCCCGCTTTAGCAAACAGATGCGTCTCCAGGTTGGCCAGCAGATGCGCCAAATCGATGAGCACAGACCGAACGCGCTGATACGACGATTCCGTCAGGCCTTCCTCGAATGCAGAGCCCATGATCGTGCCGATCCCAGCGAGATGGTGCAGAAGAGGCGTGCTGATCGCGCGCAGGTACGCCACGGGGATACGGGCAAAGCTTTCGATCACTTCGCCGGCGATTTCGCACTTCTGGATCACTGTGGAGTGCTCGGTCGCAAGGACGGACATGCGCACGAGTTGCAACGTGGCGCCAATGTTGGCGGCTTGGAAGCCAAACAGGTCGGTGTTTAGCCTGCCCGTGATGGGTTGAATGTCCTTAAAGACGGGCGGCAGTTGGTTGTAGAGATCCATCGCATTGCTGAGGACGGCGGAGCCCGTGACGCGAGCGGATGGCTCGATTGCGTTGGTGGCGGACGGTGTAAGCGCCAGGTCGCGCAGATTGCCGAGGGAGTCCACCGTGTGCTCCAGCTTTCGATAGAGGTCCGTGACGAAATTCCAGCCTCTGAGCCAACACGATGCCTCGAACGGTGCTTGCTCGGGGGCAACGGCGTCGCTGAAAGCCTCGTCATTGCACTCGATCGGGTACCTTACGCTGTAGCAAGCCTCCCTGCCCTTGACAACGCCGCCCCAGATGATGGAGGAGAAGACGTCCAAGGTGTACGTTGACCAGAACAGGCGTCTGCGCATCTCCACCTCGACGAACCCGATGCCCTGCGGCCAGTTCCGCTCATCATGGAGCGAGGCCACGGCTGTACATCCGTGATAGAGGCAGAGGTAGTAGTTCATCTTGCGCGGATCTCCGAGCTGGATGGAAGCGATGGCCAGGAGGGCGTACGCCCTCATGTAGTCGAACTCCTGGGATAGAGGCGCATCGCTGGGGATGGCGTTCGCTGCGATCTGGAGGAAATACTCGCAAGAGGGTGTTTGGAGCCAGTGCGTATCCCATCGTTCCGTGTAGAGTGCGCCGTCACGGACGCGAGCTGAAGAGAGTGCGCAGAGCGCCATGACGGCGGCGAAGAGGGGTCGACTGGTGGCATACTCTCCTCGCGCAACGTTGCGCAGCAGAGTCGGATGGTGGAAGAAGGGAAAGACAGGATAGACGACTTCAAAGTAGATCTCTGTCAGGTCCATGACGATTGCCTGGCTAGGCAACGTGTCGGGCTTCCAAGACTCGCTCTCGCTTTTGTCGGTAGCGTTGTCCGGTCGGCGGTGAAGCGTGTCGTGCTGCCTTGTTGCAGAAGCGGCGGNGGGCTTCCAAGACTCGCTCTCGCTTTTGTCGGTAGCGTTGTCCGGTCGGCGGTGAAGCGTGTCGTGCTGCCTTGTTGCAGAAGCGGCGGAAAGCGGGGATTGACCAGCATCACTCGCAACCGCTGGTGATGTCCGGGCGTCTCTGGGCCTTGCACCTCGCTTGCGCATGGGGCGATCGAAGGTACACTCCTCGCCATAATCCAGACAATTGTCGCATCGGGATGGGCTTGTAGGTTGAAATCTGCACTTGACGCTACGAGCGCTGCATCGGTCGCACGCACGTGTGATGCGACGCCGCTTTTGTGAGTGGACGGACGCAGTTCTGGGGTCGCTCATTGTGGATGTAGTGACCGCAAGGAGGACAGCGATCTGCGCATCGCGCAGCTACAAAGCTGAAGTGTGTCTTGCGAAAGGTCCCGGTGTAGTCTTTAGCAAACGAGCATGGGAGCGTGCGCGCGGCGAGCAAGATGCATGCATGTCGTCGGGTCAGTTGGGGCCGGCTCCGAGGACGTCAGCCAAGTTGGGACTCGAAGGCCCCGTCTGCAGTGCGAAGGGCGACTCTACGAACCATCAGCGCATCTGCAGAGTGTGACCGTCGCCCAAGATCTAGGGCATATCGTGGTGCTGAGGGAAGAGTCGCAACTCTACAGCTCAGCCAAACCAATTCGACAACCGCGACTCGGCCGCAACTCGGGAACGGAAAGGTCCAATTAACCCTAACCCAAAATGACCTCAAAAATGGTCGCAAAATTGCACGCAAAATTAGACCGAGTTTATCAATGTTCTGGCTAACACACTTGTGGTTGTCACCAGGGCCACGGGAGGATGGAGAAGATGTTAAGGCCGAAGGGTCTGAGCACCGCAAAGGCGGCTTTGACCGTAGACGAGGGACTACGGGAATGGAGAGGCTGTGGGTAACTGCGAGCAAGGGGCTTGGGTCCAGAGGTCTACTTACGGTGTCGGTAGGCTAGCACACGTAACGAAGCGCAGATAACTCGGCTGCTATTGAGCTAACTAAGTA
>AWNI01000014.1:435601-449447 GCA_000517465.1 Moesziomyces aphidis | reverse complement strand
GCAGCAGCAGCAGCAGCAGCAGCAGCCGCCCACTCACTCCGCCTCCTCTTCAACTGCCGCACCGCTCGACACCGCAGAGGCGCTCTCTTTGCTCTCATGCTGCCTCGACCTCGCATTGGAATCACCGGACGAGCTCTCAGCCTCGTTCAAGTACGGCCTCGATGCACTGCGTCTGTGGGCCAACCAGCTGGCCCGCCTTCTTTCTTCCACATCCTCCACCACCTTCGACCTCGACGCCCGCCAGCTTCTGTTCCCCAAGCAGCAGCAGCTCGCGCTTGCCGACATCATCTGGTCCGCTTGCCACTCCGAAAGAACACAAGTCTCTTCCAGGACAAGAACCGTTTTCGAGGCCGTCATCGCCCTCCTCGACGCAATCTACCTCCCGTCGTCCTCCTCCTCTTCCTCGCAGCAGCCTTCGAGACAGTACCCCGACCAAAGCGCTTTCCTCACCACCCTCGTCGACCGCGCACTGTCCCAGCTTGAACGCAAACAATCTCCTATCGTCCTCGAGGTTATCATCGCCCACTTTGGCTCTGCCCCCTTCTTGACCGCCTCCGCCTCCTTGCTTGGCTCCAAGACGCACGATGCTGCCATCTACGAGCGCATGATCCGCGGCCTGGGCACCGTCGATGGCGGCGCAAACCGTCGCTCCCGGCTCGCCCTTAGCTTCCTGATCGCAAGAGCCGACGACCTCGGCTGTCCGCTCCACCCTTCCACATCCACATCCAAAGCCAAGCAGCAACACCACAACCCCGCCGATCCCACCTCGCCCTCCTGGCAAGCCTGGTCCTCCATCTGGATCGACGCGCTCACCTCGGCCCTCAAGCAAGGCGGCGAGCGCCTCCGATCCGGTCTCGCCTCTTACCATCTCGCCTCGCTCTTTGACCTCGACACCCGCGTCTTCCCCACCCTCCTGCACCACCTTCTCGCCCGCTCCTCCTCGGACGCAACCATCAACGTCGAGAGCGTCTTTCTCGTCCTCCGAATCGCAAAATTGCACGGCTTGTGTCGCATAGACTCCACACCCGACTTTGCCACCGACGACGACGACGACTCCACGACCGCCGGCTCAGCACAGCTGCTCGTACCCGCCTCCCTACTCGAGGAGTGCATCCTGGCCGCAGCCAGCGAACTCCAGATCTCGGCCCTCTCTCTCGTCATCGAGTCCAAGACGCCCGCAGCGCCTCTCACCGCCATCGAGCTCGGCATCCTCCGCACCTTCTTCCCACACAGCCTCGCCATCACCAATCCCGCCGCCCGGGGCGAACTGCGCGGCTTCTTCGTCAAGCTCCTGACGCGCCTTCGTGCCAGCACCTATGCCCTCGCTCGCGACATTGCTAAAATCGCACGCATCCACCAAGCAGAACGCTACGAGCACGAAGAGCTCAAGCTGGCGCAGATGCAACAATCCATCGACGCAAGCCGCCACTTCCTCGAATGGATGGTCCAGCTCGTACGCTCCACCCTCCATCCCGGCGCCTCCTACCAATCTACCATCACCTCGCTCACCTTCCTCGACCTCATCCTCGAGAGCGGCGCCGACCCGAGCTTCTCCAGTACGCAAGCACAATCCTCCACGACGCTCGCCAAGAACGCAGGCATGTCGCTAAACAAATCCAAGCAGGTCTTCTCGCAGCAATTCCCCTTCGCCATCAAACTCATCACGCCCTCGCTCGTCCTGCAGCTCCTCGCATGCTCAGAGAGCACCTACGACGACATTCAGACGCGCGCCCTCACCATGCTCTCGCGCTTCCCTGCACCTCTGGCGGGCCTCGAAACCGCGGAAGCGGCAGCAAAGCGTCTCCTCGGCCGCTCCGCACAGCTGCTGACGAGTACGCGAGACTTTGAGTCGGCTGCTGCTTCCAAGCTTTTGCAGCTCTACCGCACCCTGTACATGCAGCAACTGGCTCATCAGCCGCCATCGCTGCTCGGCCTCCTTGCCCTCGAAAACAGCTCGTCGAGAAGCGCTTCCACCCACACCGCACTGACCCTCATCTTCGACCTCTTCGACTTCTTGGACTATCAACTCAAGGTAGCCGAGTCGGGAGAGATCCTCGTAGCCGCCACTTCCCATCCGTTGCACGGCACTCTTGTCGCGCTCCAAGAGCTCTTTTCCTCCGTAGCACTCCACTCTCTCATCGACTCGGAGCAGGAGGCGCTTCGCGAAGCTGTCTTGATGGCGCAGGAGCTGATCGATCGAGTTTGGTGCATCACAAAGGCGGTGCTCTGCAACTCGGCACCCGAAGGCAGCACACAGGCTCAAAGCGACCCCGACCAGCCGCTTTCCAGCGATCCAAACGTTGGACTCGATCAGCCGGCCTCGCACGAGACCGCCCTGGCCATGCAGGCGGCCAGCGACGACGATGCCAAGCTTGCCTTCATGCAGCCCCAGGAAGAGTCGAACGCCGGTCCAAAGCATCAGGTCATCTTGTCCTATTCGTGGCGCGGCATGAAGGAGGCGAGCGCTTTGCTCGGCGTCGTCGTCGCCACTTGCCTCGCCCCGCCTCCTCTGCAGCGCAACAAAAAGAAAGGTTCGGATCTTCAACCCGCTTCCGCCGTCCAGCCCGACGCATGGCGCAAAATTTGCCGCGTGCAAGACATCGAAGCCGTTGGCGAACGCTTCAATCGATGGCTTACGCAGGTCCGTCATCGCGGTGCATTCAGCACCATCTATCCGGCCTATGCCGATGCAGCCGCCGCCATCGTCAGGACGGGTGCACCCGACATTGCCCATCTTCCGCAGAACTGGATCACCGCATTCCTCGACATGGTCGCGCAGTCCGGCGCGCAGCTGAGCATCACGCGCCGTAGTGCCGGCATTGGCTATGCCGTGCTCGCGCTCGTCAGCGCGCAGCCCAACAAGACCGACGCTTCCGTCCTGCGCGCCACCGTAGAGCGCCTGATGCAGATCGCCACGCAGTACACGTCGCACCCCGACGTCATGCCCGTCGCTTCCATCCACGCACTCAACATCCTGCGCGTCCTCGTCATGGATGGCGGTCTGACCGACCACATGTCTCGCTACCTCGGGGCGCTGCTCGAGCTCACCATCAGCACGTTCCACTCCCGTTTCTGGGGGCTGCGCAACGTCAGCATGATGCTCTTCTCCTCTCTCAGCATCAAGATCTTCGGCAGTCGCAACACCAACAAGGACACCAAGGAGGCACGCACGCCCGTCGACGAATTCTTCGCAGCCTACCCCGACCTCGACGCCTTCCTTCAACGCGTCCTTGCGGAAGCTCAGACGCATGACGGCCTTGATGACGAAGGGCTTGCCTCGAGTCTGTTCGCGGTGGTCATGCTCTTCAGCCGCATGCAGGCTCCCGAAAAGGAGCCGCAGCGGCCGGGAGAGGCCCAAAGGATGGACAAGTACCGTGCCTTGCTCTCCAGGTGCCTGGACAACAAGGTTTGGAAAGTGCGCCAAGTGGCCGTCAAAGCGTACGCCGCATTTGTGCCTCTGCGCGGAGCGGCACAGCACGCAGCCTCGATTTTGGATTCCGTCCATCTTCGCTCGCAAAACGAGGTGCACGGTAAGCTGCTCTTGGTGCAACGTCTGTTGCAAAGCGTGGCAGAAGCTGAGGTGGCAACAGAGGCAATCTTTCCGGATATGTCGAGTCTCGCTACGGCCATCACCGACAAGGCGAGCTTGTTGCTGGAGTTGAATCGCTGTGCTGTTACACAGACGGCGTATCTTGAAGTGGTTCAAGATTTCGTCGGCATTCGGCACTGCGCTTTCCGCAATCTCGGACAACACCTGCTCCGCATCGTCGGCATCTGGATCGCAACCTCGCTGTCCGATCTGGAACGTCCCGAGTTCTTGGCGAAGCTTCGCTTCACGCCCGGTGGGCCGGAGCTGGCCTCAACGTGTGCTCGACTGCAGTTGCAAATTGCAGCGCACGACACGGCGCCCGCAGCTTTCATCGATGCTTGCGAACGACAGCTGAAGTCCAGCTCGCATGACGTGCGGATCAGCTCGCTAGAGGCACTCATTGGTGACGACGGCATCGAGGCGCTGCAAAAGTCATCTTTGGTCCATCCTGAGCGGCTCGTTGCCTTCATCCGCAGGCTGCATGCGGTGGTGCAGGATCAGGACGAAGGGATCTGGCATCGCTTTCATTCCGCCGCCGTGCTCCATGAAGTTGCGACGCGAAATGCCGCGGACGGAAAGCCCTGGCTCTCGCATGCCTTTTCGGCCCAGGCGTTGGTCAGCGAGGTTTCCTCGATCGCCGAGATTGCGTCGACGACTACATGCGTACCGTTCAGGGAGGCGCTTCTGCCCTACTTCTCTGACTTGTGCAAGCTGTTGGTGACTGACCGGGTCGGAGACAGCTCTGTACGATCCGTGCTGCAGCCGTGGTGTCGCACGGTCGCCGAGTGCGCCAACGAGGAGGCTTCCGTACAGTCGCGCGAGGCCGCATGCCAGGCGCTGCGCGTTCTGGGCTCGCTGCTGTTCCCAGCTCTGAACCACCAACAGGGTGTAGATCCGATAGACGGGGGGATGGGCCCGTCGCTCTTCCAGGCGCGTATTGCGGCCATCCAACTGCTGACGGATGATGACGAGGATGTACGTGCCGAGGCTGCTGCCTTGATTGGCGAGACCGTTACTGCCGTTCCAGTGACCGGCGCATCGTTGGATAGTGCGCCCACTAGCTACGACACGATACGAGAGCTGGCGCGACGCGGCGGTGCCGGCCCCAACGTCTCGACTGAACGAGCCTGGAGCTGGATGGCGGCCTTCTACGATACGAAGCGCTCTGCTGACGCCGAGATGTGGACAAAGTACGTCTGGCAGCACTTGACGCCGGACGCAGAGGTCGTCGACAAGATGTTTGACGAGGCATTTGCTGCCAACACGCTTCTGTTCGTCGAGGAGAAGCCGAATCAGTTCCGGGACCCGGAACTCTTCCTTCGCCTTGCCGCCAAGTACGCGAGGCCTGAGCTGCTGAAAGCGGCTCAGTGTGCAAGCTGGAAGGAACGCACAGCCAGCGACCTTTGCCGCCTCCAAGACACGCTGGCAAAGGGTCTGAAGAGAAACGAGGTAGCATCGCACTTGCTCGCGATGCAATTGCTGCTCACGCACACGGCGCTCGGCGGCAGCTCCTCTGCGCAGTCAACAGAGGCCGCGGACTCGATTGCATCCGCGCTCAGTATCGACCTGTCCTCGCTGCGAGGCTCACGATCGGAAGACGACGCTACGAGGCGCAATGCGGACGAGAGCAGCAAGCCCCGCTTCAACATCGCGTGAGCAGACTCCGTGACCCCACTACCCCCTCTGCTCGCTCGAAGCTCGCCTATTGCTCGAGGCCTTTCGTAGTAGCTTGCTTTGCTTTGTAATAGCCCTTTTCGAACTCCTTCAGCCGATCTCGAGACTGACACGCCTCGCCCCGTTTTGACTTTTTGTCTGCAAACCCATGCGCGACTTCTGTCCTTCGCTGGCTGGATCTACGTCGCATTCTGTTGGTTTCCGTGGAACCATGCGATGGCCAGCATGGTTTCGGACTTTTTCTATCCCAACGTCGGCGGTGTGGAAGGCCACATCTACTTTCTCGGAGGGCGGCTGCTGTCCATGGGTCACAAAGTGAGTTGATTCGAGCTGAAGCGAGCGCGTCTTTGGAGTGTCACTGACGACAGAGATGCGCGCCGTTTCTGCTTTGCTCGACGTGTGTAACAGGTGATTGTAATCACGCACGCCTATGCGCCGGACCGGGTGGGGGTACGATATCTGTCGAACGGGCTCAAGGTGTACCACATACCTTATGGGGTGATCGCACGACAAGACACGCTGCCAAACTTCTTCTCGCTGTTTCCTGCGCTGCGCTCGATTCTGATCCGGGAGGAGATCGAGATTGTGCACGGGCATCAGGCGCTGTCGTCGATGGCGCACGAGGGCATCTTGCACGCGCGTACGATGGGGCTGCGCGCGGTGTTTACGGACCACAGTCTGTTCGGATTCTCGGACACGGCGTCGATCCTGACGAACAAGCTGCTGCGCTTCGCGCTGAGCGACGTCGACGGCGTGGTGTGCGTCTCGCACACGGGCAAGGAGAACACAACGCTGCGCGCGAATCTGGATCCGAGCAAGGTTTCCGTCATCCCGAACGCGGTGGTCGCCGAGCAGTTCGAGCCGGATGCCTCGCGACTGGAGTCGGGAAAGCTGACCGTGGTGGTTCTGAGCCGGTTGATGTACCGCAAGGGGATCGATCTGCTGATCGCGGCGATTCCGAGGCTGTGTGCTGCGCACCCGGACCTGCACTTTCTCATCGGTGAGTGCATTCGATGACGGCGGAGTGGTGGGTCGATCGGGCTGTTCGAGTCGATGCGGATGCTGACTGGATCTTGTTTTGCTTTGGCTCGCTGCACGGTGGGCATGATGTAGGGGGCGACGGTCCGAAGCGGGTGGAGCTGGAGCAGATGCGCGAGCGTTATCTGCTGCAAGATCGGGTGGAGCTCTGCGGTGCGGTGCGACAGGGCGAGGTGCGGGATCACCTGACGCGCGGTTCGATCTTCCTCAACACATCCTTGACGGAAGCGTTTGGGACGGGCATCATCGAGGCAGCGTGCGCGGGGCTGTTTGTAGTGTCGACTCGCGTTGGTGGCATTCCGGAAGTGCTGCCGCCGCAAATGATCCGGCTGGCTCGACCGGAGGAGGACGATGTGGTGCAGGCGATGCACGATGCCATTGCCCACGTCCGAGCGGGCAAGCACGATGCGCTGGCGTATCACGCGGCGGTCAAGCAGATGTATTCATGGACCCAGGTGGCGCATCGGCTGGAGAAAGTGTACGGGGATGCCATGCAGAATCGCTTGCCACGTCCGTCGGAGCGATTGGCGCGATACTACGCGGGAGGCGCGATCGCGGGCAAGATCTTTGTGATAATCGTGGCAGTCGACATGCTCTTTCTCAAGCTGCTCGAGTGGTGGCTGCCCAGCCACTGCATCGACCGATGCCCCGACCGTCGTCGCAATGATGCTGCTACACGCGCCAAGCAGGCACAGGCAGAAAGCTAGACCACGCCGAGACACGGGCGGATCTGACGCGCCGCTTTGATTCTTGCACGGCAATAGTCCTTAACGATGGGACAGATCCATGCTCATGTTTCCTCTTCAGCATGTCATACTACATTCATATCTCTGCCTGTGGTAAAGTGGTCGGTGTTGGACGCGTCGGGAGGCTGAGATGGAGGTGTTGGGGTGTTGGTCTGCTGCACGCTTAAAGAATAAAATTCGAGTAGTTGGAGCCAGAAAGTCAAAACGCGCGCTTCCGCTCCCGCAAAGCTATCTTCCGCTCCTCATCAACATGTAGTCAGCCCGGCGACATGGCTGTCAATCCGGATGCACTGGCGGCAGTGAGGCGGCTTTTGTCTGCCCGCTATCCGACGCTCGAGGTTGATCCTGGATGGCTCGACCGATGCATCGCAGACGTGTGCCAAGGTGACGCAGCTGTGCGTTGCGGATCGAACGATCAGCTTGCACGCTCGGTGCGCCAACGGCTGCTGGAGACCGACCTGGCGCAAGTGGTCGTGCCGTCATACAGCCGCATCGCGCCCGAGAAGCTTCAAGCGGCGAATGGAAAGGTGGGCGATGGTGGCAGAGGAGCGGTGCTCGTGCAGATCGAGAGCATGATCGACATTGGCTGTTCCGCCGCCTCGCAGCTCGAGATCGCCGAGGCACGCGTCGAGGCGCGGCGTTCCAACAAGGATCCCAACGAGGCCTACGCTGGCCTCAAGCCTGCCGCGTCTGCGTCTTCATCTTCGTCGGGGGCGGACGCCATGGCTGCGTTTGATGCGCAGGAGGAGGGCAAATCGCAGTGCAACACGATCTACCCGCGACGCATGCTCAAACTCGAGCTCTCGGACGGCGGCAGCAGCGCCAACGTGTGGGCGATCGAGCTGGAACGCATCGGTGGCCTGGACATGAACACGACCAAGATGGGCAGCAAGCTGCTGCTGAAGGGCGCGCAGGTCAACAAGGGCTATCTGCTCCTCACTCCTGCGACGGTGAGCGTGGAGGGTGGCGGCGTATCGGCAAAGCAGGCCGTGGCCGAGGAAAAGCTGATTGCGAAGCTTCGAGCACAGTTGGGTCCGCCTCGCAGAAAGCGCGGCATGCCGAGCAAGCCCCAAGCAAGCTCGAATCATGCGCACGACGGCAATGGCTCGAATCACACGACTACGGCAGCGCAAGATCGCTTCAGCCCGGACGAGGACGAGAGCATGCTGCTTGCCGCGCTGGAGGCCGAAGCCGAAGCCGAAGCCGGAGTCGACGAGGCGGCTGCGGCTCAATTAGCGGAGCGAGACGCGAGCCTGCCACACGAGACAAAGCCGGAGAGCGGTGGCCCGGCGAACGGCGGCGCACAACGTGGTGGGAGGCAGCCGGCGCCCATCGTAATGGTCGACAGCGACGACGACGACGATGCCTACACAAGTGCCAGGTGGCAGGAAACCATCCTTATCGAGTCGTCTCCCGAGCCATAGCAATAGAGTCGCACTTGCTCCTACTGCTGTCCTGTGCTGAGCCACTGCGTTCGAAGGAGGCTTCTGAGCGGAGCAGCAGTGTGAGCTCGAGGCTGAGTTGGAAGGGTTGGCATTGGCATAAGAGGCTAGTAGTCATGCTTATCTAAGCATCCCTCGCGAGTCACTCGTGCGCAACCAACACGCGCGCCTCGGAAGCTCCAATTTCACCCATTCCATTCCAGGCCGAAGACGGAAGAAAGAAAATGCAGAGCGGCTCGCAAGGCTGCAACGCTTCTTTGGCCGTGCGAGCTTGGACTGAGCGTTGCAATCCGACCACCACCACCATCACCACAACGATCCTCACCCCGCAGATCGTTGATGCACAAGGCCAGCACCCCTTCGCTGCTCGTCACTCGCCTCGTCCGCTCCTCACCGTCTTGCACTTCGACAGCTAGCCCTTCGCTTTTCCTCTGGCAGAGGTGCTACCACTCGCGCGTTCCAGCATCGCAAACTCGCCCCTCGCCTAAACCTGCCCTCATCCCCATCCCCATCTTTCGCGCTGCTCAGCCTCCTCCTCCTCTTCATCGCGTGCACCCATTCTCCACCATGTCCGACACCACCTCGCGCTTCGGCGACTGGCCCGCCACCAAGGTGCGCGACACCTTCACCGCATACTTCAAGGAGCGCCAACACACCTTTGTGCCCTCCTCCTCCACCATCCCCTACGATGACCCTACGCTCCTCTTCGCCAACGCAGGCATGAACCAGTACAAGCCCATCTTCCTCGGCATCGCAGACCCCAACTCCGCCTTCGGCTCCATGAAGCGCGCCGTCAACTCCCAAAAGTGCATCCGTGCAGGCGGAAAGCACAACGACCTCGACGACGTCGGCAAGGACACCTACCACCACACCTTCTTCGAGATGCTCGGAAACTGGTCCTTCGGCGACTACTTCAAGCCCGAGGCCATCGCCATGGCATGGGAGCTCCTCACCAAGGTCTACGGCCTCCCCAAGGACCGCCTCTACGTCACCTACTTTGAGGGCGACGCAAAGCAGGGCCTCGAACCCGACACCGAGGCGCGCGACCTCTGGCTCAAGGTCGGCGTCGACGCCGACCACATCCTCACCGGCGACGCAAAGGACAACTTCTGGGAGATGGGCGCCACCGGCCCCTGCGGCCCCTGCTCCGAGATCCACTACGACAGGATCGGCGGCCGCAACGCCGCACACCTCGTCAACATGGACGACCCCAACGTCATCGAGATCTGGAACAACGTCTTTATGCAGTTCAACCGCGAGGACGACGGCTCCTTGCGGCCCCTCCCCGCAAAGCACATCGACACCGGCATGGGCTTCGAGCGCCTCGTCTCCATCCTCCAGGACAAGCCCTCCAACTACGACACCGACGTCTTCACCCCCATCTTTGCCAAGATCCAGCAGCTCACCGGCGCGCGCGCCTACACTGGCAAGCTCGGCGCACAAGACACCGACGGCATCGACACCGCCTACCGCGTCGTCGCGGACCACGTCCGCACCCTCACCTTTGCCATCTCCGACGGCGGCGTCCCCGACCGCGACGGCCGCGGCTACGTCCTCCGTCGCATCCTCCGTCGCGGCACCCGCTACGTGCGCAAGTACTTCCAGGTCCCCATCGGATCCTTCTTCTCCCAGCTCGTACCCACCCTCGTAGACCAGATGGGCCACTTCTTCCCCGAGATCACCAAGAAGATCGACGACGTCAAGGCCATCCTCGACGAGGAGGAGGCCTCCTTCGCACGCACCCTCGACCGCGGTGAGAAGCTCTTCGAAGAGTACGCCGCCAAGGCCAAAGCTGCCGGCAGCAAGCAGCTCAGCGGCGCAGACGTATGGAAGCTCTACGACACCTTTGGCTTCCCCGTCGACCTCACGCTCATCATGGCCGAAGAGCACGGCCTCGGCGTCAACGAAAAGGAGTTCGAGGCCGCCCAGGCCGAGTCCAAGGAGCTCTCCAAGGCCGGCGGCAAGAAGAGCGAGGCCGAAGCCGTCAAGTTCGACGTGCACGACCTCGGCCACCTCGAAAAGGACGACTCGGTGCCCAAGACGCAGGACGACTTCAAGTACAGCCTCAACTCGGTCGACGCCACCGTCAAGGCCATCTACCAGGACCACGCCTTCTTCCCCGAAACCGCCAAGGTCGCAGATCGCGCCAAGAACTTTGGCATCCTGCTCGACCACACCTGCCTCTACGCCGAGAGCGGTGGCCAGCAGGCCGACACCGGCTCCATCACCATCGACGGCAAGTCGCAGTTCGTCGTAGAGGATGCGCAGGTCTTCTCGGGCTACGTGCTGCACATTGGCCATCTCGTGCGTGGCGAGCTCGCGCTGGGCGACAAGGTCACCGTCTCGTACGACCAGAGCCGCCGCGCTCCGCTCCAGTCGAACCACACCGCCACCCACATCCTCAACTTTGGCCTGCGCGAGGTGCTCGGCGACCACATTGACCAGAAGGGCTCGCTCGTCGCGCCCGCCAAGCTCCGATTCGACTTTTCGCACAAGCAGGGCGTCAACGTGCAGGAGCTCAAGAAGATCGAGCACATCTCGGTCGACTGGATCAAGCGCAACGTCGGCGTCTTCTCCAAGGAGATGGAGCTCGACACGGCCCAGAAGATCCCCGGCCTGCGCGCCGTGTTTGGCGAGGCCTATCCCAACCCCGTCCGCGTCGTCACGCTCGAGCACGACCTCGACACCATCGCCAGCGACCTCGAGAACCCGCGGTGGCGCTCGACCTCGGTCGAGTTCTGCGGCGGCACGCACGTGGCCAAGACGGGCGAGATCGGCGACTTTGTCATCACCGAGGAGTCGGGCATCGCCAAGGGCATCCGTCGCATCATTGCCGTGACGGGCGACGAGGCTGCGAGCGTGAGCCGCGTGGCGGACGAGGCCGAGGCGCGCCTGGGCGAGATCGACGCGATCGGCGAGGCGGCAGCCAAGGATGCTGCGCTCAAGGCGTTCGGCACGCACCTCGCGCAGCTCGACATGAGCGTGGTGCGCAAGGCTGCGCTCAACGAGCGCTTCTCGGCCATCCGTAAGAAGCTCGACGCCGGGCTCAAGGCCAAGGACAAGGCGGACACCAAGGCGGTGGTGGATGCGGTGGAGGCGCACTTCAAGGAGCATACCAACGCCACGAGCTTCATCCACAAGTTTGACGTCGGCTCCAACATGAAGGCGCTGCAGACGGCCATGAACACGCTCAAGAAGATGGACAAGACGGCGTACCTCTTTTCGCAGGAGCTCGACGTGAACGGCGCCAAGGTGGCCGGGGGCAACGCGCTGCAGGCCAAGGTGGTGCATGCGGCGTACGTGAGCAAGCACGACCAGAGCAAGGGCCTCAACGCCAAGGAGTGGATTGAGACGTCGGCACAGCACGTCGGCGGCAAGGGCGGCGGCAAGCAGGACTCGGCCCAGGGCGTGGGCGAGATGGGCGGCCAGGCGCTCGACGACGCCATCGAGGCTGCCAAGCGCTTCTACACGCTCAAGTGCGAAGAGAGCTCCATGCCGCTGCAGTAAGTCTTGTAGCATAGAGAGAGAGAGAGCGCCCGACACATGCACTACTGCCGGTGCTCGGAGAACGAAATGCCATTGCGTGAAACACCAAGTTTGAAATGCAAGCGAGTGCGACTAGGCCGGCTTGGGAGTTTGAGTTGATTCGTTGTGCAGACGCAGAAGCTGGCGTCTGCGCTCAAACATCTCGAGACGGGGGTCGACGGGCGTCTCGCGCTGGTTGCGTGGGCGCTTGGTGGCTCGCGGGCTCGGGCTCGGGGTCGGGGGTGAGTCGGCGCCGGTGCGGGCAGAGACCGAGGTTGCGGGCGGAAGCGAGGTGGCGGTGGCAGCGAGCTCCGCCTTGACGGCGGTCAAGTTGGCGACGGCGGTAAAGGTGGGCGGAGCTTTGGCGGGCTCCGAGGAGCGGCGGTCGTCGTCGTCGGTGAGCGCGAGGCCGCGCTGGAAGATTTGGGCAAGCTGGTCGCCGTCTTGCTGAGCGAGTTGGTGCGCCACTTGGCGTTGGTGGCGTTGGTGGTTGCGATTGTGCGTGCTGACGAGCTGGCGCTGGCGGATCAGCTGCGCCTGCTCGATGGCGTCGCGCTCGGGCAGACGCATGAGTGCGAGCAGCTCGGTGGCGCGCTCGAGCTCGTCGTCGATGTTGTCGCTATGCGACGTGTCGGAGAGGTCGAGCGAGAGCAGAAATTGTGCGTGCGGCAGGAGGTCAGGCTCAAGCTGCATGTCTGCAATGTTGACGGGCCGAATTTGGACGAGTCGCTGCTCTCGCTTGAGGCGGTCGTCTTGGGACATCAGCGGCAAGTGATCGGCGAGCCATCGGAAGCGGAGGATCTCGCGCTCGAGCATGAGCTCGCTCGCAGGCCGGACGCGCCGACGGAAGCGGAGGCGGCTCTCTGCGAGCTTGGTGGCGCTGAGGTGTTTGATGACCAGGCCTCCGAACTGGCGAGAGGCATGCAGCTTGGATCGCCGCTCTTCTGCGCCGAGGTCCTCAAAGTCGCGGTGTAGTCGTTCGTCGTCCGCCAGATCCTCAGGCAGGATGACGTCGTCCCCATGATCTTCTTGATGCTCGTCGCGGAGCAGTCGAAGCTCGGTTTCGTCGACGATGGCACCTGTCCTGCAAGGCAAGCAGGTACGACGGTCAGCATCCCTCTTGCAATCGACCCTCAAGAAGAATCTTCGGGTCAGGGGATATTCGACGAGGCAATTGGTGCAGCGGGCGCGCGGCTCGGTCTGCTGTTGCTGACGTCGTTGCTGCTGTTGATGGCGGAGGTGAGGCGTGGCAGCGGCTCCGGCCTGATGCCTGTTTCGACGCCGCTGCGTGTGGGAGGGATTGTGCGGCATGCGTGGCGACGCGAGCGGTGGCTGAACGCTGGCACTCTTGCCTGACGAGGTACGATGATCCGGGGCGAGCGGAGCGTCTTTAGATCGGTGTCGGTGTGGGTGTGGGTGTGGTCGTATGTGAAGGCGTTGGCGATGGAGGTTGTCGTGAGGTAGTGGCATTCGAGAAGGGCGGTTGAAGTTGAGCTACTGCGCAGCAGGCAGGCTCGGCGCAATGTGAATCACCTGTCAAATGGCTCATCACCCCTCGACAAAGCTGAGTGAGGTGGGCGAAATGAACGAAATGCGCAACGTTTTGTTGATAGTCACGCTCTAACAATGCTATTCAAAGAAATTCCCCTCTCGCGACTGTTGACGGCGCGTTGGCCGGTGCGGAAAAGCGCGCCAAAAGCATTGCAGAGAGGCGGAAGAGCAGTGGAGCTCTCGAGGGAGTTAGAGAGAGAGAGAGAGGCCGTCACTCAGCGGAAGCAGGTCCGCCTCCTCCGCCTCCTCCGCCTCCTCCTCCTCCTCCTCCACCACCACCA
>AWNI01000014.1:420953-432799 GCA_000517465.1 Moesziomyces aphidis | reverse complement strand
CAGCAGCAGCAGCAGCAGCAGCAGCCCCAACCCTCCCAGCACCATCAGCTTCAACATGCTTCCAGCCATATGCGCCCGTCCTCGAGAGGTGGTGCCGGCGCAAGCATGCTTGCCTCGGCAGGTGCCTCGGCCGCCGCCGCTGCTGCCGGCAAGCTCGGCCTGCACCGCACTTCCAAGCACCGCACAAACGCACGTCCCAACACCGCCGGTTCCATCGGCGCTACGCGCCCGTCCACCGCGACGCTCAGCTCGACGCTGTCGGCCGAAGACGATGCAAGCACCGCCAGCACCCTCCGCCGCGATGCCAACCAGCTCAAGCGGCCCACCACCGCCAATGCCGGCGTCGCTTCGGGTCTGCCCCAGCGCAACCACTTCATCCGCGTCTACAAGACCGATGGCACCTTTGCCACCCTCTCCTGCTCGCTCGTCTCCACCGCCAACGAGGTCCAGACCATCCTGGCCCGCAAGAGCCTCACCACCGAGTCCGCCGCCTATCGCCTCTTTGTGCGCGACAAGGGCTCCGAGAGGCCGCTCGGCAACGCCGACAAGCCCGCTCAGCTCCAGCGACGTCGTCTGCTCCAGGCAGGCCATTCCGAAAACGATGCACTCGAGGACATGGGCAGGGACGACCTCTCCTACCTCCTCCGCTTCGTCTTCCGCCCGGACAGCGTGCCGACGTTCGACTCGGAATCCATCGGCCACAGCGAGCATACTTTCCAACACCTGGATCTGCAGAGCAGAAACCTCGAGATGGTACCCATCTTCCTCTACAAGCATGCCGACTGGATCGTCAGTCTCGACCTCTCGGGCAACCCCATGTCCGACTTGCCGCTCGACTTTGTTCAGCTCTGCTCGAGCTTGCGCACGCTTCGGCTCTCCAACCTCGCCCTCAAGCGCATCCCGCAGAGCGTCAGGCACAGCGAGACCCTCACCCATCTCGACGTGTCCAACAACCGCATCGTCGAGCTCTCGCACATCAGCCTCGACCTCATCCCCGAGCTCATGTCGCTCAAGGTGCAGAACAACCGCCTGTACGACCTGCCGTCCTACTTTGCCAGCATCGCCACCCTCCGCAACCTCAACATCTCCAACAATCGCTTCGAGGAGTTCCCCAGTGTCATCTGCGAGGTCACCTCGCTCGTGGATCTCGACGTCTCCTTCAACTCGATCACCGAGCTGCCGGCAGAGGTTGCCAACCTCGTCAATCTGGAACGCTTCATCCTCGCGGGCAACTCGCTCGAGAAGCTCCCGGACGGCATGAGCAAGCTCGCGAGCCTGCGCACCATCGATCTGCGTCGCAACAAAGTGCAGGACGTCTCGGCGTTGCTCGGCTTGCCGCGACTCCAGAACCTCCAGGCCGAGAGCAACAACATCAAGTCGTTTGAAGCAACGCTCGGACCGCAGCTCACCCGCGTCGAGCTGGGCCGCAATCCGCTCAGCAAGGTGCGCATCGCCGCCCTCACCACGTGCGATCTCACCTCGCTCGACCTCTCGTCGACCAACATGACGCGCCTCGAGGAAGGGCTCTTCCCGCAGCTGCCTGCGCTCGTCAAGCTCATCCTCGATGGCAATCAGCTCGTCGTGCTGCCCGACACGCTCGGAGAGCTCAAACGCCTCGAGACGCTCTCGTGCAGCAACAACCTGCTCGCCACGATCCCCGAGTCGATCGGCCATCTCAAGGCCCTCAAGGAGCTCTTGATGCACAACAACAACCTCAAGACCTTGCCGCAGGCATTGTGGTACTGCGAGAGCCTCACTCACATCAACCTCAGCTCCAACCTCCTGGAGTCCTTCGCCGCTGCTCCCGACATGCGCACCGAGGCGGTCCCGGCTGAGCTCGGCGGAGCCGCCGGAGGCTCGGCCATCTTGGTGGCACGCAAGGGCTCCACCAGCTCGTCCTCGGCCCACCAGGCGAACGGCACCGCAAATGGCGCCGCGGCAGCTGCATCCAACGCATCGACGCCGACGGAGGTGTTTGTGGCGCCTCTCTCGCTCAGCTTGCAGAAGCTCCGACTCGGAGATAATCGGCTGGGCGACGAGGTGTTCAGCGTGCTCTCGGAGCTGACCTCTCTCGAGGTGCTCAATCTCAGCTTCAACGAGATCTTTGAGATTCCCGACTTTAGCCTGCAGACGCTCACCAAGCTGCGCGAGCTGTACGTCAGCGGCAACCAGCTGAGCACCATCCCTTCGGACGATCTGGTGGTGCTGCAGGAGCTTCGGATCCTGCATCTCAACTCGAACAAGCTTACCACGCTGCCCGTCGAGCTGGGCAAGCTCAAGAAGCTCGCCAATCTGGACGTAGGCAACAACGTGCTCAAGTACAACATCGCCAACTGGCACTACGACTGGAACTGGAACATGAATCCCGAGCTGCGCTACCTCAACCTCTCGGGCAACACGCGCCTGGAGATCAAGACCAAGCTCAGCGAGATGGGCTTCACGCGCAAGTCCAACATCTCGGACTTTAGTCGGCTCACCAACCTGCGCATGCTCGGCCTGATGGACGTCACGATGCCGTTGCACTCGAACGCCACGCCCGACGAGTCGGAGAATCGCCGCGTGCGCACGTCGCTCTCGCAGATCAACGGCATGGCCTATGGTATCGCCGATGCGCTCGGAAAGCACGACAACCTCAGCGTGATCGATATCGTCATGCCGAACTTCCGCAAGGAAGAGACCGAGTGCATCTTTGGCCTCTTTGACGGCCGTGGCCATGGCGCCCACGTGGGCAGCCGGATCGCGCATCATCTGGCGGAATGGAGCGGCACGCGCATCTCTTGGGAGTTTCAAAAGCATCAAAACGAAAAGTCGACGGAGCCGGTGTCGGTGCCGGATGCCCTGCGCCGCGCGTTCTTGCGGCTGCAGAAGGACTATGCCGACGCGCTGATCAACGACGGAAGCCGCAAGCTGTCCGAGGCGCACGCGGAGGCGGCGGCGGACGTGACGCGCAGCTCGGCGCCCGCCATCGCGGCTGCTGCCAACAAGCACGACTGGCGCGCCGGAGCGTCGGCCATCCTGGCGTACGTGTCGGATCGAACGCTGCACATTGCCAATGCGGGAGACGCGCTGGCGGTCATGTCGCGCAACGGCGGCACGGCGCACCTGGTGAGCGTCAAGCACGAACCGTTTGACCGTGCCGAGATCGAGCGGATCCGATCGGCGGAAGGATGGGTGTCGCTGCGAGGCTATGTGAACGACATGCTCGACGTGTCGCGGTCGTTCGGCTACTTCCACCTCTTCCCCATCGTGAACGCGGCGCCTGCGGTGACGACGGTGCAGCTTACGGACTCGGACGAGTTTGTGATCATTGCGAACCGGACGCTGTGGCAGTACGTGTCGTACCAGACGGCGGTGGACATTGCACGCACGCAGCGCAACGACCCGATGATCGCGGCGCAGAAGCTTCGGGACTTTGCGATCAGCTACGGTGCCGAGGAGAGCATCATGGTGATGGTGATCTCGGTGGGCGATCTGTTCTACCGGTCGGACCAGAGGAACGGCGGTACGCTGACCATCTCGAGCTACCAGAACAGCGATGCGATCAAGAAGGCCGGGCGACGCTTCCGGGAGGAGCTGCCGAGCGACCGGACGCTGGCGCGGCTGGATCGCGAGGTGGCGCCGCCGATCGGGCAGGTTGCGCTGGTATTCACGGATATCAAGAATTCGACGTCGCTGTGGGAGACGAACAACGGGATGCAGACGGCGATGCGGCTGCACAACTATCTGCTTCGAAGGCAGCTGCGCACGATCGGCGGCTACGAGGTGAAGACGGAAGGCGATGCGTTCATGGTGTCGTTCCCGTCGGTGAGTGCGGCGCTGCTGTGGTGCTTTACGGTGCAGCAGCAGCTTCTGCACGAGGACTGGCCGCGCGAGATCCTGGAGAGCGAGGATGGCAAGGAGGTGTACGACAGTTCGGGCGAGCTGATCCACCGAGGCCTGTCGGTGCGCATGGGCATCCACTGGGGCCGTCCTGTGTGCGAGGCGGATCCGATCACGCGACGCATGGACTACTTTGGCCCCATGGTGAATCGGGCGGCGAGGATCAGCGGTGCGGCCGATGGCGGCCAGATCCTGGCGAGCAAGGACGTGATCAAGGAGCTGCAAGGGTTGCTGGGAACGTTTGACGATACGCTCGCGGCCGGGTCTGGTGGCGAAGGTCAAGGCGAAGGGCCAGGGGAGCAGGCGGCCAAGACGGAGGAGGAGCTGGACGAGGATGCCTTCCGGCTGCTGAATCCGAACGTGAGCCGGGACGTGGTGCTGCTGCGTCGGATGGGCTTTGGACTCTCGCAGCTGGGGGAGCGTCGGCTCAAGGGGCTCGAGACGCCCGAGATGCTGTGGCTGGTGTATCCGAAGCAGCTTGCGGGGCGACTGGAGCAGGCCAAGACGGACGATGCGCTGGATGCGCCGCGTGCGCAGGTGTACGAGCCTACGGTGCAGCTGCTCGACATTGAAGACGTCAAGCAGGTGGGGATGCTGTGCCTGCGGCTCGAGTATCTGTCCAATTCGACCGTGTGCCCGGGCATCCTTGCGGCGCAGGATCACGAGGAGGCGGAGCATCGGTCGCAGCCCTCGACGCCGTCGGGCGAGGCGACGCGCAATCCGCTGGATGGCGAAGCGCGCGTTGGTGAAGGCGAGGAGGGGGCGAAGCGTGTGCTGTCGCATCAGGCACGACGCAAGGGAGTCGAGGCGATGCTCAACATGCGACCGGAGCTGCTGATCTACAGCATCCGCGACGATGCGACGGACGAGGAGCTGGCGGGGATCCTGGAGCAGCTCACGAGGCGCATCCAGAATGCGGTGTCGTCGCTGACGCTCGACATGGTGCGCAGCAGGATGACGGCGGGTGCGGCCGACGCCAACGTGCTGGAGCTGCTCCACAGCTTGGTGCTGTCACCGCCTGCCCCGCGAACGTCGGCATCGCTGGCTGTATCGAGCCCCATCGCGAGTCCACGCAGCCGAGTGCAGGAGCTTCCTCCGCTGTAGCTTCTCTCTCTCTCTCTCTCCCTCTTTCCTTTCTCAGTATCATCTTCTCCTTAGGCCGTCGAGTATTGTATTTTTATCACGAGCGCAATCATCATGTCACCGGTCTCAACACTGCTTCCAACACGGCATCGGGTCGTTGGGCGTGAAGGAGCGCCGTTGCAGCCGCGAAAGCAGAATTTGTTGGAAGTGACGGTCCAACACTGTATCTCTTCGCGCCCAGTGCGACGCGCCTGCATTTCTTCCAGCTCAGCACGCCGAGCGCGGGCAGCCAGACGGGCAGAAGAGTGCATGCAGATAGAGAGGGAGGAGGGAGAGAGTGCCAGCAGCAGCTGTGAGTCGGTTGGATTGAAGGGCCGAGGCGCCTTGTTGGCTGTGCCGTTGCAGAGCGGCGGCGGTTTGAGCCCTGCGGATGATGGACGTGTAGCTCAGCCGAGTTCCGACTGGTGCCTGCAGCAGCAGATAGAAGCACGGCGCTGTCCGGGCTCATTGCACCCTCTTCCGCCATCATCTGTCGAGCTTCTACGATCGATCCACATTCGCAACCATGGCGCAGGTACTGGACATAGCCATGAAGAGTAAGTAGCGCATGCATTGACTGCCCAACGAACTGTGCGCGCACGCTGCTGACACGCTCCGCTCCGCTCGATGCTCATCCACAGTCCCCGAGCGGATCCGCAGCATGCGTCAGGAGCGTCTCTCGTCGCTGCGTCCGCTGAGCGAGTTCTTTGACCACCAGCGTATCTCGCGCCCGCAGGACACCAACGAAGCCTTCCAGCGCATCACGTACAACACGCGCCACTTTTCGGGCAACTATGCCGTCGTCGTCGCCCTGCTGACCGTGTACGGCATGATCAACGACATGCTGCTCCTCTTTGCGCTCGTCTTCCTCGTCGCCGGCTTCTGGGCCATCAACCGCTTCGCGCCCGAACCCATGCAGGTGGGCGAGCACGTCATCACCCAAAAGAGCCTCTACACCGGCCTCTTTGTCGTCGGCGGCCTCATGCTCTGGTTCGCCAGCCCCTTTGGATTCGTCTTTTGGCTCGTAGGCAGCTCCGCCTTCCTCATCCTCGGTCACGCCGCATTCATCGAACCCCCCGTATCGAGCGAGTACACCGGTGTCGAGGTACGTCTCTCTGCAGCTCCTACCCCACATGCTCACCTTGGCGCCCGCCAGCTGACCTCTTCCACCTTCTCCTCCCACTCACACAGACCGTGTGAACAAAAACAACACAGCCATGGCCGCTGCGCCTCTCGAGAGCGAACTCATCTGTACATACTGCAATGCACGGTAAGAATTCCGTTCTAGACAATCTCTGGATTCCAAGCATGACAACTGGCCAGCCACTGTGCGCCGTGCCGTGACTCAGAGGTTGGCGTCGAGCCACTCTTCCATCTGCTGCTTCTCCTTGTCCAAATCGTAGTCCCAAATGTGGTCGAAGCGCTCCACCAGGTGCTCACCCAGCTTGGCCGGGTCGTCGGCTGCGACGCCGCGGAACTCGTAGGTGTCGCCCGCCTCGAGGCTCGATTCCAGCACGCGGTTGGCGCGCGGCACGCGGATCCTGTCGTACGCCCCGAGCGCCTGGGTGAGATTCTGGGCCTTGACGCGCGGATGCGAGAGCAGATTCGAGAGAAAGAGCGCATCCTCGATCGCCTGGCCCGCCATGGCGCCCTGGTGCGGCACTCCACCGTGCGCCGCATCGCCCGCCACAATCACGCGCCCGTTGATGTACGAGGTGAGCGACGGCACCACCTGATGCAGCGCCCACTTGCTCGGCTTGTCGATGCACTCCACCATCTTGACCACGTCCGAGCTGTAGTTGGCAAAGTCGCGCATCAGCTCCTCCTTGCTCGTCTCTTGGATCCAAGCCTCGCCCTTGGGGAACGGCGTGCGTTGCGGCCAGCGCGAACGGTCGGTGCGGAAGGCCACAATGTTGACCGTCTTGCCGCCGTGGATGGGGAAGATGAGAACGTGCGAGTCCTTGGCCAGCAGCATCTGCGCCGTGTCGGCGTAAAACTCGCCCTTTTCCTTGCCCAGCGCAGCCACGAACCGCTCGCGCGGGATCAGCCCACGGTAGGCCCAGCTGCCACTCCACACCAGCGAGTCGGAGCCGGCGACGGCCGAGGGTCCGGCGGTGGCACGATCCAGCGCACCTCGAACGCGGCTGTGGATGCCATCGCAGCCGATCACCAGGTCGGCGTCGTGGGTGGAGCCGTCCTCAAAGGTGATGCGCACCTTGCCCTCGGCCGACTCGGGCTGCTGGATGTCCTTGAGCCGCTTGCCAAAGCTGCACAGCTCGGTGGGCATGCGCTTGACAAACGTGTCGAGCAGCTCCGCACGGTGGATGCTCGCCATGCCGTACTGCTTGCAGATGGTCTCGGACAGCAGACGCTGCTCCTCGCCCTCGCCCATGCGCCACTGGAAGAAGAGGTTGCGCGACGGAAAGTCGGCAAACTGCAGAAAGCTCTCGTAGAGCCCCAGACGCTGCAGCGCATTCTGCGCATTCGGTCCAATCGCAATCCCCGCACCGATCTCGGCGAACTTGGATGCGCTCTCGAAGATGTGTACGGGCACGCCGCGATCGTGCAGGCCAATGGCAAGCGTCAGGCCGCCAATCCCACCGCCCACCACGGCCACATTGAAGTCCTTGCGCCCACCATCGGAAGAGGGCGCAGCGGTTGCTGAAGTTGCAGAGGTCATTGCGGAAAGCGAGCTGATGAAGGCGGAAAGCCAGCTGATGAAGACGAGGTGGGTTGAAGCTGGCTTGCACTTATATCGCTGCGAAAGGGTGGAGTGCTCGCAAGTCGCTGATCGTTGGTCAAGGCGGGGCATTCCCCACATTCCCATGGTGCACCCAATCAACAGCATCCCCCGCACTCGGCTTACCGACCAGCGCCGGCGAATTTGCCAGGAAATCACGGCTTTCTCTGTCCGAGGCAGTAAGCTGCAGCGAGAGGATGATAGCACTGTAGCACAGCAGCGCCTCTTCTTGGCACGGCTCGTGCGCCCATGCAGGGTCCGCTGGCACCAACTAGCCGCCGCATTACGAAGCGAATCCTTGTCAGAACGGACTCACGCTCAAGGCGCCCTTTTAAAGCTCGCCCACTCCACCCGCACAAAATGCCTTCTGGGCTGGGCGGCGTCGGGTTTGGCACGCCTTGATTACGCCGCATGTCATGCATCAGCTTCTCGTCGCGACTGCCTGGCTGCTCGCCTCTGCCGCGCTCGGGCTAGCAAAGCATCAGCAGCCATGGCAGCTGCCGCCCGAGGTGGTACGTTCCAACTCAAAGGCGAGGGTCTGGTCGCTATCTACGCCCGAGACACACCACCAAGCGTTCCCTCCGCGGCCGCGCAGCAACGCCGCGGCCATTGACGATGACACCGGCGACCCTCTGCAGGGCTGGCGTGCACAAGCAGCGCCCGGCCACCTGCGCTGGACGCTCACCAACACCAACCGCTCCATCAGCGTCGATGCCTTGCTACCGTCGCTCGTGCATCTGGACCTGCTCCGCGCGGGCATCATCCTGGATCCTGCCGTCGGACTCAACGAGGGCGACCAGCGCTGGATCGCCGATGAGCCCACGTGGACATACACGGCTGATCTGGCCCCCATCCTCGACCAGATCCGCGCGACGCACAAGCCCTCCCAGCACCAGTACTGGCTCCACTTTGACGGTCTCGACACCGTCGCCGATGTGTTGCTGGGCGGAGAGCGCCTTCTGCATACGCGCAACCAACACATCTGGCACGCCGTGCGCATCCCCTCGCACCTGCTGCAGCAGCCATGCGCGCAGCACACCAACCTCACGCTCGTCTTTCACAATACCAACACCTATGCGGCCGAGCAGGCGCGCCGGTTTGATCCGGGCTATCCGAACCAGGTCGAGAACCCCAGGCGCTCGCGCACGTCCGACTATGCCTATCCGCACCGCATCTTTGTGCGCAAGCAGCAGTCCGACTTTGGCTGGGACTGGGGTCCCGCCCTGGTGCCTGCCGGCCCGCACAAGCCGGCATACCTCGTGCAGCTTGGCGATGTATCCTCCGGTGAGGTCCACGAGCTGCACCAGGCGGTGCATGTCGTGGATTGGCACGTCGACGTCTACCGCAAGGGGCAGACGAACAACCTTGTGCCGCCGGATCCTGAGGCAAACTGGGTGGTCAATGTGTCGCTCACGCTGCTCGCGGCGCGTCGGGTTGTGCGGCCAACGGTGCGCATGGCGATCCCATCGCTGGGCGTCGCTATGCCCGACACGCTGCTGTCGCTGCCTGTCATCGAGGCCGGACTGAATGAGCGGGTGCACGCGGCGTTTGAGCTGCACAGCAGTGGGCAGGGTGCACCTTTGCTCTGGTGGCCGCGCGGGTACGGCGAGCCGAGGCTGTACACCCTGCAAGTACACAGCGACGAGCTGCACATCCATGTGCGCCGCCGCGTTGGATTCCGCACAGCCGTGCTGGATCTCGAGCGCATCCCGCCCGCACAGGCACGATCGGAGCGCGTGCAACCGGGCTCGCACTTTCGCCTGCTCGTCAACGGACGCGAGGTGTACGTGGTGGGCACGAGCCTCATCCCGCTCGACACGCTCGGTCCGCGCGCGGCGCCGGCGTACATGCACTGGCTGCTCGACTCGGCCGCTGCGGCGCACGTCAACCTGCTGCGCATCTGGGGCGGCGCCAGCTATCCCTCGCGCGAGCTTCTCGATGCGTGCGATCAAATGGGCATGCTAGTCTGGCTCGACACCATGTTCGCCGCATCCCTGTACCCGAATCACGATGCATTCCTAGCCGAGGTGCGCACCGAGGTGGCGCAGGCTGTCGCAAGCGCTGTCTCGCATCCGAGCGTCGTCGCCGTGGTGGGCAACAACGAGGGCGAGCTCTACTTTCTTGGTGGCTACGGCCAACGCACGCGCGATGCAGAATGGAAGCGCGCCTACGAGGTGCTCTTCGACCACGCAGTGCGCAACGAGGTACTCGACACCAGCCGCGCGCTTTCGTACATTCCGTGCTCTACAACCACGGGCTACGTGTCGCTGCAGCCGTACCGCGGGCGCTATACGGCGTACCCGCACAACGAGCTGCACGGTACAGGGGAGCACTATGGATATGACGCCGCACGTGCGTGGGACATTGCGAGCTACCCGCGCGTGCGCTTCATGGTCGAGTTCGGCATGTTCTCCCTGCCCTCCATTCATGCACTCGATGCTGTCTTGCCCAGCTCGTGTGGCGATTCCAGAGGGTCGGCATGCGCCGTTGACTCGACCGTGATGCGTGCGCATCTCAAGCATCCTCCGGCAGGCAACCTCAGCTACCCCTTTGCCGCCGACGAAGGAATGCAGCAGCTAAAGGCAGGCGTGCAGACGTGGTTTCCCGATCCGGACCAGTCGGGCAAGAATGGCCGTGCATTGTTGCGGCGTTGGGCCGAGTCGAGCCAGCTCTACCACGCTTTGTTCGTAGCCAACCAGGTTGCCGTGTACCGCCGCGGCGCAGCGCGCGAGGAACGCAACCGCGGCCTGATCGTGTGGCAGCTCAACGACGTGTGGACGGGAACGACGTGGGCGAGCATCGAGTATTCGGGCCGCTGGAAGCTCGCGCACTACACGCTCGCTTGCGCGCAAGCCCCCGTAGCCCCCGTGGCGATCTACAATGCCTCGGACAGCATGCTCGATATTGGTGTAGTCTACACCGGCGCAACACGCAGTGCGCGAGGGTACAGTTTGATGGTTGAGTGGTTCGATTTCTACGGCACGCTGCTTGAGCAGCGTCGCTTCGAGGTACACGTCGAGCAAGACGTCGGGTGGTGGTGTGCTTGGCAGCTGAACGCGACCGAGCTGTGCGGAGCCACACCTTGCTACGTCCGCCTCACCCTCCCTAGCGCCGACGTGGTGAGTTACTGGACACACATGCCGTCTCTCACCGCGTCGCTTGCTCAGCTCTCTGCGCACGCCCGACCGCATATCACACTGCATGCCCACCATCCCCCGGACGCACAGCACTGGCACATCAGAATCACCAATACAGGCACGGCTACCGCACCCTGGCTCACACTCACCTCCAACACGCCCGGCTACTTTGCCCGCCCCACAACCCTCGCCCCCACCAACGCCTTCTTCCTCAACCCCAACGCTTCCCGAACGCTCGTCTTTGTCCGCGCCACACCCGCTGCACAGTCCTACAAAGACTGGCTCGCCAACCTCACCGCCTCGTCGCTCTTTGACAATCTGCCCGCGACACGCCCTCACCTTACACGCGCAACGGCACGCGCGAATGCTGAATGCTGAGACCAATCCCAATTACCAACGCCCGCTTTGCATCCCGACTTAATCGTCGAAATCCTGCGGGTTCTCAAAGTAGTACTGTACGGCCATCTCTACGTTTTTGCCGCACATGAAGAACGACTCGATCGCCTTGTCCTCGGGAATGCCCATGGCGACGATCTGCTCGACGCCGGCGCGGTCCTCGTCGCTCAGTTCGGCGAGCGTGGGCAGCTCCATCTCCTCGCCCGCGCCGCCCGCGCCGCCGGCGAGCAGCGAGAGCACGCCCTGCGGATCGTGGTTCATGGCTTCCGCCAGCTGCGGATTGGACTGGGCGATGGCCTGGACGAGCGGCTGGAGCGCCGCCGGGTTCTGCTGCACCAGCTGCTGCAGCTGCGCCAGCATCGCTGGGTTGCCCAGGTCGATCACCTGTTCGCCCGAGCCGTCGTCTTCGCCGAGCAGGCTCGCTGCGCCCGCACCGGCGCCTGCGCCTGCGCCTGCCCCGGCACCGGCGCCAGCAGCACCAGCACCGCGTGCACCACCTCGACCTGCCTGCTGTGCGGCGGCGGCGGCCTCAAAGAGGTTGCCGGCGCGGCCGGCCGGGGAAGGGGTGGCGG